>JABAKD010000013.1:15268731-15568731 GCA_012845835.1 Undaria pinnatifida
TTTAGCTTATGTGAGAACATCATCAACATCATCATCCATCAATGCTCCATGACCAGATCCAGCTTCAGCTCTAGCTCCATCCTTGGACTTCAGTGGAGACTGGTTCGCCTTTACCGGGTTTTCTGACCACTGGCATTGATGGAGCTTCTGCCAGAGCTTTGGCCTTCGCAAACAACGCCGATGGTTTCAATTTGATGACTATTATTTAGATTTGAAAGACAGTTTCCCTTGGCAAGGTCCCCACGGTTTCAATTTGAAGACCTGCGATGCATGTGCAACCGCCTACCAGATACTAAAAGCTGTTGCCGATGACAACAAACCGCGGGGAAGAGTATTCCGCCTCCTAACAAAAGAAAAAATCGAACGTTTACACGTCCCCCACCTTCGCTACCCCGCGCCGAACATACCCCCATACCTCAAAGTACTAAATTTGACGACCCACAAAACACCACAAAACTGCGCGACGCAATGCGACGCCATGGGACGCTATGCGACACCAAGAATACCACTGGGCGCGCTCATGAGACGCGGTACGACAGCATGCAGGTAAAGTGGCCACGCATGCCCACCGTCAAAAACGCGAGAGTAGTGAAATGGGTTACAACGCATACATGGTCTCCTAGAGCCTGGGCTCTGCCAGGCGAGGCTTACCGCGCAACACCCGCCAGGGTTACGTGTACTCATATATTGTACGGCCGTAGTGTCAAGGCCACAGTGGTATGACCCTCGCATCCCGAGAATGCCGGGACGGAGAACGTCGGCGGACTCAGCACTCGCTGAACCCGATCAACCCTCGAGCAGCACGCAGGCACCGGACCCCCTTTGGTACTCGCGGACGGACAGGAGCGTACGAGCGCGACAAAAACTACGCAAAAAAAGAACACCGGTTGTGATCGCACTTGCGCCATATATCCACTGGGATCCCCCCTCGCGCAGCGTCCCTCTGGAGACTGCACACCGGTTGTGATCGCACTTGCGCCACATCCTCAATAAGACCTGCCCTCCCCCCTCCCCCCGCGGCGGCCTTCTGAAAGCTCTAGTGCACTTCGACGATGGCCTCGAGTTCAACTGGCATGTCCAGGGGTAACGAGCTGGTACCCACAGCTGATCGGGCGTGAACGCCCTTCTCCCCAAACGTCTGGTACTCATGCACAAGAAAATAATAGCAGCAACAGCAGCAGCAGCGGCAGCAGTGCCAGAGGTAGCAGCAACAGGAACAGCAACAGGAACAGCAACAGGAACAGCAGCGGCAGCAACATAAATATCAGCAGCAACGGCAACAGCAGTAAAGCAAAAGCAGCAGCAGAACCAGTTGCAGTAGCAGAAGCGAAAACAACAGCCGTGCCAGCAGCAGCAGCAACAGCAGAGACAGCAACAGCAGAGCAGCGGCGGGAAAGCAGCGCGGTAGACCAGGGTCGGTGTTGGGAAACTATTTATAACAGAGTCGAGTCGGAGAGAGACGTGTAGTGTGAGTGTGTAGCGGTGTAGTGGTGTAGAGGTGTAGTGTAAATATGCCCTGAGCCTAGGAGGGAGATGTTCGGCGTCAATGGAAGTTGGCAGACAGGGAATGCCGTCATGCGCATTTTTGCCGCGAAGTACGTGATTTACAGCGAATTCACTAAAACGAGTGTCAAATACATCGAAAATCACAATATATCAAACAGCACAAGTGTGAGTTTGTTTTTACTTGACAGCTAGTTATTAGCTGAGTGGCGAAGTAAGAATACCGCACCTCGGACAGATCACGATATAGATCATATATATATCATATAAATCATGTAGATCATCAACAGTAGAATCTGTATATGCCTTTATGATATGTTGTGCAGGATCTGTACATACAGAGTACAGACTCAGCCCAAGAAACATGTGTTAGATCGTGCAGGTCGTACGGCTCCCACCCGGAAACACGAGCCAGACCATACAGATCTTCCCTGAAATATCTACCAGGTAGATCATCAAGTGGAGATCGGTGGTCCATCCGACGTGTGAAGAATACCAACTGACTTTAGTATTTCTCCATTTCGAGCTACGAGCGCAACAGTCGACACAACAGCACAGAACTCCGCCAATTGCCTTGAGGAAATAACTAGGAAATAACTGTAATACCTCGCGGCTTGCGTCGGTGATTGAAACGCTGCGCTGGTGGTCTAGTGGAAAGGACAAAGGACAACACACAATAAAAAACAAGGACGCACATTTCCCCGTAGCGGAAATTACCGGAAATTAATACGAGCCTAAGAAAAAAACGTTTATCAGCGAAAATTCAGCATATCCCCTATCCCCCGACAAATACTGCCTCTGTATCGTATGGAATCCGCTGAACATTTTGAAAACATGAAATTCGGTGACGGATCCAATTTGTTCTCACAGTCACCGAACAAAAAAGACGGTATCGGGGAGCAATAATTCCCACCTCGGCCAAGAGGTCGCTGGCGCCGTTGACGACCTTAGCCTGCCCCGTGAAACCGTCGACACATTGCACGTAACCGTTCAGCTTTACTATTCGCGCTACTCGGTCGAGGTCGCCTAGTTGGTCTGACAGTTTAGAGGGAGGGACGCAGGCAGGAGGGCAGGCAGCAGCAACAGTAGTAGCGACAAGGGTTACGATTGGGGTACGATTAGCACCGAAATATTACTGAGACGACTCAGTCGAGGAACTCTCTACTACACCCAAACACTGAGCTCAAATAAAAATCGATGCTGCAACTCCATGAACAAGCCTACAATAGCTAGGTACCTGGTACCTGCTATACAACGACAAATAATATTGAAAACCACAGAAGATATTCCAAACGTACTGGGTTGTTTGTTAGCACAGGTAGTCTAATTGAGGAGTCCCATCGTCAGAAACATTTCGTCCAAAACGTGCCATCTCTACCGTGGCACGTGTGTACCTATACTTCGAGTATGTATACTCACGCTTGAGCGTCGCGAGCATGTTGAGGGCTATCAAGCGAGCGGCCGCGGCGGCGTCCTCTTCGCTCATGTTGTCGCCGACCTGTACGTTCACAACAACCCGGATGATATCATACGATTGCTATTAATACTTGCCCCTGCGAGGCTCCACAAGGGAAACATACCGAAAATAAATGATGACTACACCATCGGCTAACCCAGGCTTTTGGGCTATCATAGGAGGGGCGTGTCCGAAGTGGGATGGAAGCAAACCATGGTGTTACTCGTGCTCTACGTTATTCCCTAGACGCTTGCGTACCCGTCATACATGAGACCCAAAGGGGGTTACCGTTGACGGGCACATGCATAAACGCCGAAGGGGTTAGCGATGAGTGATGTCATAACACGCAGTCCAAGCGGAGGTGCCCAAGAGACGGGGCGTGAGGCAACATCAACGTCAGACATCTGCGAAAACATACTTAGGACGCCCCCGAAAGAGGAGAGCTTCCGCGAAGGCTCCAGTACGTACCGTGCCGGTGAGCAGCACCCCCTCCGGCGTCATCGGAATGTGCCCAGATATGTACAGAATTTTTCCGGTCTGGTACCCCACCACGTAGCTTCCTGAAAAACAACGCCAAGACATCATACGGGTACGGCAATGTAGAGCGTTTACGCATGCAGGGAGGAAAGAGGAGGAAAAGAGGGTGCGGGCGACAATATTATATAAAGAAAGGATGGCCACAGAAGCAGGCGATCGAACAAACGTGGATAGTAGTGAGGACGGAGAGTGCTCCGTTGCTGCTGCACTAGACTACAGCAGGCTGTATCAGGTACTGTCGTCTAGATAATACCTTAATAGGTACTGATGCTCGTTCGTCGCTTCAAAGACCCGATACTATATCCCACATACCGATATCCCCCTTTTCCCTCTTGGCGTGTGAAAAAAATAGATCTGTGTTGCCAACGTGGGTGAAGCCATGATACAACCTGTACCAGGTACCTGGTACGTATTGACAGTGTACGCGGTTCTTTTGGGACCTACTGTATCTATGAGGACCTCAAAGACGAGAAAAGAGGTTTATGAGCCTTCTGCTTCGTACGAAGAGCGTTCAACAGCACAAGCGTCACCATGCTGCATGCGTGTCGCACAGCTCCTTACCAATAGATTGTACTCCGGGCACATCCCCTACCCTAACAACAGCCCGGGCTACTTCGTGTGGGCGGTGCTGTAATCGTCAGTTTATCCCGGCATTTGCGTTTGTACGCTCTCGCCAAGTCCCAAATTGTTCTAATAGGTACATACATATTGTATCGGTATACCGGGACCGTTGTGCTTGGTTTTTGGCGCCCAGTGCCAGCACCGGATGGGCCCCTCCCAGCTACAGTCCCAGCCACCCTCACTGCCGAAATAGCATCGGAAGCTACTGCTGCCCGTACTATACTGGACTACGAGCGCTTTCCGGACTAATTCGTATCTGGTACAGAATAGTTGAAGATACGATACGATACGATCACAACACACCGCTGATAAGACTAGCAGCAGCTCGTCTAATACAAACACACCACGAGCACCACAAGCCGGCAGCGTGCAAGGTCGCGACAGAGTATCACACCCTCTTGCCGATCTGTTCCCATGAAATAGAGTACGTTACGATAGACACGCGTTTGTATGCAGTTCCTCAAGCCGTTGGGGAAGAATGGACAGGATGATGCCGACGTCGAAACTTGCAAAGTGCGACGACGGTACCACCGGCACATGTACTTCGGGGTCGGGATTCGGAGACAGCACAGCGGAAGTTCTCATACGCTACCACCAAGACGGATGGGACGGGCGTAATGGTGGTCCTGACAAAGGAAGTGATCGCGGCAAGGGTGGGTAGAGTTCGACGCCGTGGTTGTAGGTGCTGCCTGCTGCCGCGTTCAAGCCATTGGATTTGACGGGAAATACGGTTGTTTCGGTTGAACCGGTTTCAAGATATCTCGTCACTTGCTCAAGTCATAGGGGAAACGGCGACGAGGTCACCTGGCCAGTCTCCATCAAGGAGCAGGACAGGATGGGGGTAGCTCGTGTCCAGAGTTACAGAAATAACCCCAATCGCCGTGAGGGCTAGGGGAGTTTGCCCACGCCAAATACGGGGGAAAGCGCGTTTTTTTTTGTATACGTTCAAGCGGCGGTGAACTGGCGGAGGTTGGAGGTAGCGACTACGGTAGCGATAGCATTCGGGCAAACCGCTTCAGGCGGTACGGCCTACGACGGAGGTTCTCAGGGGTATCTGCATCTGTAATCGAATATTACGTCGCAAGTTCGAGGGTGACAAGATGGCCGTGGTTGTCGGGTGTGGAGACGCATCTTTTCGTGAGCAAGGGTCGATTGCTAGGCCTGATAAAAAGCGTCAGGCGGGAAGTTGCGAAGATGGTTGGAATCGGGACAGGTCCTGGCGGAGTAGATAGTGTAGAGTTTTCAGGGATGTGAACGAGGACTACACCTCCAAGTTGTGCTCCGAGTGCAACGAGGTGCTCGAGGCGATTCGGGACCAGCGCAATAAACCGACCCACGCCGTACGTCGTTGTCTCACAACGAGCTGTGTGCGCCTGTGGCATCGAGATATCAACGCTTGGCGCAACAACTTCGCCGTTTTCACCCACGAGAACTCCTACGAGGGCCGGAGACCCGGGAAGTTCACTCGCGGGTACCAACTGCTCGATACAGCTTGTCTCAACGAACAGCCTAGCAATAAGTTACGGTTACATACGTTGTGTCACGAGGGTAAGTTACAGGGATCGTCTCGTGGTATCACCCACGAGCAGTCCCACGGGTATGTACGAGTAGGCACTACGCGAGGAGGTTTAGGTATTCGACTACGAGCGGTTGTTCCTGGGCTCACAGGAGAGTTGACCCACATGACCCACTCCACCTTTCCCCCTGCATTCGTCTACCCTTTTCCGGGCCGACATAATAAAGACATCTTAAACTATCTTCTACACACTGCGTGTTGCAGTGCCTCGCTCACAGCCTAGTGTGGCTGTTGGGAGCCTATCCATCCATCGCGTATCAGCGCTAATTGAACACCAACAGGCCACACATGCTCAGTAGCGGGGTGGGCGAGATCCCTATGATTTCACAAATTCGGTTGTAGAATGTTTATGCCGAAGGTGGAGCAAGTGCTCGAAAGACCAGACGGACCAGGTAGGATGGGTTTCCATTTTCTTACACGAATAATTCGTTATGTTACAGGTGTACTCTCATTTAAACGCCATCAACATGATTTGTTCACGACGACATCAACATCGAATGGGATCACCTCGCCGCAGATAGGGCCTAAAACTAATTACAACTACTACTTACTGCTGCTGTGTTGTACATCAATAATCGCTGCTTCGCCAGTACTATGCGCAACATAAGCTACCAGGCTCACCCTATGCTTATCCTGTGGAGGCACGATCGCGACTACTATCAATACTAACTCTGATTCGCCAGTACTATGGGCAACCCAGGCTACCAGGCTTACCCTATGCTTACCCTGTGGAGGCACGATCGCGACCGGAAGCTTCACCCCAATGCGCTCTAAATGTGCTTCGACGTGGATCTCGCGCACACTTGCCGATGGTGCCCTACATGCCGTACATTGCGCTGCCGGACGCAGCAACGAACCCATACGCGACGTAAGCTTAAGCATGCTGACCAGAATACGGCACCGACACCACGACCTATTCTGCTGTCGGAGGTTCCACGCACACGACGCGTGTGTACGTGTGTGCAGCCAAGGGCGGTGGCGGCGCAATAAAACTTGTTTTGTATATTTTGCGGAAGCTTTGCTGGGAGGGATGTTCTTTCTTTCCTCCCTCCCCCGCATTCTGAACCAGCGCAAAGCGATCAGCGAGCCACACCATCTGCCTCTCTCTCTCGAACTACCACCACTGCCCTTAAACCTTCTCCTGTTGCGACGAGATCAATGCTTCGGAGAGCTTCAGCTGCTGTGGTAGGCCGTGTCCGCGTGGCGGCATGTGGGGTGCACACGGAGGCGAAGTTGAAGGAAATGGGCATCGAACTTCCAACCCCCAAAGCTCCGCTAGGTAACGCAACTTTGAAAATGAAACGCGACAGCATGGCAGTCTCTCACGACTGGCGATGGCGATGAACAACACATGGCTAGCAGACTCACTTTGAAGTTCAATGTTGTGCAGCGAGGATCATGGGCGCCATTTTGAAGTGAACCCGAAGCCCGTGATTTGTGCCCAGATGCTTGTATGATACCTGGTGTGCTGGAGTATCGCGTCATCCAGGCAGTGCTTACTCTGGCGCTGTCGAAAATACACCGCGTGATGGTACGTGTGATTCATGGTGCAGCTGTAGTACATGAAAATGTAAATGTTCCGTGTCCTGCTGACATGTGACTGGATGCTGACCGTATGACTGGATGGTTTACTCCTCCATCAACATGCGTATCACCCGGCACGTGCACGTAGCATCCGACATACACATTCATTACAAGTAGTGAGTGACACGGCATACCGCATCATATCGTATCATACCACACCAGGCAACTTCGTTATGAGCGTGCGCACGGGGAGCCTCCTGTACACGTCAGGGCACCTACCCATAAGCTTGGAAGGGGAGATGACCACAGGAAAGGTGCGAAATTCGCCACTTTCGACGATTCTCCAGAGGGTAATATGGCTTCGACGGCTCAGGTCTAGGTGGGATTACAGCAGTTTATTGGTACATCGGGGTGGGATCAAGGCGCGAAGCAGGAGCAGGGTGCAAACATTAACATTAGAACATTAGTGTGTTGCCCAATGGAACATCCTGAAACGTAATTATTTCACCAATGACGGGACACCTCCGAAAAACTGGTACGGTCTACTGGAGAACTAACGTATGTGCGTGTTTAAAACAAAATGCCGCCAAAACCAATTAATCAACAATGCTTGGGTCTCGCCCTTGACGATTGACGACCATTCACCATTCCTCACCCACCCTTGAACGGTGCCGAGTCTCAGCTTGCCGGTGGATAAAATCTTGTTATGGCGTAGCTCCTTCTGCTACCCTGCGCCCTCTACGCTGTACTCCGTGCTCTGCGGGGCGCGAAATCAGTGGCGGCAGTTGGTGTTGTGCGCGAAGAACGCTATTTCTGCTGCTTGGGCACGTAGACCAACGTAATGCCATCGACTGCTGGATTTCAACACAACAAAGGCGAACCCTCTGATTGTTTTCCTGATTTCATTTGTTGGCCTCAGTCTGAGGTACGAGCAACAGTCGTGCATTCAACGGGAAGATGCGATGCGCGTATAGTCTGGCGGTGTTGATGTCGAAAGCTGCGGGTAGATCCTACCCGCCCCCCATGAGGTCAGTCGATGGGTCGAACACCGCGGTCTCCTATTAAAGGCGTCCTTGTACAGCATATGCATGGGGCATGTGACAACCCGCGGTGAACTTGATCAGCGCTTTTACGTTGGAAACCCCTTGTCTCTCTCGGACACTACTGTACGTGTGTATCGTTTTGTGTTACCACTCTTCAAGGTGGGACAAGAAGTGAGCGAAGAGGAGGCTCAGGAGGCTGCCCGTAAGGTGGCCATTCAGCTCATCGCCACCATCAAGAGTGAGTCGAGACAAGCCTTATGATAGCGTGTGGGTGGGTGTTTTTTCGGTTGAAGCGTTGCACAAACCACAGGCCATACACCCGTTGTGAAGTAGAGCGAAGTCTCTTTGCAGGAAATCTATGAAATTTCAACTCTGCGCGCCCTTAGCGCCTTTACAGCTGGGAATCCTTTTGTAGGACGAATTACTTCGAATTTGGGTAGGGGCGGACAACCTGTCAGCGCTCCAGCAGTAGATCGTGCAGTAGCTAGCGCTGAGCAGCGGTTGAGGTTGAGCAAGAACAGAGTGAATAAATCTCTCACAGCTCAGGCGTCAAAGCTGCATGTACTGGCGATTCCGTATCCTAGTAAACCGCCATTCCATATACAGTAGTACAATACCCAAATATCTTATTGAGTTTTTCTTGCACGACAAATATCCTGACAAAAGGAGGGTTGAGGGGGTCTAAAGGGGTCAAGTATGCTGTCGCGCCATGCTCCGTTTTTTGTCATTGGGCTAGTGTAAGTGTACTGTATGCTGTATGCTCCGTTTTGTGGTTATTGGTTTCTGCTTTGACCGTTCGGCCAAAACCCACGATTTTGGTGGATTTTGTCGGCGTGGGGTCAGGGTGGCAGCAGGGCCCTCGAGGCGGCTGAATATATTCACAGGGTGAGGCTAGAGGGCTCAGGTCCGGGTGTGATCAGGGTGTCAAGTGGAAGCAGGATGGGGGTGTGCTACGTTTTGCATACCCGGCCTGCGATTAGGTCTCGTCGTGGACTAGCCCCTATAGGTCTCGTCGTGAACTAGCCCCTATAGATTTCATGCACTGATGTTGCATTGCTCCAGGCTTTGACTGTTTGTCAGGACGTATTTTATTCGACTTTTTTGTTTTGCTGTATTGCATTGATTGCTGTCGCGGAAGTGCAGTGAAGCAACTTTCCAGAGCGTTGATGGTTCTGTCTCAGCGCTCGACTTTTTTTCTTGCCGCGGATGAGCGACGGTAGAATGGGCTTCACACGGTTTTTCGTCCTTCCCGCACCTCCAAACGCAACGCAACGTAACGCAACGCAACGTAACGTAACGTAACGTAACGTAACGTAACGTAACGTAACGTAACGTAACGTAACGTAACGTAACGTAACGTAACGTAACGTAGCGCAACGTAACGTAAAGTAACGTACCGAACTGCAACGTAGAGTAGCGTGGCGTAGTGTAGCGTAACGCAGCGTAACGTGACGTATCGTCATGGGACGGAACGGGGCCAAGTGACAAATAAGGTAAAGTAACGCAACTCATACGTAATAATTTGCCCCTATTCACGAGAGCTTTAGTCTCCGCGCACAATGTGATCATGCGCTGAGTGTTTTTATGTAAATTCCCTGTCGATTATGGTACTATTAATACTATCAATACTACTAATATTACCCAGGGGACCTTCCGAGCAATATCCTTCGCGCGAGGTCATGCCCCTACGTATTACGCGCGATTGAAACATTGTTACACGCGGCTTGTATATATATATTAATAAACACTTCACGCACAGGATATCACCTCATTATCTTTCGAGAGCCATCCATGCCGCTGTGTCCCCCCCCCCCCCCGCCTCGAACGCCCCTTTCTTCCCCATCACCCGCACCTTCGCCTAGACCTAGCACCACACGTATAACAAACCCCTCACCTAAAGCCCTTCCCCCCCCCCCCCCCGCCCCCCGCCCCCGCCCCCACCCCCCACCCTCCCCCCCCAACCCATCCCAACCCCAACCCCTCGAACACTCCACCCTCTCTTTACTCACTGATTGTACGACTTACCCCAGAATATACACGATAAACTGATGTATTATTTCCAAAAATGTCACATTTGTCCCCTCGAAATAATGTATAGTTTCCAGGCACATATCGAGCTGCCCCCCCCCCCCCCCGCGCCAACCCCCCCCCCCCCCCCCCCCCCCCCCCCCCGCCCCCAATAATATACTGGTGCCAAAACCGTCAGATTTATCCCCTCGAAAGGATTTATAGCTTACATGCACAAATTGCCCTTTCCCCCCCCCCCCCCCCCCCCGCCCCCCTCCAAACCCGCTCGCTTTTGATCAAAACCAGGCCCCCCCTTTGCCTTCACAGCTGTCAGATTTTGTCCCCCTCAGAAACGGGTTTTATAGTTTCCGCGCACAGACTGACTAAAATCATCCTGTTGACCCTGATAGCTACACTGTAGCTGTAAGGGGAGTCGCCGACCTATATCCTTAATGAGGACACACAACTCGTAATGCGCGCGATCGGAGTATCACACACAGCTTGCAAAGATGAGTTTCGACGAAATCTTCGATCTCACAGCTGGAGTGTATTTTAATTTTTATAATATGATACCTGGCACGAGTTTCCAATAAATTGTTCTCGAGAGGGTTTGTTTTTCTTTTGTTGCAAAATATCGTGACGTGGTGACGTGTCGTGGGGCGTGAGATGCCGTGACTGACTCGTTCCCGCTTCTCCTCGGGATGTTCGCATCACCGCTTTTTCGGGGGTGTATACGTTCGCTCCCCTGTTTGGCAGAGGACTTGGGCGACCTGGACCGAGTGAAGCGCATCGTAAAGCTCGTGGGGTTCGTGAACTGTACGGACGGTTTCACGGGGCAACCCAAGGTCGTGAACGGTGCAAGCGATCTGTTCGCGGAGGTAAGGCATCGCATCGCATCGATCCATTTACACCGCATATCATTGCATGACAGGGGTATCGTCTTTTCGTGTTTGTCTTCCCTTGTATAACTACACCCACGCTTTTAGGAGACGGAGTAGGCACAGCTACTACTTCGTATGGGCGTGTTTTTGTTTTGCGCTTCTTTTTTCTTGTGTCTTAAGAAAACCTGTCGATGTGTCGATATGAAGATTACAGCATCGGTCCAATATTTTTTTTCGTGACGTGAGGGTGGAACGCTGTCGATATGTCGATATAACGATTAGAGCATTGTTCCCTTTTTTTTTTGTGACTTGAGAGTGGAAATCTGTCGATATGTCGATATGATGGTCACAGCGTCGGTCGCATGAAGCCGTCGGCCGCTGCTGAGGTAGGGCGTGTGTCCGGAGTGCAAAAAAAGGACATGCACTACAGGCGCGCCGCATGATGGTACGTTTGTTCTTTTTGTTCTTTTGTGAAACTATTTTAAATACGTCAGCTGTGAGTTCGATACGTTTTGGCGTCGATACTCATCTTAGCAAGCTGCGTGGTACACGGGCTGCTTATTTCTACAGTACTTGTACGGCTGTACGCTCTTCCCGCACAACTACCGGCTTAGCATGCACCTGGTATACAACAGCAGTAAAACGGCTTGTCTGCAATCGATCACTCGCGATATGCGTCCACGCCCGTAACGCTTGATACGCGTCCAAACCCTTTTGATGGTTTTTGTCTTTTTTTTGTTGCTTCGGGTGTCAGGAGGGAGGGGCACAAGGCTTGATACGCGCACACACCCATAATTCTTCATACGCGCCCGAACCGAACCTTCGACGTTGTTGGTCTTGCTTTTTTGTTTCAGGTGTTCGGAGAGAGAGGTGTGCACTCGCGGTCGGCGGTCGGGACGAACGCCCTGCCGATGAACGTGCCTGTAGAAATCGAGGCCATCGTAGAATTCGAGGACGACAGCCGCCCGGGTAGCACGAAGGACGACTGGACAGTCACCAAGCGGCCGTGACAGCCGTGACGGGAAATTAGCGATACGTTTCGCGACATCGCTTAACTAGTTTATGAACGCACCCACTTTTTTGGGTCCAAAACACTTTGAGTTAGCGTGGGATATTTTTTTGCAGCTTCAGCAGGAAACAGGTTGAAAACGTGGCATGTTATCAAGTGTGCGGTAGTGGGGATGTTATGATGTTATCATGATGTTATCATGATGTTATCATGTTATGATATACCTCCTTTTTCACTACTATCATATCATATCATATCGTATCATATCATATGATATGATATGATGTCATACTATCACACTCGCACGACTAACTCCGCACCTCGCTAACCAAAATACTCTTTGCGGGCGATTTTTATGGCGCAGCGTGGGTTATGTGACAGTACTCCGAGTGGGGGATGCGTGGTTGGTCGGTGTTGGGAAGCGTGCCCCTCATGGGTCTCGGTGTCTTTCTCTCCTCATGGCTCGCTGGCTAGGCTCAAAGCTTATGCATTATTTCCCTAAATAGAATGATAAAACACAGATATGACAGGGCTAGGCAGGGTAGGGCACGGTAGTGGAGGGTAGTGCAGGTTAGTGAGATGAGGGGCGTCCTGCTTGTCCCATCATCGTCACCTACATTATCGCCCATCTGAGTGTGACATCTAATATCACGTGGTTTCACCTCAACCATGACATGGTTTCACGTCGAATCAATAAACTATCCTTCTACGGAGGGCACTCCATTACAGTCACCATTCGATTGCGGGTTTACATACAAAACTTGGATAGCACGAACGCTTAAAAACCGCACATAAAACAGAGAAGTCACTCCCGCGAGTGACCCGAGCCACTGCCAAAAAAGCCCCCATACACAATAAAAACCCCCTACTCTAGCCTCGCTCATCCGTTGAAACTGGACTCGCGCGCTGGGGACAAACTACGTGAAATTGGTGCGGGGCAGATCATTGTTGCAGCCTGGTATGATAAAAGAGTTCAGACATTCTTGTTTTGGGCTAGGCTCAGGTTTTTAAGTTGGGCAGGGTGTGCCCCACACGTTTTTCAGTATGCGACAGGCTTGCAGTATGCTTCGTGCGAGCGTCGAGTCATCATTTTGTTTCTCCCAGTTTCTCGACGGCTGCCGTCTACTGTAGCGATGCAACCTGGAAGCCCGAGCGTAGGATATAGATGCCATAGATGCTGTTCTTGCTAAGTCTTCCAGGGGAATATTTGGCTTGCTACTGTAATCCGCTTGGGAGCGGTTCCGGCTTCAGGCTTCGGCGAGAGGAAATCACGAGTTTTTTTTTCTGGTGTGGAGACCGTAAAAGAAAAATAGTGGTGGGTGGATCGCCCTGGAGGCCGTAACTAGTAGCGGGTGGACCGCTTCATCTATGAAGTTCACCGATCACCGGATGGGAAGGTGGGGGTTTTAACGCATTTACCGGCAAAGGAGGGTTTTTTGTCTATATTGCAAGTTAAAAGGCCGTGCCGCGAGAATACCGACGGACAACATACTGACTCTATCGGGTACATGTGGGAAATTTCGGTCTTTCCTGGCTGTGTTAACTATCTTGATTAGCATTTTAGAACTGCAGCTATCTTTCTCGAGACACTACTGATAGGCTAATCAGCGTGGAATACTTCTTGAAGTGGTAACAAGGGTATCTTGGCCCTTGGCTTCGATGTCGGGCCGATCCGGCGTATAGTCGGGCGTTTTCCCGGTTGGCAAGGGGTGACATGACCGTTGAAGGCCTAACGAGTTGGCTGTTCGGCCTTGAGCTACTTGATCGCTCGCCCAAGAAAAGAAATGTTGGCATCGGGTAGCTTTTGCTGTGCTTCTTGTGCTTCTTCATGACATGACATGCTCGGCATGTGCCAGGTTGGGAATGCGACAACGAGAAGGTGTAACTTCCCGTCCGTGTTGCTGCCACAACGATGCTCTTTTTATTATGCAGGCATTTTAATGCTCGACAACAAAAGCGAGCATTCTTACATACGAATATCATGCCAGCTGGGTCTGACTTACCCACTTTTTGTAGACGTTACATCTACTGTAGACTGAGGTCCGTCTGCAGTCAGGGGCTTTATTACGCCGTCTAGACAGTTGTCCCCTGCCCCCTATAGCAAAACGCGGACACACACATTTGTTAAGGTATTAGTGGGGTATTAGTCCGTTTGACCACTTGCAAAAGGTTAACCAATAGCTTACCCAAACTAAGCCTTATAACACTCTCCCCCCCTGAAACGGCGGGATAGCAGGTCGGCCGGATATACGGGCGGACCTGTCAATATATCCAAGCCGTTTCATTTCCTGGGTATACCGGGGAGAGTATTTTTCAAGTTCGCCATGGGGAAATCTGAAAAAGTTTATTATGGTGTATGTGGGGATCGAACCCACGACCCAAAAACCCATGGTCCGTCGACGACGCCATTTGTTAAGGAATTAGTGGGGTATTAGTCCGTTTGACCACTTGCAACTGGTTAACCTATAGCTTACCCAAACTAAGCCTTATAACACATTGGTGAAAACCCCTGTCCAGGCTCAATTTTGCCACCATGTATGGTTGATCGTTGTTTCACTCATATCTGTCGGTAAAAATGCTAAACCAAACAGGTATGAAGCGACTTTAGACGCCCCGACACACGGCAATTTTCGAAATTGAAAATGGGAAGCTTGAAGTTTTCACCTTATATAATACAGCTCACACATGGCGCGGTCGTCAACACGGGCATGGAACAGTACTTTTCCCGGCCGCGAATGGGTTGGTAATGAGGCGTTCATAGCCTGTGCGCCATAAACCCATGAATGAAGACAGCACCTACGTTTTGGGAGACAAACTACTTGGAATTAGTGTGTGGTAATTTCGTAATTTTCGCGCAGGTGAAAGGGTTACAATTTGGTAAATGAATATGGTACAGCACGCATGCTATGAAGACAGCAAACTGATTGGGCAGGTGGGGGGGGGGGGGGAGGTGGTATTTTGGGATTCACGGTGGAAGCAGTTTTTGCTAAAAGAAACGGGTCATCTCCGACAGAACGGCTGCAACCCGTGTTGTATGTCCAAATTAACGAAGACAAACGTCTTGCACAGATCGACGTTGTCGTATACCTGGTATTATTGTCGATGGCGTTTAATAGTGTAAGAACGACCCATACCATCACTTTCCGGGCTTCCTCTGGTGGATACTGCACCTGTTGTGCACGAGTGTATATTTTACCGAAACAAGCATAACGTGTTGCAATTACGACACGAGCGCCACGAAACTCAGTGGTAGCATACCCAACCATTTCCGATTATGAACGATTTCCAGTTGGACAATTCCCGATTCCGATCGCAAGACACGCGTTTTAAGGCTAAGCGTGAATACTAACTGTGTGCGAACATATGTTCAGCCCACTTGGAACCCTGGGGACAGGATGTGAGGGTACGGTAACCTGCAGGCCGTTCGAGCCGCTTGGCGAATTCAAATTTTGATTATAGGCGCGCCGGCCTTAGTATACAAAACAATGCGCCATATATGTCGCGATCGAATGAATACCGTCTCCCTCGGATGGACGTGTATACTAAATAATGAGTTGAATTACTACGTTACTACGACTAGATTAATTCCGTCGCACTTGCCTACTTCGATGTGCCATTCAAATTAAAACAGCAACCAAGTGTTGCCAGACTATTCTAGCAACAAGCTCAATCTTAAGACCGCCGCATGTTTTTTGTGCCGACAGATCAAAAGAAAAAACACGACGAAAAAAACAACAACGTTCAAGAATCCAACGAATGAAACGTATTGCGGCTTGGCTGCTGTTGCTCTAAAGCTACATCGCTAGGCAAGAAGTTTGTGGGATATATCTGGTACTTCGAAGTACCTATCACTGCACCCTGACAAGGAAAACGATAACATGTCGCCATCATAATAAATAGAGCTCTCTGTCGCGTCGCGAAACAAGCGATTCCACCCGGCTCCACTAATGCTGATGCTGATGCTAATGCTGATGCTGATGCTAATGCTGATGCTAATGCTGATGCTATAGCGGCGAAGACCGTTCTCAAACACCTTGACTCTGTATTTTTTCAGCTGTGACAACCCTCGCCTAGCACTTTCAGCAGCCGCCAAAATTAATTGACTGGTAATGTACGTACAAACGGACGGAACGGCGAATCCCATTCGATGCATTTATGCATTCTCGCAGTCCGTTGTCGCCAGCCAACCTGGATTCACTACCAAACCCTCGCTACCGCTGTTTCCCCAAGCCCAGAAACATCAGCTAAAGCTTTATTTTTCCCCATCCGCCGGAGGATGAAGAAAAAAAAAAAAATCTTTTCTCAGTCCGTTGTAAAGTACGCAAAAAAAATCCGCCAAGTGATAAAACAACGCTCCTCTCGGAAGCGACGGCACGCGCTGGTTTTGCACATCTGTTTGACAAATCCAAGAATTGCGCGCATCGACCCTAACGCACCCCCGCCCTCCCCCTTTTCCAGCTTTGCCACAAAAACTACCGTGTATCCAAACCCATCACGGCAACAATAACACAAACAACAAAACGTTGGCCTGTCCACCTGTCCCCCCCCCCAACAATTTGGGAGAGGGACTATTGCGGACTCGATGTATTCATGCATTTTCTTAGGTGTCGATTTTTACTGCTTGGACAGAATGTCCCACGCCACTTGCCCGATCGCGGCATCCTGTGCGCCGGTCCCTGTAAGGTCCACAAGAATCAGCTCCTCCCCCACCCGCCCCGGCTTGTCTCCGTTCACGACGTCCCCGATCTCGGCGTAGACGTCCTCCTCCTTCATCAGGCCAGCCTTAATTGCGCTGCGCAGCTCTCCGACCTGCTTGCACTGCCGCACAAGGTCGCAGACCATCTTGCTGGCCTTCTGTACCTCGGCAGGGATCTCGTTCTTAGTCGGCTGATCCGAACCGCTTGCGATGATGGTCGCGTGCGGTCGGAGCCAGTCCAACTCGAGGATGGTGCTACTCCCCGGGGTCTGCGTGAAGATTACGTCCGAGTTACGCACCGCTTCCTCGGCGGTGGCACAAACGTTGACCTTGTACCCGAGCTCCGCTTGCAGCTCGTCCGCGAACTTCTGGGTGGACTTGGTGTCCAGCCCGTACGCGAACGCCTCGTCGAATTCGTGCACGCAAGCTGACCCTCGGGCCATGGCCTTCGCGATAACGCCGGCACCGATGAAGCCGACCTTCTTGTGGTGCCGCGCAGCGAAGTACTTCACGGACACCGCGCCGGCCGCGCCGGTGCGAAGGTCGGTGAGGAAACGGTTCTCTTGGAAGATGGCGAGGGGGGCGCCGTTGGTGGCGTCGCAGACCACAAAGATGCCGGATCCAACGGGAAGGCCCTGTGTGTTGGGGGGAAGCGGTGCGTGTGCAGGCAGCATTAGCATGGGACGAGACGAATGGGATGGTTTGGAATGTTACATATAGTGGGGTTGGAAGGTAGGGAATGCTAGCGAAAATTGGTTGATGTGGCGCGAGAGATTGCGTGGGATTATAGGCAGTAGTGGGCAGAACTACAGTAGACGACATGGCCAGAACGTGTTGTGGGAGTATTTATAATAGGGACTTCAAGTGAGGGAAGGTTAGCAACGCGGAATTGACGTGGCACGAGGTATCGTGGCATCATGGGCGGAGTGAGAGCGAGTCCGCAAAGAAAGCCAGTGCGATATTTTCATTGTGCTGGGATCGGACACAGGCCACTGACTACTCGTGCTGGCCCGGGTGCAACGATAAAACATTAGCAATAAGAAACGCGGTCTCACCGAGCATGTGCGGAATCTGCGGAACATGACATAAGGGAGAAAATACGTCTAAATGAAATGACGGTTACATGACGATTGCAATATCGGCCATACGAAACAGTCCATGTTGCTGGGGTACAGTACATGACACCTATAAATAACAAGAAACAGGGATAATAAGAAAGCCAAGCTGAGATGTCCAGGAAAATAAGAACTTCGAGAGCCGTTACAAAGAATTTAGACTAGAACGCACCTTCTCGCAAATAAGAAACCCGGTCTGGGGTCAGCATTTCTGTTATTATTAGGTGTCCTGTACTGCAGGGGATGCGTCCGCAGTCAGTGAAACATGTGGAGCTGCAAGACGCGCCCGAATTGTGAATCTACGGCAGTACTGCTGCATGCTCTTCTTAGACCGCACTTGTTTTTTAGGTCGCCAACATGCGTCCCCAACAGGTTGCGAACAGTTAATATGATAACATCAAGGAGTGAGGGGGTCGCACAATCCCTTGCACTTGAACTCTGAAGGAGTATGTTCCGGCACTACTCCGTGTTTGATCAAATCATTTCACATAGATAGCTCAGTTGCGGCTCCGACCAGTTGGGTTCCGGTTATAATTGTCGCATCCCTTACTCTTATGTATATAGACTAACCCAGCAGCGCCTGGTTGCTACGTGTTGCCGATACTGCAATCGACCATTCTTTCCCTGACTTTTTAGCCTCTCAGACCCAAAATGGTCAATACCTCGTACCCTCGTACCACGTACCCGTATCTTGTACGAACCTAACGGACATTGATATTAGTGCGGTAGAATGTCATGATCGAGAACGGTGCAAGGTGCTTTTATGATTATTAAATTGTTGTTGTTACGCATATTATTATTACTGAGTATTAATTCGAAGTATTTATTATTATTATTTAGATTCTCCACTAGGGAGTGGGGCCGATGTTGGTGCTCGGAGGTACTCAAAATACTGACAAAATTCCTCTTTCTGTAGATCGAGCAAATGTTCTCAGCGTTACAGGCAGCTGGCTTAACTTTGAAACCGACCAAACTTCATTATTATTATTATCATCATTATTATTATTATTATTATTATTATTATTATTATTATTATTATTATTATTATTATTATTATTATTATTATTATTATTATTATTATTATTATTATTATTATTATTATTATTATTGTTATCATTATTATTATCATTATTATCATCATCATCATCATCATCATCATCATCATCATCATCATCATCATCATCATCATCATCATCATCATCATCATCATCATCATCATCATCATTATTATTATTATTATTATTATTATTATTATTATTATTATTATTATTATTATTATTATTATTATTATTATTATTATTATTATTATTATTATTATTATTATTATTATTATTATTATTATTATTATTATTATTATTATTATTATTATTATTATTATTATTATTATTATTATTATTATTATTATTATTATTATTATTATTATTATTATTATTATTATTATTATTATTATTATTATTATTATTATTATTATTATTGTTTCCCTCCGGGAAGTGCCTAAGGGAGTGGCGCAAGAACGAAACCCAAACATCCAACATCTGACTTGTCTGTGGGCAAATAAGATGTACCTGGTGGTAGTGAAAACTATGTTCTTGTCCGCAGCTCGAGAAGCGGAGTGTGGGGAGGCGCCCTCCCGAGTACGGTTCGCTCTCTCGCCGTCGTGGTGGAGAACCGAAAATAAGTGGTAATCCCATCAGAACGTACGTGTCCAGCGCCAGTACTCGTACGATGGGGACTTTTTATACGGGCGACTCTTACGCAGTAAAATTTGCGTGGTAAAAATAAAAGGACGAATAAGCGGATTTTCAACCGGCAAAAAGAGAAATCAGCAGCTGTTCCGTGCGTCGTCTTTCTATCTATCGTGGTTTTGATGTTTTTTCATTGTTTCCTGTTGTTTGTTTCGTTTGGAAATCAGCAATTTCAGAATAGGTACGTACTCTTCTCCGCGTCTTGTTGAGCCAGATATTGAACTTAACGACGAGTGAAACACGCCAGGATGGGCAATCATCCCCCTTCACCGCCAGTTCGTCGCAGAGAGTGCGCGGAATGAGCAACTGTAGGGCTTCTATTGTCGCTGAGACAGAGAAGCCCTTTCTCATGGAGCATCAGCGCCTATATCCACTGCTGTTTGCTTTTTAAATTCAAGAAAAAATACGCTGGATTGTTTAGATCGTCGTCCGATTCAAAATCGTCCCCTCGTGGAGACGAAAGCAACTCACCTCAGCATAGCGAGGACTCGCCACGCGCACAGACATGATGTATCCTACTACTGCTGCTGTGCGGCAAGGTTGTACACGTAGCGCTGTGCTGTCCTCATGTTTTCTGGCCCCTGTCATCTGTGGTGTGAGTAAAATCTCCGACCCATAACATGATTACCCCTCTGTTACGGACGTAAAAACACTCTGTCTATTTGGATGTAAATGTAAGGATGGGTTGGTATATAAATTACAATAAAAAAGTTTCCTATACTACCACCCAAATTAGCGCGATCTATGGACATGCAATGGAGATGCGCACGAAGTGGCAGCACAGCGGAAATAATATGGGGTATGGTGGGGTGACAAATGGTACGCTCTGATCAAAGAATCAGCTTCTACAACAGCAGCCACACGCGCATAGAGTTGCAGGCTGCTGATGCTAGGGAGGCTGGACCGCTGCTGGGCGGCAGGATCGTAGCGTGGTGCATCAGCGCCTATATCCACTGCTGTTTGCTTTTTATAGTCAAGCAAAATTACGCTGGATTGTTTTGATCGTCGTCCGATTCAAAATTTTCCCCTCGTGGAGACGAAAGCAACTCGCCTCAGCATAGTGAGGACTCGCCACGCGCATGTACATGACGTATCCCACTACTGCTGCGGTGCGGGAGGGTTGTACACGTAGCCTTGTGCCGTCCTCATGTTTGGTACCGTTATCTGTGGCGTGAACAAAATCTCCGACACAAACCAATACCCCTTTGTTTTGGTATGTAGTACGGAAAAATACTTCCTCTTTGGACGTGAATGTAAGGATGGGTTAGTATATCAACTATCATCAAAAAGTTTCCTATATTACCGACGAAATTGGCGCAATCTATGGACATGCAATTGAGATGCGTCCGAAGCGGCAGCACACCAGGAAGATGGGGTATGATGGGTTGACAAAGACACCTCCCAATAAAAACTCACTCATTTAGTAAATTACGAGTACCAACAACGCAGCTTGCAAAGATGAGTATTGACCTGAAATTCGTCAAACTCACGGCTGACGTCCTTGAAAATTAGTTATAAAATGCCACGCTCCGATCAAAGAATCAGCTACTACAACAGCAGCCACACGCGCATACGGTTGCAGGCTGCTGCTGCTAGGGGGCTGGACTGCTGCTGGGCGGCAGGATCGTAGCGTGGTGCTCTGTGCAAAAAGAGGGAAAGAAACGTGTCCCTCTACGAGAGCAGAAAAGCCGGGTTTGCATCCAAATTTTACGAGCGTACGCGGGGATAAGGGATGCAGAAACCCAATCCCCGTGGGGATGTTGCGGAAACCCGGGGATTTGCCTTAAGTGTGCCCAAGGCCAAAAAAGCTTAAAAGGCTTGCCACGCGCGACACACTGCACGGATCGCGCCCAAACCTCCAGCAACGTGAGCCCGACGGTCGAATTGTGGCCAACCCACCCGACATTGGGACAAAGGTGCGAACACGAAGAGATGCGCCCGAAGGATTTTTTTTTCTTCACAATTATACATACACATAAAGCATGTCCTGATCCTGTTTTCCCACAAACCTCTAGACTATCCATGCCAGTTTTGTACTCTATCGCAATTCCCATAAATTGTACAAGAAAATCAAGATGCATTTGTGGCTGTTTTTTCCCTTTTCTGTTGCGATCCAGCGTGTATCTCTTCGTGCCAGCTATTATACCAACTACCAGATAACAGGTACAAAATAACGTGTGTGTCACGAGCTTTGGGTAATAGACCTTGTGCACGACTCATAGGGCCCAAAACGTGGGTTGACACTTGACACTTGACACTTTTGCCCCTTGACAAAGGGTCGTCAGGAACTCACACAAAAACAGGCATATCATGGGTATAGGTGACTGCGGACGGGCCATACTGTTAATAGACCGTCAACCAACCTCTTTGCACGAGGCGGCCACTTTGTTTGGTAGAGGAGCGTACAACGCTGCTGTTCTGGGTTTAATTTTATCAGGGCTTTCCACGGGTCATGATCCGACCCGCGGGTCGGGTCAAGGGGGTTTCAAATTCTCGCGGATCGGGTCGGGTCGGGCCAACAGGCTTTCAAAACCTCGCGGGTCGGGTCGGGTCGGGTCAAGAGGTTTTCAAAATCTTGCGGGTCGGGTCGGGTCGGGTCAAGAGGTTTCAAAATCTCGCGGGTCGGGTCGGGTCATGACCCGCAAGATACGGTTCACTTCGCGGGTCAAGCAATAACGACCCGCGAGTTCTTTTGGGCTGACCCGCGGGTCAAACCCGCGGATCTGGCCCGCGGATCTGCCTTTTTCAAACTTACAGCTGAGAGCCATTGATGCCGTGCAGGCGCCCCGCGGGTCGGGCCCGCGGGTCCGCAAATAAAATACAAACATCTCCGCTTCCTGCCTCCGTCGTGCCGATGCTCCGATCATAAAAAGTCATCACAGCATGCAGAACAATCACCAGGCAGTACCCCTAGCTACTCGTACCAAGGCATACAGCAGTGTGACGCGAATCCCGTACCTGCTGAAGCCGTAACAACACTAGTAATATTACGGTCATACCAGTACGAAATGTGACCAAACGTAAAAAGGCAAGGAAGGGCAGTCGTCGTCGAAGCAGCAGCAGCAGCAGCAGCAGCAGCAGCAGCACTGGCAGTTGCAAGCAACAGCAGCAGACCCCGGATTCTCGCGGATCGCAGCCCCTGCTGACAGACCCACCGCCCCAGTTGTGGGCTTGCTGCCGGAGGCGGCTCAGCTAGGCTGCTTGCCGGGGTTGGAGACTGCACAGATAGAAGATGGATACAGCAGTAGTAGCTAGCTCGAGAATCATCATCCCAGTACGACATGTGACCAAACGTAAAAAAGCAAGAGGAGCAGTCGTCGTCGAAGCAGCAGCAGCAGCAGCAGCACAGCAGCAGCACCCTGGCAGCAGCAAGCACCAGCAGCAGACAACGCATCCTCGCGGATCGCAGTCCGTGCTGACAGATCCACTGCCCCAGCTGTGGGCTTGCCGCCGGAGGCGGCGCAGCTAGGCTGCTTGCCGGGGCCGGAGATTGCACTTATAACTTATAACTGGCTCGCTCGTCGGGTCGCTCGTCGGGTCGACCCGGTGGTCTAGCGATACGGGCATGCCCATGCATGTGGGTTGCAGTTTCTTTCCTATTTTTCGCGCGCACACCATATGACATATCATCAGCTGCAAACAATGCCGGTGAAAAAAACAGAAAACACGATTTACTGGTAAAAGTACGAGGGACCAAGGACCAACCAACCGACCGAGGTATACATGCTTTGACCCGTGACTTTTCGACTTTGATCCGTGAGAAATGTCACGGGTCAAGCCGACCTGACCCGCAAGAAACCCGCATCTCGCGGGTCACCCGAATTGTGGCGGGTCGGGTCGGGTCGGGTCAGGAGGATTTCAAAACGTCGCGGGTCGGGTCGGGTCGGGTCGGGTCAGGAGGTTTTCAAAATCTCGCGGGTCGGGTCGGGTCGGGTCAGGAGGTTTTCATAATCTCGCGGGTCGGGTCGGGTCGGGTCAAGACGTCTCGAAATTTTCGCGGGTCGGGTCGGGTCGGGTCAAGACGTCTCGAAATTCTCACGGATCGGGTAGGATCAGGACCCGACCCGACCCGTGAAAAGCCCTGAATTATAGAATACCAGTGCACGAGTACGTGTCATGTGGTGGAAACCGAGTGTAGAAGGGCCTACTCGAGGTAGCATTGGTCGATCGACATTTTTAGTCTGCTTTTCTCACAATGGCGTCAACGGCAGGACGTGGGATTTTTGAGATGACATCAAGGGCTCGATTCTCACCTTCACCCCAAATTCTACGCAAAAGGGAAATGATCTCACGAGCGAAGAACTCGCAAAACTCACAGGTAGAAAACACCCAGAAGGAAGCAATCATTGCATGTTGTGTCCAATACCGAAATTGAGTTGGAGGCAAAATTGGCACAATCTCATCGGGGTTCTTGACATGCACAGCCCGAGCTATGTCAGGGTTAGTGTGTAGTGTTGATTTGGTGGAAATCGAGAATAGAAGGGCCTACTCGAGGCCTACTCGAGGTAGCATTTGCCGATCGACATTTTTAGTCTGTACTTTGCTCACTCCTCACTCCTCACTCCTCACTCCTCACAGTAGTAATACAACAACATGAGTTTTCATAACAATAGTAGTTAGGCATTTCGGAGCAGTCCAAACGATGGTGCTGGACGCTGAACAATTAATTGTTGAGCGTACGTACTGGCTTCACGTACGTACGCGATATGATGCCGTATGATATTAATAGCTGGCGTAGAAGCCTCTGCGCAGCATAAGGCGGAGCATTATTACGTAGGGCCTGACTACAAACTGCCGCGCAGTCTCTGCTATCCACTGGGACACTGCCAGTACACACTACACACACGGGGAGATCGTCCATACGATCCAAACAGCAAGGCTGTATTGATTGTACGCGTAGAGACACTGCTGTCTGCTACGTACACGCTGTGCGACGCCGTACGCGTACAGCAGCAGTGTAAACCTTGCTAAAAAGCCAACATCAAGAGTCCTTCATGTTGCATGTACCAGGTATACGTGAACAAACGTACGTCAACTTGGTACGCTTCTCTCCTATCATGATACTTATGCAGAGAAGCATGTTTGATACGAACATGAAACTAATGCTGCTGTACAGCAAGCTCAGCACCCAGAACCAAGATACGTGTCCACAGTAGCAGCAGCCTACTCTTACCTTCTCTACGTTCTTGTAGAAGGACACGTTCGCGAGCTTGACGGTCCAAGTCGACGTGCCAAAGATGTACCCGCCCTTGATGTGGCAATCCCCCGGTCCAGCGTTATCCGATTCGTCAATGCCGATGTGCATGGGGATGGGCACGTCCACCTTCCCCTTCGCGAGCATACCAAAGGCAGCCTCGATCGCCTCCACTGCGTCGCTCTGCTTCAGCACGGACGTGACTGTCTCGTAGTCGAAGAGACGAGGCCCGGGTACTGTCGCAAAAGCTCGGCATGCGGTTTGTTCGACGCTGCTAGCAGCAGCAGCACCCTGTCGGAGTTTGCCCGCCGCCGAAGGAGTAGCAGCGACAGCTCGTCTAGCGGAGACCCTGAGAGAAGAGAGCATGGTGTGGAGGTGGGTATGTATACTAGCGAAGTCTAGGTCAGGGAATTGCTGGTGTGGTGGTAGGCTGCTAATCGGATGCTTGTTGTGGGACCGAGCGACGCACTAATGAACAAGATCGTCGCCGTCGCACACATGAACACGAACGTGACTTTCAACAGAAAAAGGCGTTTACGGCGGGGTGTTAGAATGGCTAATTGTGTCCCCGGAGGGGGACAATAATATGTCGCCCCCTGCAGCGCTTCGAATTTTCGAATTTTCAAACTTTGATGCCTGGACTCAGTTAACGTCCTCGCTTCCTCATGCTGCTGACACGCGCAAACCCGAGCCCCCAGTACAAGTCGTGGGGCACGATGAGGTCCTACGTAGTACTAGCAAGCACCTCTGTGCCCGACGGGCGTCCGATTTCTAAGGGAGGCGAGGAGCGAATCAAGGATGAGAGGTGATGGACTCAAGAATAGCGAGGATCGAACCGAGGTAAGGACTGACACTACACTATGAGTCTAGACTAATAGTACGAGTACAGCAGTACCAGGGAAAGTCTGCAGCTTACAATCAGCCTGCAACATTTGCCGTCGACGGGTAAGGGCTAAGGAGCTCTGAGGGTTGCTGTCCGTCCTCAGAGGGTAGCATATCCATAGAACCTGCTGTCCAATATTCAACTCCCGCGACCCAAAGTTGGGACGGTACAGCAGTGTACTGGAAGTTGTGACGAAAAACCGGTCTTTTAATGATATCGCAACGTTAGTTGCGTGGGCATGCCGAGACCTGAGACTCCAGACCGGAAGTACAACGATGACACCGTGTGTGCATGTGTGGTGTACTACTCTGTAGAACAGGCGCATGTGCTTGTACGAGAAGCAAAACGAGTGTTCTGCCGAGCATCACCGTCAATACAGTTGCTGGATATCTACGAGTACGAGAATTGATTTGCTTGTTCTGCCCCTGATTTGAGCCCTTGGACCTGGTGGTATAGCCGATAGATCGGCGTGGTGCTTTTCCCAACTTGTCGTCGTCTACTTATAGTCAGTATCAGGTGTGACATGCATGGGACCTGGTACCTGGTACCGTACTGGTATGTGCTGCCTGAGATCAACGTGTCTGTACAAAGAACAGGATTAGAACGGAGCCTGTAGCCTGTAGGTCGAACCTGAGACGAAAACAGCTGTTACAGCCTAGAAATGAGGGCCGTCCTCCAATGTGTCCAGTCACAAGACAATGTACATACCTAGAACAATGTTACCGACAACTATTAATACTACAGTAGCTCAGACACGCCGTACGAGAACATTCACCACAGGGCAATGACAGGCAGTGCGGTCGCAAACATCCCATGTGATAAAATCACCGATTCGATGTATTCCAAGGACAACAATAAAAGCAAATTGCCATGAAAGCAAGCATACAGGCAGGTTAACCGGTAGCGGCGTGGGTGGGTTCGGCGGGAAGGGTTTTTTGAACTTCATCCATATTTTGCACCCGTCCGTGCGAGGTACATGCTTTGCGCCTTGTGCTTCGTACATGCATACCAGGTATAATATGCATCCGATAAACGGAAAATCAGTACAGCCGCGTAAGCAGCCAAAGGACGACCTACAAACAAACTGAGGGCCCTTGAACGATATTCCTTCCTTAGATTTTGTTTCCCACTGATTGATACTATGCCACCTCGCACAGCGGATTGCGTACATCGAGAATCACCCGTCTAGATTCCTCTCTAAAGTAGCATCGACGTTCATCATTGTACTACAGGTAGTATGTGCAACAACACGTAATGCAACCCCACCAGGCGACCAGTAACCACTATTAGTAGGTAGTTTCCATTCCACCCTCGTCACTGCTGCTACCTTCGAGCAGAACGGCGATTGCTTCGTCGATCAACCGGCGCTGCTGCTCCTTGTTAGCCCTATCCCCCATATATTGTTCAACCACATCACGATCACCACCATCTCTACTCCACTTGCCAGGCATACCCCGTTCACATCCAGCCCCATCCGCCAATGAATCGCGCAGCTCATCCCACAGTAGCCGTTCATGCCAGCCGTGGGTACCAAGGCCCCGAATTCTGCTATCCCGTGGAACCTGCCCCTGCCACCCCCCTCCCATTTTTCCAGAACCTGGTTGTGCTCGAGGGTCGCGTTCATTAACGATGTCATGCTCTGAAGATGATTCTGTCCTCACGCTACCCCGCTGCGCGGTGCGTCTTTCTAGATGGCGCTTCTTGGTGCCCGTGCGATTGTGGGCTCCGTTTTTGCCCACTTCCCGGTCCCGGTCCCCGCTTCTCCTATGCGCCGTTGTCCTCCTTCGCTCTCGTCTGTGGTGTTTCGTGCTCTCCTCGCGCTTGGTGCTGGATCCTACTGAACCTAACGCCAAGCGAAATATGAAGATTGAAGGTACTTCGTCAGTTAGATGATGGTGGTGGTGGTAACGGCAATTTGGGCGCAAGTCGGTCGCAGTCGCGGCGCCATTCCTCGGGGGGGGGAAAGGCGAGTACTCATTTCATGTAAAGCAGTTGTCGTATGGTTGTTCCTTGAGGGGGAGGGGTGAGAACGAACGCAAGCATCGCAAGCTTTAAAATTCGCTGCTGCTGCCCGCTGTTGCTCCGTTGAAAAGTGTTGAACGTTTATCGGAAGCCGACATGCTTGAGGACGCTTCCCACGATAGGGCCATGGGATGGTTCATTGGGTCAAAAGCGCGCCAGGTACATTTTTTATTGCAAGTATTGTTTTGGTGCGTTATTGTTATTGTTATTGGTATGACTGACGGTAACGGTAACGGTAACGGTAACAGCCTCCTCGAGTGAGGATCCTCAGACAATCGAGTGCACCCCTACCCCTACCGAAAGCATGAGCTTATACCGTACCATTTCTCGGTTAGTTTTCACGCCCTCCCACTTGCCTGAAAGCTCGTCGTCGATGTGCGACCCGCTGGCCACCGATACAGCCCGACCCGTTGTCAGACGCCGCGCAGACACGGCTCGATCCATTGTCATGGGCCGCGCAGACACCGACCTATCCCTCGACTCTTTCACGGGCTCCGGTTGTGGTAGGGGTAGGGGTAGGGGTAGGGGGGGCAGTTCAGGAAGTGGCGTTTGTCCTCCCCGACTCTCGTGAAAGTTGAAAAGCGTTTCGAAACGCTGGAAGATGTTGTCCATGTGCGCAGAAATCTCCTTCATCTTTTCAAAGTCTTTTCGCTTGTTGGCCGCTTTTGTTTTCTGGTGAGGGCGGGCAGGGGCGGAGGGGAAGAGGGTTTAATGATGTTCTACGTCGGTAGCATAGGGCATTGGTAGCACGCTTTCGAGACGCAAGGCGTCCTGCAGCACGCTTAGTACATGCTAAAACGCCAAAACGTTGCACACGAGGTACGTACTGCTGCTCGTACAAACGGTATGATAATACCATCGATACTGTTAGAAAAATCGAAGTATTACACCCCGCCTTTTTGATCCTGGCGGTAACTGCCAACTGGTACAACCCAACGACAGAGTGTAGCCCCTACTACAGTCCCAGGTTATTATCGGCAGGTAAGGCAATAATAGAAGCCAGAGCGATTGAGTGCGACAGTGAACCCCCCATTCATGCTACCCCGCACGAGCACGTAGAAGGTGCACCCATGCGTTCGTTAGAACGAAGTGAATGTTGCACTTGAACTCAGCAGTGCTAGTGTCTCTTCTAGCGAACAACATACCAACAGCTGCATAAGACTATACAGCATCCTGACAGGATTGGCGCCGAGAGCCCAGGAGTATCGTACACTACCAGACACATCCTCCAAGATATTTTTCGTGAGTACACTACCAGGAACCACCTGTCGAGCTACAGCGGTTGTAGTCAGTGCGAATCCGATTTACAGTACAGCACAAACAGCTGCTGTGACATCCTGCTGCTCATGACAGCAGTTCACATCCACCGGGTTCGCATTTCCTCCAGTTGTGCTGGTCTGCTGTGATACGCACTGTACACATAGCCCATCCGGACGTTTCTCGTATCGTACTGTACTGTCTACAACTTCTTACGTCTATAGGACACCTGGTATAAGCAGTGTCTAGATGTATGCGCATCGACAGTGTCACAGGTCAAGGATGTGTATCCAATTGTCCCCGAGCCAGTAGGTTTTCATGCTTCCATACACTTGACGACAGTGCCGCTCCGACCAGCTTCACATCATCCCATTAAAGTCATGTTAGAACAGTGGCCGGACACTCCTGAGTCGTTGAAAGCATCGTGAGAGTCAGTACGCGACCAGAGCTTTCACTTCCACTCTAGTGTTATATCACAATGCGCTCTAATTCACACCTACTGCACTACAGTATAATAGTGATAGCTATCATCACCATCATACCAGTAGAATATACCAGGTTTACGTATCAGTCGTTGTTAGTTTCACTCATGTGCTGTACCAGCTCAACTCCTAAGTGGTTTTACACTCAGCGACCTTCTGGACAACAACACCCGTGGTCACTGGTGTCTCTTCCCCCCCCCCCCCCCCCGAATATATGGAAGAAGCGTAATGAGCGCCCAAATGTTGGGGGTGTCTCTATTAGGAGTAGGAATGGTGCTCCGTCTCGAAAGAGATGGGTGGTCAATGGTCAAATTACTAAGGCAAGCAACAAATGAGTACGCCCCCCCCCCTCCCCCCACCCCGATACCCGGTCTTCATCTGTACCGCCTGAGGGGTCAGCATTTGCACAACTCGTCCATTTGCATCGAGTGCTGCCAACTAGAGCTCTTGCACTTTCGGCACGTCGTTTTTCCCCCGACGCATCATAGACCACCACTCACTGTTGTAGGTGCACTCAAACGTTGAAGAATTACGTACCCACGCTGGTCAATTTAGTTTTCATCGTCGATTTTACTTCCCAGCTCAAAAACCATCTCAACTCCTATTAATAGCACGATTTACCCTTACCGTCCTTCTGGACAAGGTCATGGTCACAGGTAGGTGTCGTCCCCCCAGTACCCGCCCTTGTTTTTATCCCCAAAGGGTTCAGCATCCTCTGTTCGTCAAGTTGCATGTTTGGTCAACTCGCGCTCTCGCAGTTTGCGTCATGTCTGTTTTGGCTTTAGAAAGAGTTCTTTGTGGAATTATAACACACGAAGTCGACTTTTGTCGTTACATGAGGTTAACCACTAGACCACCGCGAACGCTGGCATTCTTCCTGCGGATGGGGGAAGAAAACGCTTAAGCTCACCACACTTCCACGTATTTTCGTACATGTGTATCAATTCAACTCAATTGTATTCGAAATCCAGCGCTACCTGGCGTATCCTCGAGTTACCTTTGGTGCGGGAGTATGTCGACTTGATAGCTGGGGGTCGGGTGCGGTGGAGATAGCATCCCTCCGGGTAGCGTGAGACTGCGCAAGCTCACCAACTAACAAAACCCCCAGCCATGAGAGAACAGCCTTTTGCCGGACTTGGTCCAGCTACGGTCCACCGTACCCATTCGGACGTTGGCCCTCGTGTGATATCGTTATATTAACAGCCGAGCTGGCTTCGTTCCCATCTAAACAAGTAAATACGGATTGTGTCTACGTAGCAACTGATTTTTTTCAGAATTTTTCTTCCCGGCATGTATACTGTAACATTGCACGCCACAAACAGTGGTTCGCTCTCGATGTCTACCGCGTGATGTACCGTATAACACGGATGACAGCACACACCCCTGGCATAACACCCCCCCTACAAAAGCACACCCGGGGGTACATCTATATTTTTAGTGTTTTTCCACCGTCACTTTATCACCGGGGGTACTTTGAATACCACACCCCCTTCAGACGTACGCCTGAAAACATACCGGTATCAAAGTCCGAATATCACACCCGGTGGACACCGTTTACCCACAACACGCACGCACCGGTGTGGATACCGGTACCAGCAAGGAGAGGGCAACTGCTGCGCCCCATCACGGTTGGCCGATCGAGCCTGTGGCCCGGACTCCACCTGTACCTGCTGCTGCCGTACCTCGAGCGAGGATCATGTCGTTTTTTTCCGCGTCCACCCCACCTACCGGTACCTACACTGACACTTCGACTCCTGCCGTGGCTCAAACCCTGACGATGGGTATCAGCACCAGCGCTTGACCAGCGCGAAAAGCTCTGACAGCAGCACCCAACACCTCAGCCACAGGACCTGAGACCCTGGCAGCAGCTCCAGAATTGCTAGTGATGCTCCCTCATTGGTACACACCCCCTGTGACACAGCTCCTTGCTATCACCCCCCCTGCAGTTTGCCGGGGTCTGTTCACACTTCATAGCGAGGAAAGAGACCGGTGCTAGCACAACCCCTCGTTATTACGCTAATATGGCCGAGTCTGTTCGCACTCGTTAGCAACCGACGTCCTTTCTTTTCACACCCAACACGCCCTAGCTGCGGGGCTCCCGTGCATGGTGTTTATCACCGGGGGTACGCTAGATATCACCCCCCGTATAAAAGCACCCCTGGTGATGAATTTTCAAAGATCAATAAGTTATCACCGGGGTGTGTTCACGTATGCCCCTTCCACTGCACACTGGCGGCCATTTTGACAACATTTTCAATCGCGCGCACGATTGCCTGCCGTGCTTTCCCGAGGGTCGTTATCATGTTATCATATAGATTTTATGATGAAAAAGGTATAACATCAATCAGCCGTCGCCGCATAGGCAGCACGCACATCGTCAAAACGTCTCTGGTCGGTGAATATTTTACGCTACCTCACACTGCCAAGAAGGAAATGGCATAAGCAGCGTGCTGTGTACCATACCTCATCGTCTTCGTCTGTTTCCTCCTCATGGCTGCCCGCATCCGAATCATCAGCACTGCTGTCACTATCTTCTCCCGAAGCGCTACTAGTACCACTTGCACTGCCACTCGAAGGATTGTCGCTATCGGAACCTCTCTCGTCTGCGCCAGAGCTAGATTCAGATCCCTGTTCGCTCTCGGTGTCTTCTTCGCCAGAGCTTTGTTCCCCAGGGCTATTCTGGTCCTTCATGTATCGTTCACAGAGAGGAAAACATGCACAAAGAGATAGACGGGCACAGCGTATCATTCAACATGGCATGTTCGTCTAACATTCTAACGGCGGCAAGTACGGCGGCTGGTTCGATTAATCAACGTACCAGATATTAATACCTCGTAGTATCTGTTAGACTAATATTAATTGTATTGATAACGTTGTTGTTGGCAAGGCTGAGGGGGATGGGAGCACACGGCCTTTAGGCCTGAAGGTTGTAATCACCATAGTCTAGACTATACCGTCAGCGTCGTAACTCTGCAGCAACACAACAGTAGTAGCTACAACGTGACGCCAGCTTCATAAATAGACCCATCCAAAGCTGGGCGAGCTGGGCGAGGTGCAATTTGCTTCTTCGGCCCTGCCAAGTGCTTGATAACTTAAGCAGTAATACGTACGACATGAGGGAATTTTGATATCAATAGATGCAAGCCGAACAGAGTAAGATCTCACAGCTGGTCCAGCTGTGAGATGGATTGTTTACTAAATGTGCGTGCTTATCTCATCTCACCTCATCACTGGAGTCGGACATCTCCTTCAGAACCGCACTCCTCGGGCATCGATTATCAATCTTGTTAACAGCAGCAGCTTCGAGCAGCAGCAGCAGCAGCAGCAGCGTATACCAGCTGGTGTACACAATCCGCCACCCCCGGCTACCGGAGGGCGATGCAATGCCACTGCTGCTGTCTGGCAGAAGATCTTGCGGATTCTTTTGTGTGGTTCCATGGTTATGATTTGAATCCAGCGTATGGAAGCATGTTGCACAGCAAAAGCGAGCAAAATACTTTTACTGAAAAAATAACAAACAGCGACAGCAACAAAGCACGCCCAACGTCCCGCGCCCCGCAAGGAGCTGATTAGACCACCCTCCGGTGCAGCTCCCACCATAGGGCAAGGTTACGCGGCGGTGGAAACTCTCGGGTGGTGGAGGCATGAGAAGCGCCTCCCCGGCTTTATTGCTGCTTCTCGCGTGCTGCTTCTCTTGCGTTGAAGGCTTCTCCGTACGTCCAGCAACTCCCAGCACAGCGACTGCAGGGATGCCATCGCCATCTTCCCAGACCAAGCCCAGCGGCGAGGTGCCGAGCTCTCTCGTCGAGCACGCGGTCGCGTGGGCAGCGACGAACGGACTTGGCATGGTGGTGAACGACGACACGGGTCTCTTCACTAGCACCCACCTCCCCTTCAGCCTGCTCCCGTACGGTGAATTTTTCTTTTCTTTTCCTTTCCTTTCTTTTCTCTATGCGGCTCAGGTCTCATATAATGCTGTTTGAATAGTGCTCATACTTTGTATAATGCCGGTTGAATCGGTTGACCCGACTGGAAAGGAATATACTAGTACAAAAGTATAGAGTGAGTAGTGCTTGTTTCTTTTATAATGCCGGTTTAATGGCTGGCGCGAACCGGCACTATAAGGAGCTGTATGACACATTGAGCGAGAACGGAGCACAATTTCCACCCGCACGAGTCGCGCGCGCTTGCTCCGAGCTCTCGCCTCACCAGCGCCAGCCTCATAGAGAACATGGCATCGAGATTCCGTACTACTCTGCTGGCACTCGTTATCTGGTTTGATTCCTCTACAGGCCGCGCGTGATCTAGAAATTGATTTTGACACACATGTGACCTTCGTTTTTGTGTTGCCGGTGTGTGCAGCTCTCCCGGCTGATTCTTACGAACAAACGAAGGTTCTGGCGCCGCTGTTCAATACCCTGGTGGACAAAATCAGCCGGGACGGGCCTTGGCTCAAGGAGGTCTTGGCCGACGTGCTGGTGAGAGATGATGAGGCCACAGCCATGGCTGTGGTTTGGGTATGCGTCTGATCTGTCCGTGTGAGCAATTGTGGTGGTTGGAGTTTCATGCCGAACGCAGCAAACCACACTGATTTCGGCTTTCTACTTGCTTGCCTGACGAAACGAGTATGATACGACACGGCTTGTTTGGCAAAAGGACCACGCACTCTGATGTTACTGCTTTTTTTGACACACCACCAACAACTTCGCAGCAGCGGTGTTGATTGCAGTGCCGGTCAGTCAGCCAAGTGTTGATGGATGAGGTAGCAGGTGGTGCAAGCTTCGCCCGCCCCGCCCGCGTCGATGGAACGCTCGTTCTACAGCAGTACCCTCCACCCTACGTACTGGGTCTCGAGATGCACACAAACATATCTACAGCAGTAGGCTCATCGTCATCGTGTTCTGTTTCGCGAAATTGTCTAAACGTCACGGGAAGGGTGTGTGTCACCCGTATAATACGAGCTAATTCCTGCGTGGTGGATACCAATCAAATACCAGGTATAACATAGGCCACCTGTTGATGACTTGTTAACCCCGCACTCGTTCAACCAAACACTTGAGGGGTTTTGTGTTTTGTGTGTCCAATGCCAATCCAATACTTACTCCGGAGTATTATGTTGTGCAAGTGGTACCATATAATACCAGGTGCAGTATGGTACAGCCTCCGCTCGGCCTCTTGACCCGCCCGAGCACGGCAGGCCATGCGCGCCCCTTCAACCTTGTCTGCCTCGCCTCCCCCTTAACTCGGCCATTGTACGGGGGTGTTGTGGTGTGCCCTGTGCAGGCTGGGGATGAGTTCACCTCAGAGTTGGTCCGTATCCACGAGACCATCGAGAAGGAAGGAGGGCCGCGGCAGCCGGTCTGCCTCGCCATCAATCGTTCCGACTACATGCTGCACGCTCCTCAGGATGGGGTTACCAAACCGCACTTGCTTCAGGTCAGTGAGAGAGCGGGACAAACAGTTAGTGTTTTCATTAGCTGGATATGAAAGTCCCACAGGCGCAGGGCATAACGTGCTCGTGGAGACGGGGACGGGGGCGAGCTTGCGGGCTTTTTTTGTTATTTTCGCCCCCATGTGACGGTGTCTGTGCTTTCGATGGACCAACCCTGTTACATTCCTGGTACCAAGTACCTGGTACATTTTATTTGAGGTCCTAACTGCTTTATATAATACCCTGCACTCTGCAAGGACGTGAAGCGCCGCTTAGACTACGAGTACAGCTGTTGAGCTGTTGACGGATTTGCTGTGTTTGCCGTGTTTGGGAAGTTTCTTTCGTTCGAATAGACTATGGGAATTGCCACCTCGAAAACTTGTGCGATTTTGTTCGTGCACGCGATACTACGGTGTTTTTCGCCCGGTGTGCGCAACCATAACTCGTACCAGGTAACTCGTGCGCACGGTATGAGACTTCGCCTCTACCCAGGGGCTACGGACAGGCTGGCATGTATAAAGCAGTAGACTCAACTGTGAGCCCATAGCCTCGCCTCGACCTGAATTACAGGACGGCAGAAACTTTGGGAAGGGGAAATCTGTGGCGTTTCTCTGCGAAGAGGACATGAGCTTCAGCACTCAGCACGCTGTTGATTGTTCGTTGTGTGGTCAAGTTTAGCGTGTCTGCGCCTGCGCTTCCTCCACCGTGTGGGCGTTTATGCGTTCATGTTCGTCGAGCCCGAACTACTGTAGAATGACGCTGATGTGCGTGGCATGTGGTATCCCCCCTCCCACACGACATCACACGACGTCACGTCGTCGATCGAGTTTGCTGTATTCGTTGTTCGCCGCCGAGCCCCAGCATGACGCTGACCTTGTCGGGTGCTGAGGCATATTGTACAGCATCGTAGCATTAATAATATCAATGCCTGTAGTGCGGCGGGATGTTTTAGTTGACCGCACCATTTCCGACAATTACTTGAAATCCCGGGGGTGTTGCAGGTTGAAAAATCAGGCGTTCCTATGAGCTATACCGTGTATGTGGTTCGACTACTGTACTGTGTGTGTTTGATTTTTCATTTGGACGTGAACATGTGCCTTCAATTTTTATCGCGCATAGGGTTCAGGAATCCCACTGCTCGTCGATTTTTCATCAAGTGTTGCTAACTCACGCTCTCGCGTTTTCCGCAAGTCAAGTTGTGCGCAAGAAAAAGTCCCCACGAATTTATACGAGCACAAGTATGCACTCGGGGGGATTCGAACTCACGAAACTGACCTATACCAGGCTCGAGGATTACCTGATACGCCACCGGGGCGACATATGCACACACATGGGCACCGTTCGTGGCTGTCGCAATGCGGAAATGTTTAGGCGCGGTTGTTGTTGTACAGCGGCTGCCACAAAGTAAGGAGCTGGAAGGGCGTGTGCAGGCAGTGTGATGAGCCGCCTTTACCGCAGTCTGGATTATTCTATAGGATCAAGTATGGAAACGGGGAATTTAGTTTGACCCCGGTGTGCTTCCAGTATTATGAGACCGAAAATATCAAATACTCTGTCCATAACGCTACTTTAGACCCTAACCCCGACCCCAACCCTACCCATAGAACTTTGTCCGGAAAAAAACCGACGACTTTTTATTTTGTTAAAAATCTGGTCGACCACATTAAAACCCGTGTATCAAAATATCGCCGATTTCCATGCTCTATCCTAGATAATAACATAGACGTCTCGTAAAGGCTACTGAGCGTGATGCAGATACAGCAGCCGAGCGAGAAAGAGAAAAAAAAGGTGGCCGTATGGGTTTCTAAGGCCCTAAGCGGCTCGGCGAGGCTGAACGCGATCTCTTACAAAAGAGCCAGCTCGCGCGATTTTGGACGCCCAGCGGAGCACGCGCCACGGATCTCGGCCCGGCCGAGATCCGTGCGTCCTAAAATATCAGGGCCACTTATACTTACAGTTGGTATACTTTGTGGCATACACCGATATGCTAGTGCGATTTTGTCTCATTGAGGGCGAACAACTTGTCACATTGGGGCCAGTAGGGCTATAGGATTGCCGGTGTCTCTTGACCACTGACGCGCGTTGAACATGCATGTTGAACATGCCAGTATGGGTTCCTGGTGAACCCGAAAGTTGCAAACAGGCGTTCCTTGATTGCTGATACCGATGGTACCCGGGAGTTTTGTCGGGTCGGGTCACTTGCCACGGTTCGGTTCGAGTCGGGGGGTCAGGGCGATCCAACCCGACCCGTAATATTTGAAAACCTCCGCATCCGACCCCACCCGATCCGTGACATTCGACACCTCCTCACCCGACCCTACTCGACCCGCGAGATGTTGAAGGCATCCTGACCGGACCCGCGGGTCGTGTCATCACCCGTGAACATATTGCGGCTGCTCCGCTGTGCTGTGTATGTTCTGTTGCTACATTCCTGGTACCTGTAACGCTGCTGTCACAATACGGGTATATATGGCGATGCCGTGTTGCCACACCAACCTCTAAATCAGCAGGTATCATTGTCTACTCTGGTGTTGCGACGGTAGTCTACTCTATTCCCAGTTCAATTTCCATGATTCACGGACTGGGGCTGCTTTTTATCTTTGTGTAGAAGCACGTGGCAAACGCAATCGCAGGCCGTCGTCGGCATCGGTGTATGTACAAGTACCTGGTACACAACAGCGGTCGTGTCTGTTTTTTTCTATGGACGGTTGCTGTATCTTACGTACTGTGTCAGGCGTAGTGTTTGACATGTTGACGGTTTTCCGTGCAGTGTTGAAGCCTTTGTTGCAGATTGTTTGAGCTGCCTTGCGACCACGGGCTGCGTGCATGATGGCGACATAGGTTATGCGACAAACCCCAACACCGAAAGCAACGATAATCCAAGGATAATCGCTATTTTTTAACTAATTTTCAAGGACGTCAGCCGTGAGCTTGAAGAATTTCAGGTAAATGCTCATCTTTGCAAGCTGCGTTCTAATTGTTTTGCCGTGGTTTCTCCTCCTTTCCTCCACTGCTTACCTCATGTTTCTGCGGCCGGTATTATGTGTACGGAGTAATTTTTGTGGCAGTTGTGTTTATCCTGGAAGTTTGTGTTTACTTTGAGTCAGAGTATTATTAAACACTTCCACGCCCTGGATATCGCCTCGTTATCGTTTCAAAGCCGTCCTTGCCGCTGCTGCAATTCCCACCCACCCCGGTCCCCAACGCCCCCTCCTTCACCCACCACCCGCACCATCGCCTAGAACTAGCACCACGCGTATAGCCAACCCCTACATCTATGCGACCTAAAGCCCTCCCCCCCCGCCCCCGGCCCCCCCCCGCCACATTCCTCCCCCTCCCCCACAAGAAATATTTTTTTAGTTTCCACGCAAAAATAGACCTGCCCCACCCGTCCCCTCCCCCCCCTTCTCCCCTCCCGCCCCTCTTTTGATCAAAATCAGCCCCCCACGTCCTTAAAAACTCCGCCCTCCCCTCACCGGATATTCGACTTACAGGATTCACTTGATAAACTGATGCATTTCCTTCCACAGCTGTCAGATTTTGTCCCCCTCAGAAACGGGTTTTATAGTTTCCGCGCACAGACTGCCTAACATCACCCTGTTGACCCTGATAGCTACACTGCTGTAGTTGCAAGAGGAGTCGCCGACCTATATCCTTAATAAGGACACTCAACCCGTAATACGCGCGATCGGAGTATCACACACAGCTTGCAAAGATGAGTTTCGACAAAATATTCGATCTCACAGCTGGAGTGTATTTTATTTTTTATAATATTTATTCTTCACAAGACGCCAGATACGCGATCCAACGCCATGGAGTCCCAGATATCCGCTATTTGTATCCTCGAGGGAACAGGGTTTTCTTTCGAGGCGTTCACGGACAAGTAGTCCATACAGCAGCGTGTCCGGATCGGGTGCACAGCCGCGTGTCACAACCGAGTTGTAAACTTCTGTATGGTCTGCGTTGGGTGGTTGGTTTTGCTATGGTACAGACACGTTGAGACGTGTGATTGGTAACGAAAGGTCAGGTCTAAGGCCATTCCTTACACAGTCGGATTCCGCCAGTCGAAAACGGCCCTTTTCGAGTGGACTTTTTTTGGACTGGATTCTTCTGGTCCTTCTTGTTATCGTCAGTCGACTCGATTTTACAGTTTTTGTGCTTTTCCTAGAGGCGGTTGGTGTGAGGGAGTACTGCTGTACGGCAGTCGAAATCGGTTGGCAGCTCTGTGCTTCGCGCTTTCTCCGCGAGCAACGGCTCGACGAACCCTGGTCCCAGCGAGTGGTTGGCTCTGGGCTTAGCCGAAAGCCGCCAAAGCTACTTTCGTGGAGTTGCACTTAGCCGAGAGCCGCCAAAGCTACAGCAGGCGCAACCGTTGTTGGCAGCATGGGATCGATACCGCGCGCTGCTGCCGTCGTGTGATACACGCTGCTGGCGAGCGGAACTAGGAATGCGCCACGCTGACTTGCTGCGAGAAGCAACAAACAGCAGTGATAGCCAAGCCAGCGTCAGCGCTTGGATGTTACTGCTGTGTGGTACCTGGTATGGGTGTATGGCCGCGTGGCTGTGTGGGTCTGTGTTTGGTGGTGGGATGAGCGATGCGATCGGTTCAAAAAACACGTGTAAAGCTTTCTCGACTGGGTTTTTCGACTGGAGGATCCAGTCGAAAAAGTCGAGTTTTTCGACTGGATCCGCCAGTCGGAATCCTCAGTCGAAAAAAGTTGAGTCGAAAAATCCCTTTTCGAATGGCCTAAGCCTGTTTTCGCACAAGCGTGCGCAAGGGAAGAAGTAGATTTTCTGCATTCTAGCCGCACAACTACAGCTTGTGCATTGCCGCTCATGCGGTGCGCCGTGGACTTGTGTATCTGCGTTGCAAGCAGGGGGCAAGCCGTCACATTCAGTTAGTCTGAGACTGCTTCCAAATGCCATTCGCGTCATGTCGAGTACCAAGTAGGTTGATTGCCCCGATACCTCGCAAGGGCTGCGTGGCATTGAAATACCACGTTGCATTTCCCCCTGAAAAATTCTCCCCCTATGCTCCGACCTCTATTTTTTTTGTTTTGGCCGCGCCTACGCTCGGTCGGTTCCTTTCTCCCCCCTTCCTGTTTCCCAGGATTTGTGGCGCCTGCGGTCCATCGAACTCCTTTGTCCAGCCCCCCGGGCTCCCGGAATCGGTATGCGCGTGTATCCCCGTAGTATGCAACCCGTGATATGGAATATCTCTGTAATGTTTGACCCCGTAGTGTCCTTACCCGGAAGTTTTTTTTTCTTCTTTTTTTGCAATCCGTGTTGACAGGTGGAACTTAACACCATCGCGTCATCTTTTGGGTGCATGAGTGCCCTCACCGCGCGCCTTCACCGCCATGTCCTAAGCCGATTTGGTGAGGAGGCTTCGGATGCGGGCAAAACCATTCGAGACCACGCGGCGTCTGTCGGCGTTGATATGGATGAGCAACACGGCGATTTTGGGAAGTTGATCCCCTTTAACCCTACCCTAACGGCGCTACCCCATGCGCTAGCGGCGGCGCATAAGTGCTACGGTAAGGAGCAGGCGGTGGTGCTGTTTGTTGTGCAGCCTGGAGAGACTAACGCGGTGGACCAGAGGCTCTTGGAGATGAAGCTGTGGGATGACCATAGTGTGCGCGTGGTGCGCATGTCGCTTGCTGAGGTGAAGTGGGCTTGAAGGATGGCGTCGATGCAGCGATAATGTTTCATGTAAATAAGTGCGCTTGCCTGCTTTTACTTTCGTGTTCACGGCTATGATCGATTGTTGAAGTTTAGCTAATCCTGTATCGTCGCAATATCGCAAACACTTCGTTCATCGATCGAAGTATCGCACGCAACTTGCAATGATGAATTTGGACGAAATCCTCCATTTCGCACCGGAGTTTTTTTTTCTAAATGCACTCACGAAACGCTGTAGTTCAGGTTAGTACTCGTGGAGTGCTATCAGCACGATGTGATGGTGAAGATCAAACCTTGTAACGTTGCTGCACGTAAGCGAACCACGAAGAAGGTCCGTCGCTCGCTTTGCATGGATTCTTGTGGCTCACGGGCATGTCTTTATTAATATTAGCAGCAGAGGCTGCCGGATCTCCAGGCCAGATCTTGAGAGCTTCGTGTCTCGCGGCGTGTTCCGGCGCTCATCGGCTAACCCTCGGCACATGCCAGTTGTCACCGCTCAATTGCGCCTGTTTTTGTATGCCCAATCTTAGCAGTTTATCCCGTACTGGTACTGGAAGACATGGATATCTCGGGATGGATGCCGTGGTTTATGTTATGGTGTCGTACAAGCCACCCGACACCGTTGTGAATTGTTCTGAGATGCGATAATGCTGTAGACTAAACTGTTTGGATTTCGTAATAGCCGGCGCTTGCTCTCTTGGTTCGCGCCCTTCCATTCTTTCTAAAGCGTGTTCTGTATACTGATTGACGCACGGCCGCGCTCTTTTTCAGTAGTTAGTAAACCGTTATATTCTACCGTAGATAGTCGGAAGGACTGGCGTGTGTTTGCACTTCTGCTTAGCGCAAGCTTCAGCCAGCAAGGGCGTTGAGTATCGATGGCGCTCACTGCTGTTGAAGTTCCGTTGGCTCTAACTTGCCCTGCCCAAGCTCCAGGTGCTTCGCGGTTATTATGTCCCCCGCGACGAGTACGTGTATTGGTGTTTACCGTGGAACCCCAAGCTACTATTTCCACTACTGTAACATATTATACGATGTTATACGATAGTATAGGATAATGTACGATGCTATATATGGTATGGTAGGAACAAGGGACCCCTGTTCTGAGCAAGGTTTGAACTGTATATGACACCAAACTAAAGCAATATTGAGCATAGGATACTATTCACCAGGTAGGTGTTAGTGTAGCGCTCGCCGCTGAGCATGTTTTCGTAATATACGAGGTACCAGGTATCGCTTAGTGACCCCCAAACGGTCGGCCTGGCTTCTTGTTTCTTACTCGTTGGCCTTACGAACTGTGCGACATCAATTGTAACATGGAGATTTTCGCCTGCGTCTTTTGATCCAGATCGAGCAAGACGGCGTGCTAGGCGAGGACGGGATGCTCACGGTGGGTGGGGGTGCGACCGAAGTAGCGGTCGTTTATTTCCGCGCGGGTTACTCGCCCGACGATTACTTCGGGCGGACGGAGTGGGACGCTCGCTTGAAGCTCGAGCGCTCGACGGCAATTAAGAGCCCTAGCATAGGGTACCACCTCGCGGGCACGAAAAAAGTGCAGCAGGTGCTGGCGGAAGAAGGCCAGGTGAGAGGTGTATAGTGCTGCTCTCGTACGGCTGCTGTAGTAGGTCTGTCGATTTGAATCGGATTGGATCGGATGCGATAGTATTAATAGTTGGTGGGTGAGCATCCCCGCTCCGCTGTCGGATTGGTGTGCTTGACGGTGACGGGATTGGCGGTAATACGCTCATTGGTGACGTGGTTGGCCGTGGTGGTGACGCGTTCGACCGTGACGTGATCGACGGTGAAGATGACATGCGTGACGGTGGAAGTTTTGGCGGTGACGTGATTGATCGTGACGTGCATGACGGCGATATGCTTGATGGTGACGCTCTTGATGTCGATATGCTTGACGGTGGAATGGCTATCGCCGAGAGATTGCAGCCCCAGTGGGGTTTTCTCGGGCCTGTGGTGAACTGACGGGGGGAAAACGGTCGGAAGCGGCAGGCGGTAGGTGTTTGTTCTTTCCGTCTTGGCTCGCACCTGTTTCATGGTATGGCTGGTGCTTTGCTAGTTGGAATGAATTGCAACGGGAGCGCTGTTTTGTGATTTGTTGGTCGGGCAACATTGTTATCTCCTCGATTTATTTCGTGAGTGATAGTTTCTCTTTGTAAGCAGCGAGAAAATGGGTGCTCTGCATGAGATGAACGGCGTTTTCCGTTTGATGCCGTTTCTTAACGTTTTTGGCTGGCCTGCTTCGTGGTATGGTGGATTCCGTCTCGCCGATTGTGCCTCCGTTCGATTATGTCAGTACAGAATGACAGTTGCGCCGCAGAGTGAGTGCTCGTCCCTTTTGTTGGTTGTATAGCGCACTACCCACTAGCCTACATGGCCACATTAGGCTAGTGGGAAGTGCTATATCATAACCAACAATTATAAATAAAATACTTGCTCCCGAGACCGACGCTAATTTCCCCTCCGTGCCAGGTGGAGCGATTCCTTGGACCGAGCGAGAGCGCAGCCGTGCGGCGTTGCTTCGCAGGGTTGTACTCGGTTGGACCTGACGGAGACGCCAAGGCTACGGCGGATGCTGTCGCCCATCCGGATCGTTACGTGCTCAAGCCGCAGCGGGTGGGGGGGGGGAACAACCTCTACGGCGCGGAGTTAAAGAGCAAACTTGATGTCGGGGGTGCCACCGATGAAGAGCTGCGCAGTTTCGTCCTCATGCAGCGCATTTTTCCGAAGCCACAGCCTGCGGTGATGGTCAACCGCGGTCGATGTGTCGCCGGGGATTCGATCAGCGAGCTTGGCGTGTACGGGACGTTTTTGGGTGGGGGGGAGGGGAAAGAGTTGCTGAACGAGTACGCGGGATACTTGGTCAGGACGAAGCTGGAAGGCGTTGATGAGGGGGGGGTTGCCACCGGATACGCTGTGTTGAGCTCTCCGATCGTTGGCGGGCGGGAGCAGGCTTCATAAGATCCATGAAAAGGGTGATGATAAAGGTTGCACGTCGCACCCCCCATCGGTTGCACTGCTCTATTTGTCGTGCCGTTGCATTGATGTTGGAGATTGTTGTTGTTTGCTCACGCTTGCCGGGGATGGGGAGGACGATGCATGGAAACGTGGCTGGTCGCGACAAGGCGTTATTACGACGTTGGGGGCGCGTTGTTCGTTTTGGTTAAACTTTGAGCCTTTTGTATACCAGGTACTCGATATTCAATAGGTTTCCTTCCTGAGTTTGTCTGCGCGCGCATGCGTACCCCTCCTACAGCTCATACACTACGTTTTTCATCGTGGCCTGTACAAGCTGTCGTTTTTCGATGCTTGTCAGAGCCCTCCCGACCTAGTGGTTAACGGATGAATGGTTGTTGTTGTTGTTGATGGTCGTGGCGTGATCACGTGTAACATGCTTGCATGTTGCAGAATGCACCTAAATGCGTAGTTCGAAGTATGATAAGTTGTTGGATTCTTTGATGCCCAAGATGAAGATGAAGATTAGGATAAGATTAGGCAGTTTTCTTTTATGTTATAAGGCCTTCTGCGATATGAACAAGCGAAAAAGCAAGCCTCTGAGGCCCTATGAATACGTAGTAGGGCTCGTCGACAAATTGTTTCGAATCCCGCTGCAGTTAGTGCCAAGATATTTGCTTTCTCCCTGGCTCTGCCTGTCGCTTTAGGATCGTAGTAAAATCTCTACTCTGTAGCCACCAGTTGTCGTAGCAGTACCACCAGTTGGGGGGCTGGGCATCGTCTCTAATTGATTCTTTGGAAAGACCGGCTACGATCTTCGGAGAAGTGATTATCTCGATGTTCGGTCTATGGTGCCCACACAGCAGCAGCAGCAAGCAGCAGTAGTGGTCGAACGATTATCTCTACAGCAGCATAGTCGCATGATGTGGTACAGAAGAAGTACTACCATAGTAGCGCTCACTCTCTGGGTTTTAGCAGGTCTGCCACCTGTAGGGCTCCAAGCTCCACACGTGGCCCAACTTGATTTGTACCAGGTACATATGATACCAGCAGAACCCAGGAAAGGTACAGGAAAAGGTACTCTACTACGTAGAACCGCCATAGAACGTAGAACTGCAGGTCTCGTTTTTGTGTTCTTGGGTGCGAAACTTTTTTCGTGCCGAAGCCACAGCCATATTTCCTTTTTCTTTCGGTGCTACTCGTATCTTGAGATCCCCGGTGACAGCTGTCTCAACGCAAGGAGGTCACGCTCGTCACGAACATTAGACTATTGACTTTTCCTTCGAACCGCATCCGCCGTTTGTTCTGTTGTTCTGCCATCGTCTCTCGTGTGCTGCTGTTCTCGCGCGTTCGCTGCTCGTTGTTGTTGTGCTTTTTGTTCTTTGGCAGGAGGAGGCATATATCCATGATGTCGACAGATTGACGTCACAACTTCGAGGATCTTGGGAGATTTATTTTCTTGGGTGTTTTTTAGAGAACATGGAACTTTTGTATTCGTCCTGCATTTCCATCTGGCTGTTCTGTTCTTGTGGCGAAGATTTGTCGGGGAGCGTCTGGGTTCGCAGCCTGCTTATTACACATGCTGCGAAAGGAGGAGTATACACATGGCAAACACACGGCGCTAAGACGTGGGCATATCCGCGCTAAAGCAGTAGAGTAGCAAAACAAACTCCATAACTGAAACGAACCGTACTATAATCGCTTGATCAGAACCCAACTTCAAGTCGAGGGGTATGTTTCCAGACTCTGTATTTTGCCCAGTCTTACGCACGGTCTCGTAGCAGCACATGTCTCTCGCAGGCAGGGGTCTGATGTACCCACACACTTGGGTAGCGCATGGTACCATCAGCTTAGGGGTGGTTCACAGGTGGGTGGGGATGAAGCACCTCTGGCGAGAGCATAAGGAACGCGCCTGACTTACCGTGCCCTCTTTAGGACCTGCTGACTCGATCTGCGAAATCAGGACGTAGCAGGCGAATCTGATTGGTCAAATGTCTAAAGAGACGAAAAACAAAAAAAAAAACGTGATCAACACCTCCCCCCTGCCTCAGTTCTTCTTCGTGACCTAAACAATTCTATCGAATTCCGTGAAACATCTTGATTTTAGTGTTAGGCATGACTCAGTGTCTGCCTCAGTGAAGCTCCCGAGCCCTAAAAAAAGGCGTGGTTGAGGGCGCTCCTCGCCTGTGGCCGTGAGTGATAGGCCCTCGGAAGCGACGAGTCCCCTGCCTGTGGCGAGTGCTATCGCCCTCGGTGTCGACGGGGCTGTGCGTGATTCTATTATTTTTGCGCCGTAGTGCGGTCGTTCCCGGTTTGGCTTCGGTGCGAGCGTTTTTTTGTCTAGAACCGGGGGTTGTTGCGGCTTGATTTGTTGCCTCGGCCCTTTCCGCGATCGAGACTCTCGGGTTCACCCTTCTCCAAGCACCTTCCCCAGGCACGCGCTCCGAACCCCGGTGCGCCGCCGTTCGGACAACGGGAGAGGATACCATCTGATCGACGCTCGACGTCGATCTTCGGCGCAGCGGTGGGCAGGCCGATTGAAAACCGCATCCCCCTCTCGCCGGTCTTCCCGGTGATGGCCGCAACCTCCACCAGCTGGGGACTCGGCGCGCATAAGATGACGGCGGATATCTCGTCGCCGACGCCTGTCACGAGTCCCTCGGCCGATTCGCCTCTCAGGGCTCACAGGTGAGCTTTCGTGCCCGGGTTGGCCTGCCTCGTGCTTTACAGCCGCTCTACCCCCGACAAAGCTGTCCGATCTCACATGTCCGAGCGCAAGCCTGTCTCTCCTCCCGCCCAGAGCCCTTTTTTTTTCAACCGGAGTTTTTTTTTTGTTTGCTGTCTTCTGGTGGGTTTTCTTGAGCTGGATGGAGTGTGGCTTTGGCTTGAGCGTTTCGCTTTTTTTTTGTCTCTTTTTTCTCAATCAAAGCTCCTACCAGGTTATGCAAATTCTCGCTAATTCCTTCCACCGAAGGAACGGACTGCAGCAGTGCAATGCGTGTCTGATCGAGGATCATCCACCACCTTGCTGTTGCCTGGCAAGGTTGCTTGCTCTGCTGTGGTTTGCTCGCCCCATCGCCCCACCAAAACTTTGACTCGTTCTCCGTTGCCCTGTCCCTTTTCTCTCCCTTTTCTTTTTTTTTAAATGCTTTCGTATTTTATTTCCGTACTTTTTTCTGTTGTTTGTTCTCTCGTCCGTTTCCACCGTTGAACCCGATGATAACAGCAGCTACAGCAGCGTTGTGGAAGGCCCCAGCAAGGAAGCCCCCAGCAAGGATGCACAACCTCCGGTGTCCTCTGCCGTGTCTAGTTCCGTGAATGGCAAGAGCGATGGAGCAACAGCTGCAGCCGCAGCGGCTGCGGCTGTCGCTGCGGCCGCCAAGCTTGCTGTGAGCTGTTCGAATGGGGTAGGGAGGGCGCCGTCGTCCGTCAAAGATGTCGGTCTTAAGCAGGAATCTACTGCTGTGGAGGAGGAGGAGGATGGATCGGAGGCTGCTGGAACTAGCTCGGACTCGGGAGACGACGACGACGAGGAGGAGGAGCGAGCGGAAGTCTCCAAGCCACCAGAACGGACGGAAAGCGAAAGCCGCGGGGCAAAGCAGGAGGTCAAGGAGAAGGGGGAGGGGGAGCGGAAGGTGGAGGAAAAGGATGCGAGCAGACACCACGGGCCTGTCCAGCCTAAGCGAAATGAGGGAGAGGGTGGAGGCAATGGGCACGCCATCAAGGCGGCGACGCCACCGGCTGTGAGGCAGGAGGTGGACGACCACGCGGCTCGAGCTTCGGATGCTGCAACAGCAGCTCTTGCAGCAGCGTTAGCTTCCGCTACGAGGCTCCCGACGTCGCCGCGGCCACCGAGAACATCGGCAGCAGCCGCGTCGTCGTCCCCGGGCTCGAGCTCTAGCAAGGCAATAGCAGCGGCTGCCTTGCAGTCGGCGAAGTCGGAGGAGCACGGTGGTTTGGCGGCGATGGGTGCGGCAGCGACTGGCGCTGTTAAGCGAGGGGGGCGGAGTCCTGTTATTATGACCTTTCGTGTGCCGCAGGGGCGAGACTTGTCGGAGGAGGTAGAGCCGCCCGATGTGGATCGCGCGCTGGCCGCTGCTCGCTTCGTCCCGAACCGATCTACCTCGTCACACTGCAGGGGGACAGACAACGGTCGTGGCAGTGGTGGTTACGATGAGGGAGTGGACGGGATGGAGGAGGACGAGGAGGAGCTTCCATTACCGTTGCCGTTACCAACACAACCGATGCCGTGCATGGTGGGGAACTTCAAGGTCGACGACACCACTGGGGTGCACCGGTGCGCGGGGACGTGGGCGATGAACAAATCGGATCTACAGGCAGCTGCCAGGATTGAGACGCGCGCGAGCCCCTTCGAGTTCAAGACGGCCGGGGGGGCTGGGGGGAACGGGGGGGGGATGCGGTTTCCATATACGGGGAGATACCAGGGGCACTTTTTCGTACGGCAGCCGCCGAAGCCGGTCACGAAGGTAGAGGAGAATGAGCTGCACCTTGCTTTTGCAAAGAACTCTGCTGGAGGCTGGAATGTGGAGGGGAGCGGGAGAAACGTGTACGGGCCGTTCTCGATTACGGGCCGGCTTGGTGCCGATCGGCGGTTGGAGGTCTACCGCGCGTACGCGAAAGTTCCGTCGTCGAAGTCGCATCGTCGGGCGAGCTCGAGCTCGCATCACGCCTCTCCCGCCCCGCCGCGAAGAGCACCGCCGTCGACTCCTGTAGGGAGGATGCCGAATCGAGGGAAGCACCCACAGTCGGCACCACCGATTGCTTATGCTCAGTCGGCGCTAGCTTCGGCGGCGTTACCGTCCGGGGGTTTTTCTAATGGAGGCGGTGCGGGGGGGGCGGGAGGAGTGGCAGCGATGGCGGAGGATTTGGGGTTGGAGTCGCCGGCGCCGGCGCCGGCGCCGGCGGCGGCTGGGCGGAGAGTGAGCCGCACGCCTTCGTATCTGATCAAGGACATTGGGAATGATGGGACTGCCCACTTGTCGCACGGGTTAAGGCGTTGTGTCACGGTGTTGAGGAGCTTGACGGTTGTGAGGGGGAAAAGCGAGTGGTTTTTGGAGCCGGTGGACTACGTTGCGTTGAAGCTGATGGACTACCCGACTATCATCAAGCGACCGATGGATCTGGGGACGGTTCGGAAGAAGCTGGAGGGTGGTCAGTACCAGGTGCGTTTTGTTTATTTTTGTTTCTTGCTTCTCTGCGGGTGCGCTACGTATTACCTGTACGAGTACGGTACTGCTGTCTCTCTCGCACTTGTACTGCTATTTCTCGCACTTGTACTGCTGTCTCGCGCTGGTGCTGCTATCTCTCTTACTCGTACTGCCCTCTCGTACTGCTCTCCCTCGGGCTTATACTGCCCTCGGGCTTTGGGAGGGTTTTGCGTCCTGTGCTTTTTGTTTTGATTTTTTGAAATTTTTGTTGACTGCGTTGCACCTACGTGTTTGGGGACAAACGACTTGGAATTAGTACGGGATTTGTTGAGTAATGGGTGATGGACGGTGTTTTGCTGCCGTCGGTTGCACCTTCTATGATACCAATGGCTTCCGTTACGGGGACAAACCCCTTGCAATTGGACACGGATTACTTTTGTGCACTGCTGTACCTACCCCGTTGAGGGGACAAAACACTGGGAATTAGAGTTAGATTATTAAAGAGCTTGACGATTGATTTTTGTTTTTGCTCGGCTTTCGGGGCGTCGGTGTGTTGTAGGCGCACTGCTGTACTTGTACTGCCTTTCGCCTTTGGAGGTGTTGCTATCGTGACTAGTACTCGTACTGGTGCCTGATATTCAGCTAAGCAGCGATAGCAGTTCTCGACTGAAAGTCATGGATCCGCTTCTACTGACGAGCAAAAATAAAACAGTAGGACCCCTCCTATGAAGAAACTTCCCCACATAGTATACTATAATACAAGTACCAACAACTCAGCTTGCAAAGATGAGTATTGACCCTAAATTCGTCGAACTCACAGCTGACGTCCTCAAAATGTGTATATTTTTAAACTGAAAAACGTCAGCTGTGAGTATGACCGATTGAATGATTGAAACTCAACTTTGCAAGCTGCGTGGTACATCTTATGTTTTTTTGTAAAATGCGCTCCCCCCCCCCAAAAATAACATGACCCCTCCCATGAAGCGAAAAAACTTACCCACTTAGTATACTACAAGTACCAACAACGCAGCTTGCAAAGATGAGCATCGACCCTAACTTTGTCGAACTCGCAGCTGACGTCCTTATATTCATAAAATATGCTCTGCACACAGCAGTGCCTTTGAAAACTCGCATACCAGGTATACGAGTGCTGTGCTGCTGCTTGTGCTCGGTAGTCTGCGTGTAGACCGTAGACTGCTGCTGATCCAAGCATCGTTTAAGTACGAGTGCTCTTTTTTTCTTTTTCAAACTACCAGGTACATACCAGGTGCTGGTTGTACTGCTGTTGCTGGTAGTAGGGTTAGTATACGAGTACTGGTATTCAGGGGACCAGGTATGGTACTTTCAGTACCGGATACTGCCGTACCTGATAAGCTGGTAGACACGGGCCTTGCCGAAGAACCTTTTTTCTTATCTCCAGGTTAATTCATGTTGTTCGTATCCTACGGTTTTCACTTGAAAATTACGTGCATTATTTTCGTGCCAACGACGAACGCCTTTTCGGAGGGATTGAGGGATTCTGTATCTCTTGCAACAGCAGTCTTTGTACTGCTGTTGCTGTACTGGTATGCATGGTATCTTGTGTGTTCCATTGCCGCCTTGCTTGGACGACCTCTTGCGGACCCGTCCGCTTGCTTTTCCTCAAATTGGCAGGGTATGCTATGCGGTAAAACAATAAAATGCACGTACGATATGATACATGGTGCAATGGAATGGCACAGCTTTTTTCGCCCTTCGATGACTGCCCAAGGCACTACCAGGCTCCTGCCAAGTCAGCTAGCCAAGCGAACAATTCATTCATCTTGTACGATGCAGCTGCCATTTTGTGTTTTGCTTATTCTTGAAACGAACAACGCGAGAGCTCTCGGTCCTTTACGCTTCCCCCAGGCAGTCATACCTGGTGGACTTATGAATACATCATTAAGCCTTGTGCGTGTAGATGAATGGTGCCGTACTGCACTTTGATGTGGTCTACTGCCACATTTTCCCGCGCACCCCTGTTTTCTGTTTTCTGGGTTTTTCAACTTTGAAAAATTCAAAACAACGTGTTAAGGCCGTTTCTTATAGCATTGGATTCTCATCTTCGATTCCGCCAGAATCCGATTCGGCAAAATTCGGGCGGAGAAGAAAGCCCGACCTTTCTTATAGCGAACGGATTTTGTCAGACGGATTTCAGCAGGACTGTCATTTTTTTTTGAAAACAGCGCGCGCAAAACCCAACACCACACAGCAGCAGCAGCAGCAGCACACAGCAGACCGATACAGACATACAGACGCAGCGCAGAGGCAGCAGACCACACGCAGCAGACCACACAGACGTTGCAAACATGCCGGACCAAGAGGCACCAGAGTCGCTGTTGCTAAGCTACAACAGCCTGGCGGAAGCAGCTATAGAGCATTTTGCAGAGTGCTGTGTTGGAGGCATGACACAGAAGCAGATACTCATGCAGCTCCTCCAGCTCCTGCCACCAACCCGACTTTGTGTAGTCTTTGCGAGGGTGCACACGCCGCCTCTTGACAGCCCTTGACATCTCATCGTCCTCTGTGTCGGGCTCTAGCTCGTCTTCGTAGTCTTGTAAGATGAGGTCCCAGGTGGCGACACTACGCTGCTGCTGCAGATGGAAGGCAGCTAGCGTGGTGGCAAAGACAGCAAAAACGTCGACACCAGCTTTTTCTCTCGCTGTCGCGGCCATTTGATGGTGCACCACGCGTCCCGAGGGCAAGCCAAGTTCGTAGGCTAGCCCACGGGCGACGCCCAGCAGCCCTAACAGCGCCGGCACTGCAGCACGCATGTGGGGTAGCCCGATGTGTGTGTGTGCGCGCGCGCGCGCGCGCGCGCGGCGCAACCAGAGAGTTTCAAATAATCCGAGACAGAAATCCGGGTTGGGCAGCGTCTCGGATTTTGGTCAGGAATCCGAGTGGCCGCAACTCGAAAAGCTGAAATCGGATTTTTCCGAATTGGATTGTGCCAAAATCCGTGTCTATAAGAAGGCGGAAATGGGCTCAAATCGGATTCTGGCGGAATCGAAGATGAGAATCCAATGCTATAAGAAACGGCCTAATCACCTAATAATAATATGATGTACTTGTCGTAGTTTTGGGCGGGACAAATTGTTTTTCCATTTACGATGTGAGAGCGGTTGCCCCTAATGCCCCACATGCCCCCGTACGCCGGCCCCTGTTTTTTTTTGTCGGTGTGTGCGTTGAAGGTTGAGGTGGATGTTGTTTGTGCATGCCGGTTATTGGTGATGTCAGGATTTATTAGGGTGTAGGTACGTACAGAAATCGGGATATTTTGCGTGTGACCTCGTCTGGTCCCAGTTGAGCCCAAGGCCCTATGTGGTCAGTTCCTAGGGTCTGCTATGCTAGTATTACATTTTTTTCTCTTTTCCTTTCCTTGTTTCCTCTTCTTGTCTTGTCTTTTCTTGCTTTTCTTTTCTTTTCTTTCCTTTTTCGTTTTTTTTCTCGCTTTCTTCTCTTTCCTTTCCTTTATCTTCTTTTCTCTTCTTTTTTTCTTTTTTCCAATTGAATTGCGTCTGTCGTGCGAGTGCGTAGTGATAGATACTACGTGTAATATATACCAGGTACGTGGTAGTCTTTCTTGGGTGGCAAGTGGTATAGTCGGTTTTGCAGGCGCGAGTAGTGAGACGTACGCGCCGGTATGGACCTGGCACATAGACTGACTCCCGATTTCACTCTTACATGTTTCTGGTGGAGGCATGAATTGCGTCAGCTGTGATATATGCGTGTACCACCTTGGGTTGTGTGTGTGTTTTTCCCTGGGGTATTCCTAACCTCCAGAGTGACTGGAGCCTGTCCTGTCTGTGACCACGGACTTGATTGTGCGAGTTAATGTGAGAACAACAACAACAACAACAAAGTATTTTCAAGTATGTTTCACTTTTTGTAGTAAGTATCTGGTGTTTACCAGGGCATGTACTTCACGCCTACGTGGGGTACCCACTATTGTCTGCGTCTCCGATCTGTTCTTTTCAGTACCAGGTATTCGTTTTTTTGTATTATTGTCGAATCTTAGCGGCCATGTCTATGTCCGTTGGGTTTTTTCAACACGGCACTCGTAACCACTGTTTTGGCGACACGATACACGGGAAATGGTGCAGGCGTAAATTCGAGGTCATATGGTAAAAGCCTGCAGACGAAGTGGCATCGCCTTCCGTCGAGTCACCTCGATACTAAAATATAAGACTGTTAGTACTGCTGTTTTGCTAATGCTTGCTGTTTTTTTTTTCAATGTGGCAGTAATTGTTCCATTATCCTCACCCGTGTTGCCCCCCCCCCACTCCCCCCTTCCATAATTATTTTGTTCAAAGCTTAATTTTTTCCCATCCGCCGGAGGATGTCAAATGTAATGATAGGAATAATTGTTCCATTATCCTAACCCGTTTTGCACCCCCCACCCCTCGCCCCTTCATACTCCTCGCCCCTCCCCCAACCTCCCACGATGAACAGAAAACAACAGAATTCGCCTCGGACGTACGCCTGGTGTTTAGCAACGCTCGTTTATACAACGCGGACCCCACGAGCCTCGTACATACCGCGGCGAGAGAGCTGTACGAAATGTTCGAGGCTAAGCTTGCAGCGCTGGGACCAAACTTGGACGACCCCCCGTTGAAACGAAAAAAATCGGCGGCGGCGCTTCTCATGGGCAGTAATAACGGCGGCGGCAGCGCCGGAGACGCAACCGGTAACGACTACGAGCCAGAGAGAGATCGAAAACGGAAAAACGGGGGGAGCAAGTCGGGAGCGGATGGGAGCTCTAGTGGAAGTGGAGGCGGTAGTGGGTCGACGAGTAAAAAGCAGCGCGCGACGTCGTCTACTCCGGGTAAACCCACGCCGACCCCGAAGCCGGTGGCGGCGCCACCGCCGCCCCCTGTGGTTGCGCCAATGGAGGCTGAGGAGGAGGAGGAAGCGTTCTCTGCGGCTGATATGCCACCGTCGATGTTGATGATGCAGCGGAAGATTGCGGAGATGGAGGCCCAGATTCAGAGGATGCAGGGGCAGGTCGTGGCGCAGCCTGCGGTGAGATGCTGTTAAAGTTAGTATTTGTTGTTACAAAGTGGAAAGTTGTGTATTTTTGATTTTTTGGTCGTGGTGGTGGTGGTCATGGTGGTGGTGGGTGGCGTATGTGACGGGCGCTAGACTGTAGCTCGTCTTGTTTGTTTGGTGGCGAATGCTTACTTTTCTACTTGTATGTCCGGTGGTTTGGGTATATGATAAGGGCAACGTGTCCCCATTCCTAGCCGGGCGAAGCGCGGTGTGGGTAGTTGTTGCTGTTACTTTAGTTGTCGCTTGTGAAGCAGGCGCATAGTTTGTTGGGGTACATAATTTGGAGGTCTGAGTTTTTTCATGTGCCCTTGATGCCAGCAAGCAATAGGTGTGTTTCCCGTGTGTTTTATAGCCCGTTGTTCAGCCTTGCGCGCGGGTGACGGATTGGCATTTCTTTCCAGGGTGGTGTTGGGTGTATACTTACCTGGTATGTTTGTTGATGGGCTTTTCCCTGGGCGACTTGAAAAGCTCTCTATTTACCAATAGGCGTTTGGGGTCACATGTTTTTTTTTTCGACGGGGCTACCTTTTTTTTTTCGGCGAGGCTGCCTTTTTTTTTCCCGGCAGGGCTTCCTTTTTCTTTCGTCATGATATTATATTAGTCAATTGTATTATTCAGGCGGTGCCCGTGGCGCAACAAGCACACCGTTGTTTTTCTTTGGCTTTAGGTGCTACGACGTGGTGGTTGCAGGATTTCGACCGATACGTATTGTTTGGTATTGTGCGGTTTAGGTAGCTGCCTCAACATCCCTCACGCGCGTGAGGCAACGACAGCTTCTCGTGAGACTTCGTGTGGCATGAGGGAGCCATTCCCAACCCTACGCCGTAGCAGTAAAGTATGTCTGGTACATGGTGTTTTGTATCTGCATGCCACGTATCTCCTGTTTTTCAATTGTGAGCAGTACCGGTAAATGTCATCGTACTGGTATGTAAGATGCACATGTTATCAGCACCCACCGAGAGATGAGATGATATGCGCGTCATTGATGGCGTTCGTGATGGCGTTTGTTTCTCTTCGTGTAACCACCACCGGTGCAGTTTGTCGCATCATGCTGGTAGGTATAGTAAGTAGTATGATGCTGGTGTGATACGTGTTTTCTCAGCCCAAGCCGAGATTAGATGCGCGCATCAAACTCGGCGTTTTTTTTCTCGTTTTTGAGCACCACCACCACCCTCTCCTTTCCGCCGACCCACCCCACCACCTCGGCCGACCTCTCAGACGGAAACACCGCAGAGGCAAACGAGTGCCTCTGGCGGCTCGAAACGAAAGTCGAAGGCTGGAGGTGCAAAAGGCGAAGGCAAGGGGAGTTCGAAAGGTGGCGCCAAAGCCGCAAAGGGTGCCTCTTCTAAGAAGGGCGGAGGGGCCCGCGGAGGTGCTAACTCCGGCGCAGAAAAACGAACGGGGCCAAAAACTCCCCGTGTTAGCAAGGCGGCCTTGGCGGCAAAAGCGGCGGCGGCGAAAGCAGCAGAAGATGCGCGGGCTGCGGCGGCGGCGGCGGTACCACTTACGTTCGACGAAAAGAAGGCGTTGAGCGTTGCGATCAATAAGCTGGACCAGACAAACCTTACGCGTGTCGTGGAGATTATCCAGGCGCGCATGCCGTTGGGGAGTTCAGACGAGGAGATTGAGCTAGATATTGACTCCATGGATAACCTGACCCTTCGTGATCTGCAGGCGTTCATCATGGAAGTTAGCGCTAAGGGGGGAAGTCGAAAAAACGCTGACCTCGATTCTGATTCCGATGCGGAGCCTTGGTGATTTGGATATCGCTAGGCTCGTTGTTTTGGTTTTGCTAATAGCCGTGGTTGGTGCAGTATCTGTTAGAGGATCAGGGAGTCACTTATGCCACCTTGTGTCCCCCCTCCCCCCCCCCCTCCCCTCCCACCTTGTGTCCCCCCTCCCCTCCATGTTGGCTCTCGCCAGTTTGGTTTGGTTATGGCTTCTGCGTTGTTTTATTTGCAAATTTTGGCTGACAGCTTTTCTTTCGGCCGATATTGTGGCTTTCTTAAGAGTTCTGTGCTCCGCTCTGGCGCGCTGGCTCTTACGATGGGGTCGGGTTGGACGGAATGGGGGGCTGTATGCAGTATGCAGTAGTTAAAAACATGGACGGTTGAAAAAATGGGGAGACGTTGAAATATACGCCTGAGTTTGAACAAAAACCGAAGTTTGAAGAAACGGGTAAAACTTTTGAAAAACGGGTAATAAGTTGAACACCCGAGGCGTTAGAAAAACGGACACGTTGAGAGAGCGGAGAAGTTTTGACAAAAGCGGACATAAGCGAAAAAAAACGGACATGTTGAAATATAAAACGGACGAACACGTTTAAAAAAAAACGGGGGGCGTTACAAAAACGGGGGCGACGTTGAACAAAACGGGGAACAATAAAAAATTGTCTGTTAGAGTTTGAGGTGCTTACGTGCTAGCTGAATATGTGTAGAGGAGGGGGGAACATCGTTCGCCTGTGGTTCTTGGCGACGGGGGCTGATCGATTGGGTGCGTTGATTGGCTGGATCTTCTCGGCTCTTTACTCGTTCGTCAAAGGGCGTGTTTTTGGGTGGGTGTTTGGGGACGGGAGACGGAGTTGGTGGTGGTGGAGGCGGGCAGGGGGGATGGTCGAAGGTTCTTGCAGTAGGATTTCATATCGCGCGTGCTTCTTACTTGATTTGAGCCATGTGTGGTGAATCGGAGTACTAGAAAACTGCGGGGCACGAAATATCTTTTCTCTCTGCAGTGTTGTGCGTTATTTTGTATCTTTTTTTGTCCGTGTTGTGAGCAGTGGGGAGGAATAGCAAGCCGATCATGCAGAGAGGGGGTGACGAGAGGCATCCGAGGAACCAGCAAAGCACTTCAGCCCTGACTGAGGTTGTCGCTGCTTCTGCTCTGAGTGGTGGTTGTGGTGGCGGTGGTTTGGGTAACTGCTGCTCTGAGTGGTGGTGGTGTTGGTTCTAGAGAGTCTCCGGACTTTAGTTGCTTGATTTCATGATTGATTGATTGTGCGGTCGAAATTGCTGCTTGTAGAGATATGTTGGTTGTGCCGCCGCTGTTCGAACGGGACGAGGACGAGACGCCGGGCGGAGATAGCCGCATTCCAATTTCAATCCATTCAATCCCCCGCCGCCCCCACCCTGCTCTCGCTGGTCCCACCCAGTGAATTTTGCGGTGAAGGACGACTTCTGTTGGTTAGCTCTCGTGTACAGGATATATCGAACGCGACGGTGCGAAGAGGGAAGAGGGAAGCCCACCCGACTGGCTTGTCTTGTGCTAGCTTTAGGCGGGAGGGGGTGGGAGGGGGGGGGGGGGCTGGGCTGAGCTATTTAGGCTGGGCTGGGCGTTTGCATTGATGGTTGGGTTGGGGTTGGATTGTGGTGGACCAATGGCACCAATGTTTTATGTTGGAGCGGCATCGGCGAGATGCGCAAAGTCAGTTTGTCGCTTGAAATTTATGCGTTTTCTGTAGTAGAGGCGCATCGTCGTTTGAAATGACGCGAGGGGGGGGGGGGGGGGAGAATATCCCCGCCATCAGGAAGAAAGCAACTAGAAAAACAGGGGTTTGGGGGGGAGAAAGGAATGAGAATCGCAGATAGTCCCAACAGCTCACTGATGGGTGGTTGGCTGGCTCGCTGAGTACCTTGTCGTGCGCAGGGGTTTCACTAGGCTGCGGGGCCGGGAGTGATGTACCATCGGGCGCCGCGGGTGGGTCTTTAGTTTGAAAAAAATAAGCAAAAATAATCAAAAAATAAAAAATAAGTCTTGGTACCTTTTTGGTCTCCTCCGGCTGCTGCTGCCTGCTGATGATTTGCTGGTGGTGGTGCAAGATCTGACTGATGCTTTTGCCCCAGAGGTGGGGTAGGCCGTCTTTCGGATCGAAAAATATACACACCTTAGAAATATTCCTTAGAAATATTAATGTCTACCAGGTAATTTGTTTGATCTCGTCTAAACTAAAACTAGATCGGCATGATGACTTGTTGTGCATTGTTATGACCGTTGGAAAGGGTCGCGAAGCGAAAAGCCTGCAACCGGCGATTGAAGGAATCGTAAAGTGAAAAGAGACCACTCAGGCCAAGACAAAATAGGTTCACCCAATTTTTGAGTTTTACATTCATTCGTGTTGGTCTTCCCGTCTTTGGCCTGTCTCAGTCATCATGGATCATTTAGTATGTCCGGCTCACCTTTCTTGTCTTCACTCGTCCTTTTCCCCTCTACCCCTTCCCCCTGTCACCCATCCGTACGCAAGAACAAGGTGCGAAAGTCCGCCTCACAAATGGTTTCAAGTAGGATGCAACTCACGCTTGATGCGATTTGCCCAACACCCTCACGGTGCTTCGCGCTTGGTGCACGCGATGTTTGCCTGGTTGGTGAAAACAACACGTACTCTTTTCGTAACATCGTAGGGATGCGAGGGTCTGCGGCTATTATTATGCATGCGGGTGTAGCAAACGATTGCAGCGTTATACGTATACATGGTGTGTCATTCTCAGCCGTATTATTGGATCATTTAACAACCCCGCTCTCTCTTGGACCGAGGTGCAGCGATCCAAGGAGCGATAAGCCAGTGTGGTACTGTATTGGTACTCTTGTCAAACTCGCTGGTGGGACGGCGGTGGTACTGTATCGGTATTACTGTAGTGTCAAACTCGCTGGTAGGATGAGCGTGCTCTCGTCGTAATGAAATGCCATCCCGCTTGGCGCGTTCATCTATCTCCCTGTGCTGTGTTGCAGTTCAGTTCGGACAACACAATAAATTGTCAACATGCCCTACGCCAGCGACGCGGGCTGCTTGGTGAGGTCAACGCTCAAATTCCGGTTGCATTTAGTTTTCGCTCTCGTCTGACATCACGCCGTGCGGCCTAAGACATGGCACTACTAGTCTTGTACTACCGTACCCCTCTACCGTTCGTCTCGGTCGACATTTATTTTCACGGTGACATTTTCATGGTCTTCAAACGGTCCACGCGGGTCTTCAAAACATATTTTTTTCAGATGTTAACTTCGTGTGCAAAACATGGCCAGCCAAGCGATGAGTTCGCTCAGATCGACACACGCACAAACTTCTCCCAGACGCGAAGACAACCCCTGCCTCGCAACAACACCTAATTCCAGCCAATGTGCATCATTAGATCATCCCAATCCGTGCTTCGAAGCACATATTTCCGAGCCCATCTCCTCAAAACCACCCCCCCAACAATCACCACATCTACGACATCACCCAAAAACGTTTCCAAGTCCCAAAAGGCAGATATCGAACCAAAAACGGTCGCCCAGTAGGATATCACCAGACAGATTGTTACATCGTCCTGTACGTCCAGCCAGCGCGACCAACTTCCCCCGACGCCGTTGGCTGCAGTCGCGAACAAACGCTCAACTAAGAAAAGGAGAAGCAGCAATGTCGAACTCTCAAGACAGTCAGCAAACAACAGCAACCACAGCAAGAGAAAACTTGAACCAACGTTCGGACCTATCCGTTTTGTTAGGTGTGGCATCGCCTCCATCCAATAGAGTTAGTTCTAAAGCTGCAATAGCAAGGCTACTTGAGTACCTGGTACCTTCCTAACGTTGTTATCGCTATTATAGCAGCTTTAAAACTGCGAAACATGTTCCCACACAACGTCCGTCGAGACAAGTCGCCCCCAACACGTGGGTGCAGTAATAAATGCTTTACATACTTGTACAGTAGTAGAATAGCCCCTATTCCCTATAATGGCGGTAGAACAGTGCCTGTTTCCCGTATAGTGCCGGCGAATCAACTGGCACCATCGGAACACGCTAGATCATACTACCGGTAGTATCCTCAGTACCAGTATTGTTCCCAACAGTGCCGGTGTCCGGTTTATTACCGGTATTGTTGGGCTCGCGCATACCGGCACTACAGGGAGACCACCTCTCACTAGTCACTAGTCACTAGTCACTAGTCACTAGTCACTCGTCACTAGTCACTACTACTGTACTGTAGTTCGGTACTGTAGTTCGGTACTGACACCACCAGGCATGAACAAAGCAACCACACTACCCACCCAAAATAGCAAATCATGCGCCGATAACCAAGCATTCTACCCGGTACAATATACTGTAGTAGTATAACTGGTATGGTATTGTACCTGGCATAGTAGGAGACTTGCGGGATGATTGACCACCTCAAACACTAGAACTATCAATAGTGTAGTATCGTACAGCCAAAACAGGCATTGACATGCCCGAAGACCGACCTCCCAATATTACCAGGTACCAGGTAGCATATTTGCCGACAACCACAAAAAAAACAAAAACCACAGGAAGTATGACATTATATGCGGTTTTGATCAAGAGATGGTACCACCTGCCACGCTATCTGCCACGCATGCTCCCCCCGAGGTGGTGATGGGTTTCCCCTTGTAGTTGGCCACCTTCTGGTCGTCTGTTCGAAGGTACTGTGCCAGGTCCTCGAACGCCTTCTTCTTCTTCACCTATTCGTATTCATAGAAGTCGTTCATAATGACCATGATCGTTATGTTTGTCATCTGACCATGTGAAGCGCGAGCGTCATTCTTTGTACCTGTACCCTTAAACTATTTCCATTCATGATCTGTCTCAGGGATGATAAAGGGAAAAGATTATACAAGTCGCGCGCAAGAAAAAAGAGTTGAAAAAAGCGCTTGATTGTTCGAAACGTTAAAAAGTGTTCGGGCACATATCATAGTTAACGCTATCTTGTTTTATTCGAATCACAATCACCGTCATCATCATCACCAATAACCACAAACCACCATCATCACCATCATCATCATTACCACCACCATAATCTGCCACCGTGACCACCATCGCCGTCATCATCAATAATTATATTTCAGCGCAATAGATATTTCCCAAAGCGATCACACCTATCCCCTTACTCGCTGCCATATCTCCCTACTATATACCTGGTACTATATACGACGAGCATAGCACACTACTTACTCAACTTAACTCCCTCCTACAGTATGTCCAACGAGCATAGCAAACCAATGCCATATCTCCCGACAATTCTTGGAAGTATCCGATGGCCAACCTCATACCTGCGCGGGCGTCAGAGGCTCCCCTTCCGATCCCTCCACTCGAGCCCGCTCCCCCACAACGGAGCCCTCAGGAGGTCTCACCATCTCAACCTGACCACGCAACACCACAAAAAAAGAACGGCAGAGCACAAAACAGTTGTGGTCAGGAATCTTTGCCCGAGTTGAGACAGCGTCAGACCAAACTCACAAAAGCGAATCGGGCTCATTCTTCCGGCAAGGGTATTTTCGCTCAAACCGCGCCTGTCAAAAATCGAAAGAAAATTTACAGCGATATTTTACGGTGCGGTGCGATCCTCCTCTATTACGTTCTGTTCTGTTTGGTCATGCAACGCCGCAAAAGTGATGGGCGAGGCTCGCACTTTAACCCCTTCTGGAGTTTGCTACACTTGGTTATAATATAGAGGGAAAACGTTTCCAATTTTTTCGAAGACAGTTCCATGTGAAACTCACCACCACCCAGCAGAATACACCGCTACGTCTTATCCCATGGGACCACGGGATCCCTTCCCATCCCATCAAGAGATCGACAAATGCCATCCCATAACGGGATAAATCCCATCCCATTACACGGGATGATATATCCCATCCCTTTACACGGGATGATATATCCCATCCCATTACGGGATGATATATCCCATTACACGGGATGATATATCCCAATTGGGGAACACCAGGGAAGGTGGAAGAGTAATTGGTTCCCATTGGTTACAATTGGAAAACACGACCAAGATCTAACCGAAGGGAAGCAACGGCTAAATTAAAACAACAACAAAAAGCTCACCTTTCCGTTTGCCCCCTTCGCAGCTAGCACCATCCCATTAGAAACGAAGTGGGCCAGCTTGGCAGGTCGCAAATTGCACACCACCAGCACTAGCCTCCCCTGCATCTCCTCCAAAGTCAGGTGTTCTCGAAGTCCGCTGGCAATACTCCTCGGCGCCCCCTCTCCGACGTCTATCTCCTCGCAGTAGAGCCGCTCCGCGTTCTCGTGCTCCCAGACCTTCAATGTTTGGTGTTGTTTTGGTGTCGTGAGTTTGCTTGACTTGACGGCTACTATTAATAGGGTACTTCCTACCAGGGGAGAGGGGAGGCGTGCTCATATATTGGTTGCTTTAAGTCATTTCTAACCCTAACCCTAACCCTACCCCCAACCCAAAGACCATAGACCACTCATCCCTTTCGAGGCGGAGCACCGTTCCTACTCCTAATAGACACTCCAACAATAGGGCGCTCGTGACGTTTCTTCTATGTGTTACATTAAAAAAAACGCTCATCTTATCTCCTTTCCTTTTGGGCGTCTGTTGTCACCGTTTATTATCTGTGATCTTACTGTATTAATACCATACTAGGATAGGGGGGGGCGGGGGTGTTCTCATTTGTTACTTGCCTTAGTCATTTGACCATTCATTGACCACGCATCCCTTTCGAGACGGAGCACCGTTCATTTCTACTCCTAATAGCCTAATAGACACACCTCATACATTTGGGCGCTCATTACCCTTCTTCCATATACTACATAGAAACTGTCTGCTTATCCTATCCCCGTCTTGTTTCGCTGTCTGCGGCCACCATCTATGTTCTAGGATAGCGATCGTTTTCTCGCTACTCTCTAGTCTACCAAACTCTTCCATGTCACATTCGCCTAATTTCCTCATCCCCACACGGGCACACATGTGCATCCACGTAGAATAGTGGGGGGGGGAGAAGAAACCAACCGAGTTGGCTGAACTCACAGCTGACGTTTTATTTTCTATGGTAGGTATGATAGACTAACATTATGTAGTTTCAACAAAACGAAATAAATCCTGAAATGATGCGTTGTTTCTCTTCGTGTTACCCCCTCACCTTCGTTATCCTCCCCACGCGGATCTCGATTCTCGAAAAGCTGTCCCCCTCCCCTTCCCCCGCCTCCCCAACCTTCGCCGCGGATCCCGAGGCAGGGGCTACACCGTTCGAGGCCGGAGCACGCTTCGCCGCCGATTTCGTCTGCAGCTGCTCTCCCGAACCGGGCGCGGCGGCGTCTGTGACCGCGACCCCCTCCGGCAAGTCGAGCATGTTGAATAGGATAGAGCCCACCGTGAGCTTGGTGCCCGGCGGGATGTTGGTGAAGTCTGCCTTCAGAGAGCCGATCGGCATAGGAGCTGCACCTGCGAGGAGGCAAAACAAAAACGGAGTAAAAACGATCCCGTATGTGCAAGACAGGGTCGGAACATAGGCAGGGGGTAAACGATGCACGATAAGAAATACGTACCAGTATCAGGTACTACATATATATGTATGCCTTGTTTCTCAATGGTTTATATACCACTGAGGTCTCGACAACATGGAACATGTTTTCTTCTCCGATCGATTTTCAGTCAAAAATCAGGGTGAATGTTCGACTACGGCTATATAGTATCGATATCTCGATATCAATATCAATATCAATATCGATATCGATATCGATATCGATATCGATATCAATACAGCTCGCAACTAGCTTCTAGCGTGCGTAAGGACGTTTCGGGAGAAAAACGGACGAGCGTATGATAGGAAGTGTTGCCTGCGCCCAACGCACGATCGAACTCAACAGCGCACGCCGGAATGGGTTGGAGGGGGGATGTTTCTACTATCCTCTTCCACCCCGAATGTTAGATGGTCGCAACGGCAACAATATATTGGACAAAAACAACAACAAAAGGCGAACAAAAAAGCCCCCCCATCAATTTTCCATTTCAATTAAATTTACTGCCAATGAAAATCAATTCAATCCAGTCCAATCACTCCCAATCATCAACCAGCCATCGATCATCTCGCGCTATTGTGCACTTGTTATTTTTGCAAAACCTCTCTACAAATCCGACTGCATGCGAAAAAGAAACTAGACACCCGACGACTGACCTATCTTCTCGAAGACTCGCGTGCAAGCGGTCGGCAAGAAAGCGACGAGCAAGTGCGCCACGCCGAACAAAGCCTCGAGACAAACGCGAACGGATTCGAGCCGCCTCGGCTTGTCCTCCTCCTTTTTCCTGAGCCAAGGCTCCTCCTCCTGGAGGAATTTGTTCGTTTCCCGGAGAGCCTCCATCGCCACCGCGCACGCGTCCTAAATCGCGACAGAACACAATAAAATTCAACGAAAAAAACGGAGTGAGAGTCCTAACACCGCGAGAAACGAAGTAAATTGAAACGAAAAAAAAACGGAGTGAGACTGACTTTTAACATGGGGATCCGATTCACACCTGTAACCTGTTACCTGTAACCTGAAACCTTCAATCTTTAATTTTCGGTCAGATCGGGCTTTCAGCAAAAAACAAGCATGTGGTTTACAAACCGAAGCAAGCGGGTCTTTCATCGCTACCGCGCACAGGTCGTATCACCAACATAGCAAAACGCATGGAGGGGAGTAGAGGTGAGAGGCATGGCGAGATAAATGGGTACCAGGCATTCGATGGGACTAGTAGAGGAAAGGATAGGGTGGAAAATGAGGAGAGAACACTCCAACATAAATCCGGGAAGCAGGCAAGTAGCTATGTATCGATTGAAAAATACCCACGGTGAAAACGAAGCGAACCCAAAAATGAACCCCAAAACGAACCGAAACGAAACGACACTAGAAAAAAACGAAGAACAGCGGAAAGCAGCGAAACGAAACAATGACGAACCGAAACGACACAACAACGTAACGGAACGAAACAGCACAAAAACGCAAATAATCCAACCTAACCGAAGCGAAACGAAACGACACAAAAACAAGAAATTGAACAAAAAAGAAACCAAATGAAAATGTACCTGCAGAGCAAACTTGGTCATGGCCTCGTCGACTGCTCGCCTTGTCGCGGCGAAGTCGAAAGGCGCAAAGTCGAATCCTGGTTGCCGTTCCGGTACCCGTCCTATGGAAACACCACAATAACCAATTATCAATCATCGCAAAGGGGAGGGTGGGTAAGTGGGTGGGTGGGTGTGTGGGTGGGTGTTTGGGTACAAAAAAAAACGGGACGAGCTCAAACACCACAAAAAGAGACCAAAACACCGTGACAAAATTAAAGCACCACCAAACAGAAAAAAAACATGTTGACGAAACGAAATATCAAACAACACATAAAAAACAATGAGCAAAATGCGTTGATTTTGTTTGCGGTTGGCGGGACACGAACGCGAGTGAGGGAGACAGACGACAACGAGCGAGCGAGACAACCCGGCCCGGTCACTCACCGTCGTTGTACTTGTCCATTAGCGAAAGGGAGCGGTGGACGAGGTTGCCGAAGGTCTTGCACAGGTCGGCGTTGTGCGCGAGCACCAAGCCCATCTTGCTGAACGCCAAGTCGCCTCCAAAGATGGCATCGTGGCAGATGTACCACCGGAAGGTATCCACGGCATACCTAAGGGGTTAGGGCAACCAAAACAAAACACAAAAATACAGCCATCGATAGACCGATAGTAACCCATAGTAAGCAGGTAGGAGTTTCGTGACGACATTTGTCTGTGAGATGATGAGACCAATGACAACAACAACAACAACAACAACAACAACAACAACAACAACAAAGAAACAACAACAACAACAACCACAACAACAGCAGAAATCCATAACAACAATAGTAATAACGCGCACAGCAACGGCAATAGCAATGACACTAACAATGGCAATCGTACAAATACAAACGACAACAAATGACACAACAAGAGTAAAAAGAAACACAACCGTCACCGCCACCACGATCCACCAACCTCAGCCTTGCCCAAACCCGCACCCACAAACCACAACACGACACGACACGACACCAACCACAACATAAGCCGCTACCACACCTGTAATGCGTATACTATGATACAGCCAAAATCCTATTATGCTAACGCCACGAATAATCCCATACGAATTCCACAACACATTCCATAGTAATCCCACGCAGGTTAACCCTAACCCCAACCTAACAACCTAATAACCTAATAACCTAACAAACTAACAACCAAATAATCTAATAACCTAACAAACTAACAACCTAATAACCTAATAACCCCAACATAACAACCTAACAACCTAAAACCTAAGAACCTAATAATCTAATAACCTAACAACCTAATAACATAAAAACCTAATAACCTAAAAACCCAACAACCTAACAACCTAATAACCTAACAACCTAACAACCTAATAACCTAACAACCTAATAACCTAATGACCTAATAACCTGACAACCTAATAACCTAACAACCTAATAACCTAATAACTTAATAACCTAACAACCTAACAACCTAACAACCTAGCAAATGGCAAGTGCGGTGTTAGAAATATCCACGTATTCCACATAATCCACGTAATCCACATATCGACACTTTTCCCCCGACGCTACGCTTTAGTATTTCCCTCTGGTATTCCCATGGGGTCACACCACTGCTGCTCGAACTCACTGTTCGCATATGTCGTGGGGGTCGATAACATTCCCCAAGCTCTTGCTCATTTTTCGCCCATCCGCTGCCGCCACAAACCCGTGAGCATATACCGTCTTCGGCTGCGCCAGGCCCGCGCTCTTGAGGATGCACGGCCAGATAACGCAATGAAACCACGTAATGTCTTTCCCGATCACGTGGACCGAGGCAGGCCAAAATGCGGACAAAGGCTCATCCGCGTCCTGTCAGGTACCACGCACGCACCGCACCGCACACGGGGCACGATAGGGTGACGGGACTGGGAAGTTGGACGCGTGGTACAATACTATAACTGGTACCTGATAGCTACCAACGCCCGAATGGGTAGGGTGGACCGTAACTGGACCAAGTCCGGCGGAAGGCTATCTCCCATGGCCAGGGGTTTGGTTAGTGGGTGAGATTGCGCAAGTCCCACACTACCCGGAAAGATGACATTCCGGGTGGCTATCTCCACCGAACCTGACCCTCAGGGGACAGGCCGGGTCGACATACACACGCATCCGTATACAGCTATAGTACTTTATAGCTTGCGCTGCCGGGGTTGTAACGAAGACCAATGATAGGGACAGCTTACGCTATACCTACAATGGGACTCGAAGGGTGCGCCAGCTAGCGTTGGGCTGCGAAAGCAACTGAGTTAAATCGACACACGACGCGTATGAAAATACGCGGAAGTGTGGTGAGCTATAGTTTTATTTTTCCCCATCCGCCGGAGGATAAAAATAAATAAATAAATAAATAAATAAAAAAAATAAGAGCACTTCATGGGCAAAACACTTACACTATTGGACGAGTGGGGTTCTTCAATTAGACCATTAGACTAACACCATGACACCAACATTAGACTATCAATAACAAACCGCTTACGAAGCATTGTTCATGTTGTTATTGGTGTGTCGTTCGAATGGTATTCGTGTTCTACAATAGTATTCCTAGTTCATCTATGGCACGTAGACCATGCAGAGGTCTGCATGTAGACCTTGGCAAAGCTTCGAAAAAAGTGTCCAAATACACACGACCGTCAAAAGTCATCCTGACATAATCCTGACCCTCAAATTTGCGGAACAAAGACGTAACCAAGAGGCACGAACCACCACCATTCTACAGCCTGCAGCATTGATGCCAGCCCACGCGACGTCGCCCTAAGAAGGAAACAACCGGGCCTGAAAAGGGAGGAATATGTTCCTCCTATTCATCTAGCCAAACGACCACCCCAACCCCAACCCCAACCCCAACCCTCACTCTACCCCCACACTGCACCACTGCACCACTGCACCACTGACATTCCCAGCCTTGAGCCCACCCCTACTTCCACCCCCACCCTGACCCCCACTCACCAACGCGTGCACCCCGGAAAGATAGTTGGTTAAGGCGTCGAACCAAACGTACATTACGTGCTCCTGATCGAATCCAACCGGGACGGGGATGCCTGACAAAAAAAAACCAACGCAATTTGTTTTTTGGGGGGAAACCGGTTAGGTAGCATACCGAGTAACGTAACGCAAAAGAAGACGGCTTCACCACAGTATTCCCCCCTTTATACCTAGGCCTCTGGTTATATTATACCTAGGCCATGAAAAGGTTTGATCAGGTTGCGATTTTCATTGTTTCTCAAACGTCAGTGTTGGGGCGAGGTAAAGAGATCCTCAATGTACCATACATACATAACACCATACATAGTACCAGACATAGTACCATACATAGTACCATAAATAGTACCATACATATTAATAGCCTCACACAAGTTAGGCGCACCCCTGTGGTACTATCAGTAGCATCAATTACTACCATCACTTAGTAGCATCACTATTAGTAGCCTATTAGTGGCCTATAAGTAGCATCACTATTGGTAGTCTATTATTAATAGTAGCATGCCCCTATTGTACTATTAGTATTAGTATTAATATTAGTATTAATACTAGTAGTCTATCGTAGCATGCCGCCCACTATTCATACTAACTCTAACTAATACTGGTATCAATACTAATACTAATACTACCGTCAGTATCGTACCGTGTTTGAAAGTGGTTCTTGACACGCTGAGATCGTTCTGGTGTCCGTTCTCGAGCCGCCCGAGGATGAGGTTCCTGTGCGTCTCGGGCTGGATGAAGCTCGGGTTGTCCTTGATGTACTGGATCAGCCAGTCGATGTACCTACACAAACATAGGTAATGGAGTGAGGGGGGGGGTAGGGTAGGTAGGGGTAGGGTAGGGTAAGTTAGGGTAGGGTAGGGTAGGGTAGGGTAGGGTAGGGTAGGGTAGGGTAGGGTAGGGTAGGGTAGGGTAGGGTAGGGTAGGGTAGGATAGGGTAGGGTAGGGTAGGGTAGGGTAGGGTAGGGTAGGGTAGGGTAGGGTAGCATAGGGTAGGGTAGGGTAGAGAAGCATAGGGTAGGGTAGAGTAGCATAGGGTAGGGTAGAGTAGCATAGGGCAGGGTGCAGTGGGGGTATATCCCACAAACAAAACGAGCTTGATCAGTAGTGTCGAGACCTCAATTGACCGCCAACGTCCTGTAATCACACCCCCATTAATCCTCCAATTTATGAGCTTCGAACTGACTATAATAACACCTTGGCTTACTTCTCTATACGTATACGTAACCAAAAAAAAAGTTCTCGGCGGTCGCGCTCTCTGGACAGCTTCATGCGACAGTTTCCCGCAACAGGCGACAAAGCCACCGCCACCTTCGTGGCTACTTTACATGGCAGCCTAAAGCCCCCTTCAAGCCGGGTGAAGACGGACATCCGAGCCATCCGATTGAAAATCTCCGAGAACAACTTATTTTGTTTACGTATGCGTTTCACCGGTTAGCCACAGTTACACGCATACCAACCAGCGCGAGTTCCTATGAATAGCGAGAGTGACCATTCATTTACACATTTCTGCAGCTATTAGTTGTGCTGACTGTTTCATCCTAAAACACTAGCTATCTACAGTGCGAAGCTGTGCTCACCTTTCCATCCTGAACCCTTTCAGTAAAATAGCGATCCCATCGACGGGCTCAAATTGACACAAATAATGGAACCATCGGTTACATTGCAATGCCTCGGAATTCGTATCGGAAAAGGTCATTTCTTATTTTCTCTCCCGGAATCTCGGGGGTAGAGTTGGCCACAAAAAATCTTGACAGTATGCCTAAAACCCGGTGGACACCAGCCCTTCCCGCAGACGCGACTCCCACAGTCGCGTTAGCCCCGGTCCCGACGTCACCCGCGAGTGTTCCGAGTCCGAAATGCTCGCATCGGCTGAGGCACCAGCACTCGCCCCACCTGCGAGCTCGACCGTCGCCATTTGTGCCGCATGTTCCTCCTTTCCCACAGCATCTGAACCCCCACCTGGCTGACGTGCAGCGCCTCGGAAACACGCTACCTAGAATGCTCCATGTCGCAGCACTGTGTCCCCCAGTCCCCCGACATGAACCATCCAAGGTAGCGTGTTTCCGAGGCGCTGCGCGTCAGCCAGGCGAGGGGGCAGGTGCTGCGGGAACGGAGGAAGTTGCGGCACAAATGACGACAGTTGAGCTCGCAGGTGGGGCGAGTGCTGGTGCTTCAGCCTCAGCCGGTGCGGGCATCCTTCACATTGAAGGAAGAGGTAGTACAGTAAGCGACGCACCGTTTGTTGTCTGAGACTCCTCACAAGAACTGGTTTGGAGTAAACCAAAAGTGCATCCCGATGATCAAAATCGGTGGCCTTGGTATACGAAGGGCTCACATTTCAACACAAGAACGACATTAATGACATCCCGACCATTCTGGGTTAAGATAGGCTAACAATAGCTTACAATAGCTTACAATAGCTTACCATAGCTTACAATAGCTTAGGATAGGTTAAGATAGGTTAAGATAGGTTACAATAGGTTGAGATAGGTTACAATAGGTTGAGATAGGTTAAGATAGGTTAAGATAGGTTAAGATAGGTTAAGATAGGTTAAGATAGGTTAAGATAGGTTGAGATAGGTCAAGATAGGTTAAGATAGGTTAAGATAGGTTGAGATAGGTCAAGATAGGTTAAGATAGGTTAAGATAGGTTACAATAGGTTGAGATAGGTTAAGATAGGTTAAGATAGGTTAAGATAGGTTAAGATAGGTTAAGATAGGTTAAGATAGGTTAAGATAGGTTGAGATAGGTCAAGATAGGTTAAGATAGGTTAAGATAGGTTGAGGATCCCCGTCATTCAGAAAAAGAAAACAGCGAAAAAGTACTACCTCTATCGTTGCAGGCGTGAAGGAAAAGGTACTACCAAGGAACAGGTACTACCACGGTACCAAGGAAAAGGTACTACCACGGTGCCAAGGAAAAATGACTACCACGGTGCCACGAAAAAGGTACTACCATGGTGCCAAGGAAAAGGTTCTACGACGGTGCATGAAACATCTTACCCCCGTGTGGGCCATGCGGGCGACGGTGCTTGGAGGGGTCCTCGTGCGCTAAACGTTACGCGGCCGAGTCTATCCTGAACGGTTTCGTCTCTAAGCTGAAAATGATAATGAAAGAAAGTGTCGAAGGGGAAGAATGGGGCCCCGTCCGCTGGGTAGGCAATCCGTGCTCGAATCCATTGGCAGATTCGTACCGCACCTTCGCATCTGTGGGACACGAGCAGGCCGGGGTTCCGGTCAACCAGGCGGCGCCGACGTTGGAGCACACGATCATGGATCTGCTAAAGCGACATGTCTTCACGGGCGCAGGTGGCCGGCTCCCTGGCTGGGCGTATTTCTCTGACGAGAGACATAGCCCTGTACTCTTTAGCGTTCCTTCTGATGCGTCTTAAGGTTAGGGTTACGATCTTTCGTTTACAACGGGGTCGCACATCCTAACCCTAGCCCTAGCCCTAACCCTAACCCTAGCCCTAGCCCTAACCCTAACCCCAGAGTCTCACAGCTTTAATATTCAATTTTGAGATTGGTGAGACGCTTCGGGCCGTTAGCGAGGCAGTGGTAGTGTTGGCAAACCGGGGCTGCCCGGCGATTTGTGCTTTTCGGGAGGTTACGGCGTGCATCTTTGCCGCGAAGCGTGTTGGGTGGGGCTTAACCGCCGGGCACCTTTTTCCCTTAGTTACGGCTGAAGGTGGCCGGGGTCGTCTCCCTCTCTCCGCAGCACCTATGACGGGCAACCTGCAAGGGTATCGGCGGATGGCAGAGCTGCCGAGCCACTTCACGAGGCACTCCTTTCGAGTGGGAGGCTCCCTCAGCAAATCCCTTGCCAGGACGGCGGTGGACATCATGAAAATTGCTGGCTGGAAGACGGAGTCAGCTGCGAAGTACTACGAGTACACCGGGGCTACCTCTAGTGGACAAGTCCAGGGCACCACGAGGAAACGCGGCCAGTGTTACGCAGACGCTAGCGAGCTACCACGGTCGCCAAAGTTTGAAAAAGATTTTGCAGCGTGTGCGGGAAAGCATTGCGGCAACGTTAAGGAGCTTTGGGTGAGACAAGTCCGCCCCGGACCAGTGGTCAGCTCCAATACAGCCTCTTGTTGGCTTTAGACCGGACGCGTGTTATTTTGGGGTTTTTTTAGTAGCGCCGTGTAGCTTGCCTTACCTCGCCACACCCCCCCTGCTGGCGACCCTCCGTAACTTATTACGCACGTGCTATTTTCCTTGCTTCGTTGTCCGTTTCTTTCGTTTTCATTTTCTTCCTTTCATGTTATTACTTTATGTCTTTCTTTTCTCACCGGATTCTTCTTGAGTCCCGGGTGGCATGCGGTGTAGTCGGTTTCAGCAAGCGAGTCTTGACGCGAATGTATGTATCAGAATGAGCCTGGCACGTACGTATGCTGACTTCCTTCCAATGTCATATTTCATGCTTTTTTGCGGAAGTATGACTTGCTTCAGGTATGATATATACCTCTTTGGGTTTGCGTATATTTTCGCCTAGGGTATTCCTCAGCTCCAGAGTGACTGAAATGGAGCCTGTCCCGTGACCACGGACTTGAGTATGCGAGTTAATGTGGCAACACAACAACATGAACATCAACAACAACAACAATAACAACGACAGCATTCCAAGGAGGCGCAACGAAGTACGGGCGGGACCACGGACCGGTGCAGGGATCTCGTCCAATCAAATACTTACATGGAAGCATACACGATACAAAGCGAGACATTTTTGGAAATAATTGTGCTCATTTTCCCATCCTGACGAAGCACTTGGAACTAGTTGTGCTCACTTTCCCATCCTGAAGAAGTAGGAGTCCTCGCTCATGCGCTTCAGAGGAGAGCCGAAGGCGTCCTTGAAGTTGGCGATCTCTGCATCACTGTCCGTCACGTACTTCTCCTCTCGCTCGTCGTACCACCCCTGTGAACCCCAAATCCCGCAAGCGAAACGCCGATCCAGCACAACACCGCAGATATTTAACAAAAACATCTTTCACAGCAGCCTTTCACCCCAAAAAGCCTCCTCATCAAACCTTCCTCATGATCAGCAGCAGCCTTCTCAGAGCAGTCTCTAACATAAGCATTAACCCCTTTGGAGTTTTTGTTAAGAGGGCAAAAGTGTCAAAACTCACCATTGCATCATTAACCACACCACAACACGTGCTACAGTAGTATTTATACTAGTAATAGCGCGGAAAAAGGTGCACCACTTTTTTTCATAGGGTGCAGTCACTCCAGGAGCTCTATACCCCATCCACAAAGTGTTTTTTGGTAACATTCGATAACATTTGATAACATTTAATTGAAACGTGGAACCCGATGGACAGTGTAGTATCATACCATACAGCATTATACAATATCATACAGTATAATGGCCTAGGTATATTTTAACTGAGAACGAAAAGCAAAAAACCCGGCAATATCGTATGGAGTCCTGAATGTTAGGGAAAAAAAAAAAAAGTGCAACCTCTATAATATGTCATCGTAACAATCACAACTACATTACCACCTACTGGGGTAGATGAATCTGAACCGCAGCGGAAGGAACTCGAGGACACGCTCGCAGCGTGGTGATACTTTAGTAGTAGTAGTAGTAGTAGTAGTAGTAGTAGTAGTAATAGTAGTAATAGTAGCAGTAGTAGTAGTAGGAGTAGTAGTAGTGGTAGTAGTAGTAGCAGCAGCAGCAGTAGTAGCAGTAGTAGTACTGCTCGCTCTTCCTATGGTAACAAATAGAGTACCGGAATTCCAGAGTACCTGGTACAGTAGATGAGTGACAACGTCGGCCATCTTGTGTAAGTCCTCCTCTCAAGCAAAACAGCATCTAAACCAAACAAGAATATCAATCAAAGCTAGACCTCAATCCAAACAGCCCATCAAGGCCCTATGCTTCGCCTCTTCTTCACACTCCTCACCTCGTACTTGCCCAAGAAGATGTCTCCCTGATCGGCGCAAATTTTCCACAAGCGCTGGCTGGTCTCCTTGTGGAGGGCAGACGTAGTCCGCATGTACGAGTCGTTCGATATCAACAGCCGCTTGTTCAACTCTTGGAAGTTCCCTGTATAGACGAGACGAGACGAGGTGACGACGCTAAGAGGACAAAAAAAAGCACAGGAACGATAAAATTGATCAGCGGCTGTCCGAGCTAGGTGAAGCCGGATTGTTCTACCAGGTACGACCGACCGCCGACCGAGATCTGCGATCCTCCATTTTGTCCACATCAACCTTGTCACACAAGATGATATTTGCAAGTATTCTGCTGCTGCTACCTGTAGCGACAGCTAAATATCTTACCGGCGTACTTGTCGCAGATGTCGATGGGTTGGACACCGAGCGCTGCCGCGGTGTTGGCAATTTTCTGGCCATGCTCGTCGGAGCCAGTCTGAAAGAACACTCGCTTGCCGCTCATGCGCTGGTACCTTGACAGCACGTCCGACGTGATCGCTTCGTACGCATGGCCGATGTGCGGGTCCCCTGCGCGAGGTTTTCATTCGGTCGCGAAGGCAGGAAGGGGCGAGGGTGGGGGGGGGTACGAGCAAGCGCGAGCGCAAAGGTAAGCACGAGAACACGAACAGGAACAAGAACAAGAACAGGAACAGGAACGATAAAGGACCAAGACGAAGACCAACACTGAGAACACTAACAGGAACAAGAGAAGCTACAAGGACGACAACAAGAAAATAACAAGAACATGAACAAGAACATGAACGAGAACGTGAAAAATAACAGAAACAAGTGACAGAACATGACCAAGAGCAAGAGGAATAGCAAGTGCAAGGGCAATAGCAATTACAAGAGTAATACTGGCGGTGCTAGCTTAGAGGCACTCACCATTGGTGTAGTTGATGGCGGTTGTGAGGTAAAAGGGCTCTCTTTCCGCTTCTCCTTCTCGGAGGGGCAGGTCGCGCGACGACACCAGAGACCACAAGTCCACAGCGGTGTTAACGTCCACCTCCGCCTGGTTTGATGGTAGCAATTTTAAAATTAAAAGATAATCATCGAAAAACCTTTAGTCTAGTACGATAGCATCACTAGCAACCCATACTGGAATCAAAACTGGAACCAATAGTAAAAACAAAGAGCAAAAAATTGCGTATCACCGTGAAACCAATGCTGGAATCAACAGAAATCAACGGTATCAAACGTCAGCAATGGCATTGAAATAACAGCATTGGTAGCCAATACCCGTAGATGGTATCAATACATAAAACCAGAATGAAACCCTTGGGTATTCAGGAGGAAAACATGTAGAAAAATCAGAGGTTTTGACGGGTCGGGTCAGTTCTCACTGCACGGGTCGGGTCGGGTCAGGGCGGGTCAGGGTGATTGAGCCCGACCCGTGGTATTTGAAAACCTCGTCCTGACTCTACCTGCCCCAACCCGTGCGATTACGAACACCTCTTGACCTAACCGGAGTCGACCCGCGACATTTTGACTACGTTATGGACCAATCCACGGGTCGGGTTATGCATGACCCGTGAAAACCCTGAGAGTATCAATACTATTATCAATAGTACTGTCTGTGACTTGAGCACAACATCAGCCCTTTCTGCCTGGATAGGGAGTGTATTAATGGTGTAAGGAACTGCGTCACGCGCGCAGCACGGTGGTGCTACGTACCGTTCTATGAATATCATAACTGTAGTGTAATATGAACAGTGTAATAGTGCTGGGAAGAAGGAATAGTGTAATAGCGATCACATCGCACTCACCTATCTACCTTGTTCTGGTTTGTTCTGGTTTGTTCTGATTTGTTGTTATGCACGCACCCCCAAAGGGGCCAATAGTGGCACAGTGCATAAAGCGCATACAGCGCATACAGCGCATACAGCACTTACACTACATAGACGGTCCTTACCGTTGCGCCCGCTGCATTGCCGACGAACTTTTCCTTCTTGCCCACCGCCGCGGCTGGGGCGTTCTTTTTCGCTTCTTTCGCTTTCATCACCTGTCAACAACGCCAAGAAACAGATGAACAAAAACACGCATAACCAACATATACTCACACGCCAAGAATAAGAGTAATAACTAACTTACATTATAAACATTTAGAATCACCACCTATTCGCAGCGTTAGTAAACAAACATTACCAGCACGCAAAGAAAATACCAACCTTGAAATAAGAAATAAGTAACTACAGTGTGTGCAACTTTAGTATGTTCCTAGGAGTGACTGCGAGCTTCTATTAATAATTTCCACCGCGACCAAGAATACCGGTAGAGACCCCTTCCCCTTTAAAGCCCCCTTTAAAGCCTTCAGAGTTTACAGCTGTCGAGCTGGCTGAAGCCGGGTTCTAATGTCTACTACCGCGATTCTACGACTGCCGATGTAGATGTACAGTACCTCGTACCTCGTACCTCGTACCTCGTACCTCGTACCTCGTACCTCGTACGGTTATACAAATTCTCCAATCAACGCACAAAACTAACTTGACAACAGCAGTAGTAGGGACTACCTGGTATATCATAACACTATACACAACCCGTAATACGCGCGATCGGAGTATCACACACAGCTTGCAAAGATGAGTTTCGACAAAATATTCGATCTCACAGCTGGAGTGCCTTTTAATTTTTATAATATACTATCTTACCGCGTGAGTTCCTAGCGACAGCTTGTATATACTACTGTCGTCAATCTTCACATAGACTACCACAGCAGCTGTAGTTCGTACGAATATTCTATACTGAGCATTACCTGTACCGGTACATACGAATGCGTATTACATCTAAGCACCCGGTAAGATAAGATAATATTACAGCAGCTGAGGGAGGGGAAATCGGCTGGGACCAAATAATAGTAACACTGATGATAAGATGAATGACAACCATAACGATTAATGTGGAAGATTGGGTCGCAGACGCAATCTGGATTTTGTTGGAAAGTGAGAATTGAGGTGTTCTTCCATGATTGGTTATCGTGACGTATTGTACCGAGGACACAGTCAACCTTTGAGCAGTCTTCTCCTTGCTGCTGTTGTGGGAGTATACAATACGTACAGCAGAAGGGGTACACGTAGGGCCGCCTGATCGCACGACTCAAAGACAGCGTGCAGTGGAGGAAGCGGACGGCGGCAGCTACGCAAGAATAGTGACTGGCTAGCCAGTGGTTTTTCTCTCGGCTTCGCGGAGGCTGGAGGGCAAAGTTTTCCCCCCGCGTTTTTTTTGCATATTTTTTTGACGCGGGGGGTTTTTGCTTTGGTCCGAAGGAGCTGCAAACCGAGCGATCTACTGACACGATGAGCGGGCGTGGCGCGGGCGCTCCTGGCGATGCAGTGGTTGGTCCTGGAGGCGAACACAACGACAATGGGGCCGGGCATGTGGGAGATGGGGCTGGGCAAGGGGGAGACGAGGACGGCCAGATGGACCTCGACGGTCTACGGGCACTCATGGAAGCACGCCTTGATGATTTCGACACTCGCCTCGCCCAGCAGGCTGACATGCTGGTGCAGCTGCAAGGAATGCTGCAGGATGGGCTGTTGGGCGGCGCGGCTGGACCAGGTGGACCGATTGGAGGAGGACAGGAGCCAGGCGCGATGCAGGGTGGCGCCGTACCGCAAGCGTTTGCAGGGCCAGAGGCCCATGCCAGCAAACTTGCTGCGAAGACCCGTCTGAACATGTGGCTCAACACGACCACGCGGAAATATTGGATTCTCGTCGACGCACGGCCGGCGCTGACCTCCATCAGACGTACGGAGCTCCAGGACCTGCTGCAGAAGCGGGTAATGGTAACTGGTGAAATTGCAACCCAGCTGGAGACGCTTTCAGGGTTCGATGTCACCGGGTACATGCCTCGTACAGCCACAGCCAAAAGCGTGGCTGAATCTAGGTTCCCGCTCGCAGACCAACTCGCGATTCTCGCGCACGCGGTATCTACTGTCGTGGGCTACGGCGAGCACACGGAGAACACTACAGCGCGCCTCCGCACCCTGGACGCTGCGTTCGCGAGGGGGATCGAGGTGGTACGGGAGCACGCCCTGGATTTTTTCGAGGCGATGAATGTCCCAGCGAACCGCAGTCGGTTGGCGAAGCTGATCAACGCGGACCTTGCCGCCTGGAGCTCGAAACTTGTCCGGGCTGGAGTGAGCGCGGGGGTCACCTGGCATGAACCACCCCCACCGGGCCAGCTACCTGCTGTTGTGGTGCCGGTATGGGATAAGTTGGACGCGTTTATCGATGCTGGGGGGCTGATGAACGTGGAAGAGGCGGCAGCGGAGCGCCCGGCAGAGCAGCGCAAGGTGGGGGACAAAGTGGCCAGGGTGGACAAGGTGTGCTTTGGTTGGCGCAATAACCAAACCTGCCGTTTTGGTGACTCCTGCCTGTTCACACACGAGGGAGCCAGCAAGTCGGGGGGTGGCGCTGGAAAGGGGGCGGCTACCAAGAAAGCAGGGGGGTCGGCGGCTGCGGGGAGATCGGCGGCGGGCGCTCAGGGGGGAGGGTCGGTCGCCGGTGCGGAGGCTTTGCGCGGCGAATAGGGGTGCGGGCCTCGCTTGCGGGCGGGGCCGATCTCGGGGGCAGGACAGGGCGAGGCGGGAGCGAGGAACGCACAGCTCGTCATGCCGGGGTCGGTGGGATCGACAAAATCAGGTGTGCTCAGGGAAGGGAAGGGGGGCGTCTCGCTAGTAGGTCCGTGTGTGTCCGTAGAGGAAGTTATGGGGGTCGAGCCTTCGCGGCAAATGCCAGTTCACGAAGGAAGTTCTGGCCCTCGCCTCGCGGACGTTGGGGTGAGCACAGCGCGCGGTGGCGCCGGGGTGTCTCAGAAACAGGACCGAGCGTGCCCCAGCCAGTCCGGGCACGGTAGCCGTGTTCGGTGGCAGAGCGATGATGTTCGCGGGTGGGTAGCAGCGTGGCGGTACCTTTCGAGTGTGTGTGGGGGGAACCGGATAGCTGTTACACGGGCGTTGCAGAAAGTAGCGAGTGAGTTACTGTTGTTTCTGCAAGATCATGATTATCGGTTCGAGTGCATGATGGAACCAGAGCGTGTGTTTTCGGGGCACCGCCTGAATCCCTCACGAATCCTAGAGTGGTTTGGTCGTACGAAAGGCTTCCCTGAGGCGGAGAAACTGGCTCGCATCGCGGAGCATGGGGTCCCTGTGTGTGTCGCTAGCGGTGGGGACCTCACTTTCGCACTCCGATACGAGAATCACAGTAGCACCGACATGTACTCGAATGACATTACTGACAAGATCCGCGATGATGTTAGGCTCGGCCGAGCGTTCGTGTTCCCCCGGGAGGCGGCTGCGCGCATTCCGGGATTACGGGTCTCGCCGTTGGCAGTAATGAAATCCAGTACGAAGTTGCGCGTGGTGCACGACTTGACTTTCGCTAGCGGTACGTCGACGACAGGTGTAAACGGCGACACCGATTTTTCATCGGCTCCAACGTGTGAGCTCAAACATGTCTTGCGCGATATTATCTGGCGGATTCTATACTTGCGGCAGCGATTCGGGCGTAGGGCGCGCATTGTACTGAGCAAAATGGATGTTAAGGACGCGTTTCGGCAAGTTCCAGTCGAGATTACGCGCGCGCCGGTGTTCGGATACGTGTTCGGGGATTTGGTTGTGGTTGATAGGCGACTGCAATTTGGCTGGCGTAACAGTCCAGGTTTCTGGTGTTTGTTCTCGTCGGCGTTGGAACATGCTCACAATAACACCTCTCACTGCAATGCGGTGTGCACTGACAGTGGTCGCGAGGCCACGCGGCACGTCGTAATGATACCGCCGCGCGAATCGCAAGCGGCAGCGCTGCCGCCGGGCTACATCGCCCCGCCTGGGCGGGGCGGTGACATAAACGATCCGTTCTTCGTGCGTTACTATGTAGATGATGGCGTTTGTGTTGAGGTACAACGGTACAGCTCGGGCGACCGCTGTTTGTGTGCATCGGCGTCTCTGGCGTCCGAACACTTCCGCTTGTTCGGCGATCGTAACCCGACGGACCCTCCCCTCTTGGCGAAGAAAAAGATTTCTCACTGGGACACCCAGTTAGAAGTCTTGGGTTGGGCAATTGACTCGGGAGCAATGACCATTGCGCTCACTGATACGAAAGTGGCTCAGCTGAGGGCTCTGCTCCTCAAGTGGCCGAGGAACCGTCGGTACGCGTTAGAATCCGAGGTACGGGAGCTGGTTGGGAAGTTATTGTATGCCAGCGAGGTGGTGCGGCCGGGCAAGTTTTTCGTGCGCCGTATGCTGAACATGCTTGGTCTGCCCCCCGTGAAGCGGTGGCAGGAGAAATTTGGGGGTGGCGGCCAGCGGTCCCGAAGACCGGGCCGTCTACCCCTCGGCCCAGAGTTTCACGCTGACATTGGGTTTTGGAAGTTGATGGTGAGCGAGGAACTTGCACTACCGTTGTCCTCGCCACTGTATACTCGTTTCCTACAGCGCCACTCTCGTACGCTAGTGTCAGACGCGTCGGGGACGGCCGTGGGAGGCTACTGCTTGGAGACAGGGGCATGGTGGCGGTTTGAGGTAGACCAGGACGCAAAATCTCGTTTGAGCCAACGTGTCAAGGACCACAACGATCTGTCTATCAACGTCCTTGAATTGTTGGGGATGGTAATCACGGCTTGGATGTTTGTCGTTGGCGCTGGATCACAGCCTGGGTTCGAGGGCGAAAACGTGTTGATGTTGGGCGATAACATGTCCGCGGTACACTGGGTAGGAAAATGTCGGGGGGGGACTGAGCCGAGGTCTGGGGCTCTGATGCGTATGCTAGGATGCTTGGAAATGCGTAGTGGGTGGTGCTTTCGGGCGAAACATGTGAAAGGAATCGCGAATACGCTGGCTGACGGTATTTCTCGGTGGGAACGAATCGATGTTAACAGACACCTTCACGAATCTCGCCCGGACATTACATGGCAGGAACAGGACCTGGGGGAGACGGGGAGGGCCCTATGTACAGGGATATTGGCGTCCAGTACATCCGCGGGTCAGTTGCGGAGTCATCTGAGCGCACTTACGCGTCAGGTTTCAGGTCTTGGACTAAATTTCGCGGGTTGACGAGCGCCGTTTTGTATTTTTCGGAAGACACCCCCAAGAGTGATATGGTATGGGCGCTGGTAGACTTTGCGGCTTGGTGTTGTGCGTCGGAAGGCAATAAAGTCGGTACGATTAAAAGTAAGATAGCGGCGGTGCAATATTTCCATCGCGTGAAGATAGGCACGGAGCTCCCGACTAAATCGCCCCTGCTGGAACGCGTTTTCAGCGGGATATCGCGGGCACATGCAGTAGCGGGTACGGAGAAGCGGGTGCGCCGCCCGGTGTCATGGGAAATGTTGTTGGACGGGGAGACATTGATACCGTCCTGGGGCAGTGGCGGCCGAATCCTTTGGTTGTGTCTGGCATTGGGGTATTTTTTTATGACGCGATCCGACGAATTATTCGCGACAGACGCCGGCGTGGCGCACCAGGTGCATTGTTTGACTAGGGGGGGCGTTGCGTTTTACTCAGGTGGGGAGCAGTTGCCCTTTTTGCGGTGGCAGGAGGCGCGTACGGTAGAGATTCGTTTTCGCGGTCATAAAGGGGACCAGCTTCAAGCAGGCGATGTGCTAGTACGAACACGAGACGCTGTTCGGGGCTTGGGCTCGAGCTTGCGCGAAGGGGGTGGAGCCGTGGCGCTGCTTGTGGAATTGTTGTCTATTCACCCTAACTTGCCGAGTTCGGCGCCGTTAGCGTCTTTCCGCGAATCGGGACGGGTAGCAGTGTGGAGCTACGGGCAAGCACTCCGGGCGTTGCGAGAGGTAGTGGCAAAGTCGAGGCAAGACCCAGCGGAATTTGCACTACACTCGCTCCGGATCGGGGGCGCGTCGCGCTTGGCGGCAGGGGGGGGGTTGTCAGAACGGGTAATACAGAGAGAAGGGAGGTGGAAATCGGATGCGTATAAGGTGTATACTCGTAGTAATATAGAGGATTCGGGACAAGTGTCACGAAAACTAGCTCGACAGGACAGGTGTCCCCAAAGAGAGCCGGGACAAGGGACGGAGTGGGGCCATAAATAAACAGTCATTTGGACTAGCCTCGTGGGTGGAGGAGTTGGATGGTATAGTACCATCTTGGGGGTCTCGGCTGTCCGAGACTGTGTTTTGGCAGTAGGACTGATCGGAGTTAAGGGGAGGGAGACAAGGGTGTATTGCCTGGCACGAGGAAATACCGCAGAAACGGGTTGCTGCGGTAGACGTGCCAGGCATGGGAAGTTTCCCTCCCAAACGTCACAGATACTAATGATGAACCAATTCGAAAGATAAACAACAAAGTGGAAGATTGGGTCGCAGACGCAATCTGGATTTTGTTGGAAAGTGAGAATTGAGGTGTTCTTCCATGATTGGTTATCGTGACGTATTGTACCGAGGACACAGTCAACCTTTGAGCAGTCTTCTCCTTGCTGCTGTTGTGGGAGTATACAATACGTACAGCAGAAGGGGTACACGTAGGGCCGCCTGATCGCACGACTCAAAGACAGCGTGCAGTGGAGGAAGCGGACGGCGGCAGCTACGCAAGAATAGTGACTGGCTAGCCAGTGGTTTTTCTCCCGCCCACCCGCCGCTTTTCTTTCGAAGGTGGGGGAACGGAGATCAACTACGCGTGTGTGTAAATCATAGGCCAGTAGTTGTCTATTCTCATTTTTTTTTCATTGGTATCTGTGGCAGGGAGTTGGATGGTATAGTACCATCTTGGGGGTCTCGGCTGTCCGAGACTGTGTTTTGGCAGTAGGACTGATCGGAGTTAAGGGGAGGGAGACAAGGGTGTATTGCCTGGCACGAGGAAATACCGCAGAAACGGGTTGCTGCGGTAGACGTGCCAGGCATGGGAAGTTTCCCTCCCAAACGTCACAGATACTAATGATGAACCAATTCGAAAGATAAACAACAAAGGTGTAGTTACTTGGAACTTGTGTGGAATAGTGACTCCAGTAGTAACAATAAACGTGAAGAGATAACGCCATTAATAACGAAGATACCAGATACATAGTTTCGGCCCGAACCGTCAAATGGGGGTATCCAGTCTGTACGTACCCCTTTTACCCCTTGTAGAAATGTACCCATGTTTTTGGGGGCCAAGCTATTAATACTTGGAAATAGTATAGGACCATCTTGGATGTAGCAAAAAAAGGTTAATAGTGGCATCGCAGTGCCGACCGACGACAGACGGACACAAAAATATTATATATACAAAGAAGAGATCGCAGCTTCGAAGCATCGATGTATCAACGGTAGTCTCGAGTGGCGACCAAAAAAACAGAAAACAGCAAATAGCACGCTGTCAATGAACCGGGGAGATAGGGACAACGTGGCAGCGTCGTGATAGGTACGAGTACGATTGACACGCCTGCAAAAGCTCCGGCAAGAAGCAGTAACCGTCCACCCAGAAAGTTATAAGATGCCTGCATTAGGAGCGATTTAGCGCATGCGGCATCTAGGGGAGGGCTCATATTCGGGCGCACAATGGCGCATAACTTCCAATTTTTATCGAAAATCATTTCTTTGGGGGGTTGCCGTCAAGGAAGGATAACCTGTGATGCTCGGGTGCGTGCAAGAGAGCGCACGACGGCGCCGCAGCCCACCTGGAGGGTACATTGACCACTTATTGTCGTGCTCGCGCATAAATGGGCTTTATCGGTTGCAATAAGCGTTGGCACGAGGCATTCCAAGAACTGGAGTTTTTAGGGGTCGACAAAAAGTGACGGTTACAGAATAGGCCACACGAGTCTGCCCGGGCTGTTGGGGTACAGGGTGTTTGTCCGACGTGGGATGTAAGGAGCTGCCCGAGAAGCGCGCAGGGTGGTGAATTGGTGATAGTCGTACTGCTGGTCGCTCTTTTTTTTTTTTTTTTTTTTCGCACTTTTACTTTCCAGCTTCTGGACGAGCCGTGGTCACAGGTGTCGTCCCTTCCCCCCCCCGGTTCTTGCTTCAATTTTTATCGCGCATAGGGTTCAGCAATCCCACTGCTCGTCGATTTTTCATCGAGTGTTGCTAACTCACGCTCTCGCGCTTTCCGCAAGTCAATTTGTGCACAAGAAAAAATCCCCACGAATTTATACGAGTATGCACTCGGGGGGATTCGAACTCACGAAACTGACCGATACCAGGCTTGAGGATAACCTGATACGCCACCGGGGCGACCGGCTTACGCTCTTCTAAACCGATGATAAAATGGTCCCTCTCGTTCTTTGAAGCGCTTTTATGGGTCCCAAAGCGGCTAACGCAATAGATCATGAGGGCAAAAACTAACAATAACACACGCTACCCAAGCAACGTGGATGCCTAGGATACCCGCTAAACCTAACCTGTGCTAGAGTACGAGAAACAGGAGTATCCGTAAGAGTAGCAGCCGTGCAGGGTAACGCAGAAGCCGTAAACAAGTTATACAATCACCACACCCCAACACCAATACATCACCAACACGATGGATACACCACCCCAACAGACAACAGACGGTCAACGCTTTCCAGCAGTACCTGGTACACAGTACAGCACAGGGTTTCTAAAGCATAAATGCGAATCCAAGCTGGACTTCTTATGTGGGAGAGGATGCTTTTATTAATACACTAATTTCAGCATAACGATTCCCATATTTCTTGTTTTTTTTTTGTAAAAATCAGGCCGGCTTTCTCATTACCCTGGTTTTTATTAGGTGTTTCTTCAAACATAATTACCCTTATCTAGGTCGCGGTCGCTCGTTTAACTTTCGTTTTTTGGACTTTTGGGCTGTACAGACTTCCAAAGCTGCAGCTGCTGCTGGACCCTTCGAACAGCTCCCGCAGCTGCTGGGCCATTCGAACGGCTGTCCCAGAACGTCAAAACGTCAGCTATATATTGTAATTTCAATGCTGGTGGTGGTGATTAAGGCTGCTAATGTTTCATCAGCTGCTGCCCTTTTCGTTTTTCCCCCCCTATCCGCTGCTGCTCACAACGTCAGCAGATTCCGTGTCGTACTTGGTGCTGAATTTTTACCGCTGTACCACAGCGCTGTCGCCAAAGCTTCCAGCGCCACCGCAAGCCCCCCCGCGCCGCCGCGGCAGCTGCTGCTGCTGCTGCTGCTGCTGCTGTTGGTGTCTATACTGCGTAAGTTTTTAAAGGTAAACAATCGGCTGTCTGTGGTCATGACCTCGCCTAGCCTATCTTCCTTGCTACATACTCGTTCCATGGCGGAGTGTCTATGCGTGGGGAGCATGGGAGGGAGGAAGCTGGCTGTGATAATGGCACTAGTGCTATCTGTGACTGGGCACCTTAGGGGAAGGGGCTCAAGTGCTGGCTGCGGAGGTCGCCGTTGCTGCAGCAACGTGTTGCGCGAACTCGCATCGTTTGTTTCGGATCGCCCGACACGGCTGCAGCTTCGAGTATTTATTTACACCAAGACAGCAGTCAAATCGCACATAGATTGCATCAAAAAGTACCCCCAAATTGTTGTACATGGCCGGTCACCCATCGACCAGTCAGTGTATTTTCCAATAAGACCTGGAATTTACCTGGTAGGCTACAACAGCATCAGATCACCATAGTTTATCTGGCTCGTCCTTACAGCAGTAGTACCACAAATACAAACCTTCCTTATTTCCGATACTACACCCGGATCAATTACATTGCAGTATAGCTGCATGCTCTATCTGCCGTAAGGATGCGGGCGAACGCACGGGGGTGCAAAATGCAAAAAAAGCATCCGCCTCTTGCGTCACCCTTCCTCCGAAGGGGAACCTTGTACTGTACTACAAGTACGTCGTATAATACGCTCGAGGTATTGCGCATCCTATACCATATCTCTAACGAGTACAGCTTACGAATAGCAGCTGCAGTGGCCACGGGGAGTGATTATCAACTATAATGATGGCATACACCCGTCAACTCCCGTCGCTGCTGCTCTCACAGCCCTCGAGACCGGCACCTATTAATAGCGCTAACCCTCTAACCTAAACCTTGCAATCTCAACCCTAATCGGCAACACAACGCCTGACACTGAAGGATGGGTCCTAAATAATACCTGGTATGCATATTAATACTATTAATGATACTATTAATAATACCAATACTAAATGTCCCCGTAGTCTTGATCATCAGGTTCCCACTAATGCAACTGCTGCTGCTGTTCGCAAGGTGCACTCGTCAGAGGTATGATAGTTACCAGGAACTGCAGTAATCTTTCATACGGAAACGTTATCTGTTACTCGTGGCTGGTATTGTATCCGGTACATACCAGGGCTGTTCACGGGGAATGATCCCACCCGTGGGCCGGGTCAGGAGGTTTCTAAACTTAGGATTAGGGTTGGGTCGGCTCGGGTCAGGAGATCTCACGGGTCGGCGCCGCAGCCCACCTGGAGGATATATTGACCACTTACCGTCGTGCTCGCGCAAAAATGGGCGTTGCCGGTTGCAATCAGCGTTAGTACGAGGCATTCCAATAACTGGAGTATTTTAGGGGGGGTGGACCAAAGGTTACCGTTGCAGAACCGGTCACACGAGCCAGTCCGGGCTGTTGGGGTACACGAGGCTTATCCGAAGTAGAGGGTAAGGAGCTGCACGAGAAGCGCGCAGGGTGCTGACGTGCCGACACTCGTACTGCTCGCTCGAGAGGGTCGGGCCGCAAGATTTTCAAGTATCACGGGTCAGGTCAGGTCATGTCGGGTCGGGACACCGCCTGACCCGACCCGCCCCTCGACGAGTGACCTGGCCTGTGAAATGCCCTGGTATATATTATGAAAAAGAAAAACACTCCAGCTGTGAGATCGAAGATTTTGTCGAAACTCATGTTTGCAAGCTGTGTGATACTCCGATCACGCGTATTGCGGGCTGTGTGTCCTCATTAGTCTAAGGATATAGGTCGGCGACTTCCCTTGCAACTACAGCAGTGTAGCTATCAGGGTCAACAATGTGATGTTAGTCAAGTAGTCTGTGCGCGGAAACTACAAAACCCGTTTTTGATAGGGACAAAATCTGACAGCTGTGGAAGGAAATGCATCGGTTTATCAAGTGTATCCTATAAGTCGTTTAGTCGCATAACCGGTGAGGGGAGGGCAGAGTTTATAAGAGGGTGTGGAGGCCTGGGTTTGAACAAGAGGGAGCGGGGGGGGGGGGAGGACGGGCGGGGCAGCTCAATCTGTGCGTGGAAACTATAAACGGGGGTAGTCTGACGGTTTTGGAAGGAAAGCACACAGTATCAGGAGTGTGTTTTCGAGATCAAGAGCTGCTGCCTTCTGCAACAACCCCACTAATAAACCCTAACTCTATTAATAGTTGAGCGACGATGATGACGACACCCCTCATGCCCTGACATGGGTGCATTGCGGAGTACTCGTACCCACCGTCACATGCATTTCCTCTCTTTTTCCTACAACAGCTAGCGGGGCTTGCCATCTTGCCATAACAGCAATTACGCACCCTCCACACACAGTCGTAGTGTGCATCTATGGGTACGATGCTAGCAGTGCCTTGCCTGGACACGAGCCCATACAAGGTATGACGATAGTACGAAGGACGTGTAAATCTCAGGATGGGACGGAGTCAACCACACACCGCACACCATACACCGCACAATGTGCACACACATCAAAGCAAATAAACACCACGAAGAACCTGTCAGACAGAACACACAGAACACACACCCAACTCCTCTACATTGTTGCCGGGCAAGCCACGAAGGATCACAGCGCAATGGAATGCACATGTCAGGCACCAACAAACAAGGAGATAGGGCACCTTCAAGTCTTTCTGTTTCTTCTTCTCCTTTCGCCTTGCTTCCTTGTCATCCCCAAGCGACCCCGACGGCGGCCCTCCGCAATGCTGAAGGTAGCTCAGCCTTAGAGCAATGTCCATTTCGTCAGTCCGCAGCAGGTCAAGCTGAGAGGCCTCCATCTCGACGCCAGAGCTCACAATGAGTTGCCCAGGTGCGTTACCTATATAGCCGTCTTCGAAAGAAAGCGGATGCTGTTCTACAGCAGTAGTAGCAGGTGGTGATGGCAATGCTTGTTGCTCTTGCTCAAATACTTCCACATTCCACATTCCACATTCTCTCGAGGTAGGAGTCCGATACTTTTTTCGAGGCGTTTTTTAATTAAAAAGGCAGGACGTACGTGAGATTCTTGGCCAATATTTTGGATATTTCAGATTTTTTTCGCCCACACCTTTTGGTACAATACCTTCTGATGAGCATGACACTTCGTTGGCTGGGAGGTGGCTAACGGCCGGGGGGGGAAACATGAGTGCCTCCCATTCATCCACCGTGATCATGGCTAACCTTGGGCGTGGTGTCTAAATCATTTATCTCGCGTCCCTTTCGGGGCCCATTTATTTCGACCAAAAAACAGGAGATAGATGATGAAGTGCGACTTTATTAGTCTATATTATCAACCGTGCAAGACGATCGAGCGCGCCGCAGCTACACGTATCAGCAATCCCCAGGCTGCGCGCGTGTCGTTCATGTCCCTGCACTGCGCTCGTACGCATCTCCTACCCCGGCAGCCCGCGCTGCTTCAAGTGATCAGTGTTAGCTATAGTCCATATACCAGGTAGTCTTATCCGCTAGAAGACCAGCTTATTTATACCAGGTAGTCGCTAGCAAAACACTGCCAGATACTTGGTACCAGCTTTCCAGTTTTTTTTAAGACGACCGCTTCGTCAGTGACTATTAGACTAGACTCATCTATTATTAATAATAGGGGAGTGTTGTGAGTATTGGTGCGGTATTAGACTAGTCCGTTTGACCACGCTTGCCTTGCAAAAGGTAAACCAATACGTACCTTACCCAAACCGAGCCTTAACAACCCCCCCCCCCCCTGAAACGGCGGGATAGCAGGTCGGCCGGATATACTTTGGAATGAAATTCGAAGGATGGCGAAAGGCTGCTCAGAAGAAGGCTGGCAGATGGTTTCGACGAGTAGAGGAGGGAGCCGAGTTGCTCATGCGGAATCGGCATGAAACGGAGAGACACAAAGCTGCAGAGCGATGCGCAAAGGCTGCGGCAGCGCCATCCACCGTCGGCATCTCTAAGCGGCCGGGGGGAGGGGAAAGGGGGAAGGGGGGGTGGGGGGAGGGGAGGGGGGGAGGGGGGAGGGGGGGAGGGGGGGAGGGGGGGAGGGGGGGGGGGGGGGGAGGAGGGAGGGGGGAAGGGGGAAAGGGGGGGGGGGGGGGAGGGGGGGCGTCATGCCCAAGAGACTGAAGTCTGGGTTTGACCATCATCGTCTTGAAAGTTGTGGGCGTTCTAATGGCTGTCACAAGATAGCATAAGACCGCGCTGACTTCTTCATCATGTTGCGTTCTCTCCCCAGTGCCATTGATGATGCACTTGATACCCTCTATGAGCCCAGTGCCGTCTTTAACCAGTTCCAAGGGTCTGCTAGTATGACATTTTTCTTTTTTTCTTTTCATCTTTTCCTTTCCTTGCTTCCTCTTCTTGCCTTGTCTTTTCTTTGCTAAATTAAAGGTGGGGGACACAGAGTGCCCCCTGCAGGTCTGCCAATTGAGCAGGTCCTCGGAGAGTACTCACTTTCGTTCCTTCGTAGAGATGTAGATTTATTCGTTTCCACCAGAGCCCGGGATAGCTTCTGAGATCGGAGGCACGTGCCTCCGATCTACTTCCTAACTTTCCCGAATGTAAAACGCCACCCTTATGATACGAAAGCCATCCATCCGATCTCAAATTTGGACAATTACAGGCCTGTCGAGGCCGTATCTTAACACTAGCCCACCCTGATGAGTCGCATATGCAGAAATATGGGAGATTCGGGGAAACTTCGGTTCTACGAACTAGACCATGGGTCGAAGATGCGGCTCCTCAAAACCCACTCCCACACCTCTAACCGTCTGGCTATGCGGTATCTTAACATCTTGCTTTTCTTGTCTTTTTCTTTTCTTGCCTTTCCTTTTTCGTTTTTTGTTTCGCTTTCTTCTCTTTTATTTTATTTCCTTCATCCTCTTTTCTTTTCTTTGTTTCTTTTCTCCAATTGACTTGCGTCTGTCGTGCGTATGCGTAGTGATAGATAATACGTGTAACATATATGTGGTAGTCTTTGTTGGGTGGCAAGCGGTATAGCCGATCTCTCCAGGCGTGAGTAATGAGTTCGTATGCACCGGTATTGACCTGGCAGGTCGTAGACTGACTCCTGATTTCACTTTTATATGTTTCTGGTGGAGGCATGAATTGCGTCAGCTGCGATATATGCGTGTACCACCATGATTTGTTTGTGTTTTTCCCTGGGGTATATTCCTCAGCTCCAGAGTGACTGGAGCCTGTCCTGTGACCACGGACTTGATTATGCGAGTTAATGTGAGAACAACAACAACAACAACAACAACTGGCGGACGTGTCAATATCCAAGCGGTTTCATCATTGATTGGCATGGGTATACCGGGAAGAGTATTTTTCAAGTTCGACATGGAGAAAGTCTGAAAAAGTTTATTATTGTGGATGGTGGGATTCGAACCTACGATCAAAAAAAATCGACGTCGTGCCGGCGACGCCATTTGTTGAGGTATTGGGTATTATTACTATTAATAGACGCGTGCTACGATAGAGGTGGCACCAACCATTGTTTTTTCTAATGCTACTCCTCAATTTGGGGGCTTAAGACATGTCCCTCCCGAATACTGGTTTGGACAAAAATCAAGACTGCTACCGGATGAACAGTCCCATGGTCTAGGTATACAACGAGAATCACGCCAAAAAAATGTCCTATATTAATAGTTCGACGATTTGGGGTTAAGGAGCCCCGTCATTCGGAAACCATAATGTTTCACACTCACACACACTCACACACACGAAAAGTGATACCTCTATCGTAGCACGCGTCTATTACTGTTACTGTTACTACTGTTACTATTACTATTACTATTACTATTACTATTAGTAGTAGGGTGTTAGTAGTAGGGTATTAGTCCGTTTGACCACTCGCAAAAGGTTAACCAATAGCTTGCTCACACTAAGCCTTATACCAGGAGGTCCCCGGAGAGCAATGCCGCCGGCGAGATTGGTGCTAACTTTAACTTTAGTATGTATTTTGTTAGTTACCTGGTATACACTGTTAATAGCGAATATTGTTATATTACGAGCAACCGATCACGTCACTTTTTTCGACAGATTACCGTACAAGTAGTATCTTCTCCCTGTCAGTGCCCACGTCCTTATATGTAACCTCCCTCTCCAAACAAAATGGTCGAAAAATCGGTGAAAAACGGTGTGTTATCCCCAGGGATGCACATTATATTACTTGACTTTTTTTGTGGAGGTCCGCGGCAACGACCGCGGAACTTCCGCGGGCTTCCACGGGTGTTGCCACGGGGTACCGTGGAAATCCGTGCAATCCCGCGTGTTCCACGGCAAGTGCCATGGCTCATGACACTTCCGCGGTAAATGCCACGGTTGTGTCCACGGCACGAGCCGCGGCTCTGTCCGTGGCAAATTCCGTGGTACCAAACATGGCAACCCACAGAAGTTCGCGGCAATTGCCACGGAATTTTCCGACGTCCGTGGTCATTGCCACGGCAACGCGACAATCACCACGGACGTCCGCGGAATTCTGCGGCAATTTCCACGGCTGTTTCCGCGGACTTACGCGGATTTCCAAACGCAGAAAGTTCCACGGTAATCCGCGGCCGTCCCCGGCCATTGCCATGGCGAATATCCGAGGCGCGACAAATATCACGGACGTCCGCGGAAGTCGGCGGCGATTGCCACGGCTGTTTCCGCGCACTTCGGATGTTTCTGTGGGCGTTTCCGTAGACGTCTCCGTGGGTCTCCGTGGGTATGTCCACGAGTGTTTCCCGCGGACGTGTCTGTAGGTGTCCGTGGATATTTCCGTGGTTATGTCCGCGGGTTAGGGTTAGCGTGTCCGTGGATGTTTCCGTGGGCATGTCCGCGGGTGTCCGCGGGTGTTTCCGCGGGTGATTCCGTGGACGCTCGGGGGTGTTTCCGCGGCCGACTGAGGGTGGCCGCGGCTGGCCGTGGGTGCTGCCGTGGAAGTTGCCGTGGACATTGCCGTGGACATTGCCATGGGAATTACCGTAGCTTGTGCCGTGGCTAGTGCCATGGGCCTCCACGGTGTTCCGCTACTTGCCGCGGCATTCCATTGAAGCCCGTGGAATTTCCGTGGAAGCCCGTGGAAGGTACGCGGTAGTCCGTGGAATATCCGCGGTTGTCCACGAAACGCCGTGGACATGTCCGTGGAATGCCGTGGAGGTCCGTGGACACTGCCGTGGAGCTTCGCCAAAGACAAATAATGTACACCCCTCGTTATCCCCGGGGAATGGGCTTTTGTTCTTGGCGGAGTCCCCCTAACTCTTTGGTACCCCCGGGGACAAATGTATCATCGAGATGAATCGCCACCCCCCCGAGAGAGCACGAACAAACGATGTTACCCCGGGGGAACATAAGTATCTATCTCTGCGGTATCATATTCCATTCCGCCCCACTGGGACTTGTGCGCAACAAGCAGTGCGCATCCGATGCTGTTGTTTGTTGTTCGTTGTTTGTTGTTCGATGTCTCATAAATGCTCTGTGAACTCAAACTCCACCTCTGCTATCTATAGGTCCACGGTTTTCCTGCCTGTACACAACGTCAAATATGGCACAGGGACACTCAACTATTTAATATGCATGGTAACACAAAATCGACACCGAAGAAATCAGACGGCATGGCAAAACACTAACAATTCGCAAGAATACCCCCACAGAAAATGTCGGTGAATGTGCTATCCGTCATTTTCTTCTTATGTGTGTTTGCTCGTAGATGCTGTCGAGACCCGACATCGTTGGTGATTGAGGGCGAGGTACGCGGCGGCGGGGAAGCAAGCCACCTACGAGTCTGTGGCGTTTGTGTCGAGAACACTGTTTCTAGGTAGAAGCCCCTGTGACTGTGTGTGGCGCGTTTTCTCCCCTAGCTCTCATTTTTTTTCAAAGTCCCCCGTGTACTTCTTTGTTCTCCCCGGGGACAACGTTTTATTGAAAACCAAACGCTCGCCCCGGGGGGGGGTTGACAGATGATATGTCTTGCGGCATCCCTCTGGAGTCCCGTACAATTTTCGGTGACGCGTGCTACGATCGAGGCATTACTAATATTCATAGCACTTTTCGGTAAAATGTTTCCTGGATAACGTGGGTCCTTAATGATTGAATTAAACCAAACTCGCCGGAATGGCATTCTCGTTTTTTGATTCCAAGTGTGTTGTGACATAATCTCACAGCTGGAGTGTATATTAATTTTTATAATAATATATTGCATACTTGGTACCTAGGCTATGGGTCTGGTCATCACATGCCAGGTATTATATAGTCTAAGCACTTTTAGTGCGAGTTTAGTCATATTAGTAATTATTATGTGTGAGGTTCATTCAGTTTAATTCGGAGTATACTTTATCGAGTGAAGGGCCTCAGCAAAAAGATAGCGCACCTCACGGTACCGTACGTAGCATGTGACCCGGTGGGTTTCCAGTTCTTCCATTGGCCATCGCTCATCGCACAACGACGGCTAACTGCAGTTTCCCACGGGCAAATCCGCCATCCGTACAGACAGGCTGGTTCACGTTATAAACTCCAAACGTATTCCCCGGCGAATGTCCACGTCGTTTTTTCGACAGTCGACTCCGATCGTGGAAGTTTGCAATTGTCTTCTACGTACCCTTGCGAAGACCTCACCCGATGTTGTTGTTGTTGTTGTTGTTGTTGTTGTTGTTGTTTTTCTTTGCTTGATTTTTCGTCAGTTAAGAATTTTCGGAGAATGTGAACCACCTTAGCCCATTTTTTTTCGGCGAAAAGAAGAAAGAAAGAAATCCCCCGTCAAGAATTTTCGGAGAATGTGAACCACCTTAGCCCATTTTTTCCGGCGAAAAAAAAAAAGACCCCCCCCCACGGGTCAGGCCTCGGGATGGGCATGTAGAACACGTGTGCAAAACGTTCACGTCTGTATCTCAAAAGCGGCGTGGGCATTGGGACTCTTGCGCGTAAAAATGAGTGAGATTTCTTCAAATGACTTGGTTTCAGTGGGGGATCCAGCTTTTTCGCTAGATTCTGCTTAATAATGCTGAACACAGGTACATTTTTCGCGCGATTTTTTCGACAGGCATGCCTTGGAGTACGTTCAACCGGACCGTGCAAAACGCGGTGCCATTTTTTCGCCCCCGCTGGAAAATAGCCTGAATGTTATTGAAAAAAAATCAATTAATGAAGACTACTGATAGGGACAGCTCACGCTATACCTACAATGGGATCCGAAGGGTGCGCCAGCTGCTAGCGTTGGGTTGCGAAAGCAACTGATTTAAATCGACACACGACGCGTATGAAAATACGTGGAAGTGTGGTGAGCTAAAGCTTTATTTTTCCCCATCCGCCGGAGGATAAAAAAGTAATAAAAAAAAGTGAAGGCATGTCATTGGTTGATACGAGTTTCGTTTCGGAGGCTCGTCACGTGAGGAGCCCTAAACTTCACCGAGATAATCTTCCTTTTTGCACACAAGTTAACTATAAAATGACAATATTTGACATGACCGTGGGGGCTGGAGTAATTTGTTTTGGCCATTGTTGTTAGTTGTTGTTGTTCTCACATTAACTCGCATAATCAAGTCCGTGGTCACAGGACAGGCTCCAGTCACTCTGGAGATGAGGAATACCCCAGGGAAAAACACACACAACCCAAGGTGGTACACGCATACATCACAGCTAGCTGACGCAATTCATGCCTCCACCAGAAACATATAAAAGTGAAATCGGGAGTCAGTCTACGATGTGCCAGGTCCAGGCCGGTGCAAACGTCTCACTACTCACGCCTGGAGAAACCAAATATTATATATAGCCCATGTCACCCTCTCACCCTCTTATCCTCTTTCATCGGTCATGGGGGTCACTATGATGCCAAATATTCACTCTTTTGCGAGCGGTATTTTTTTGTGGGGAAGATACTTTGTTTTTTTTACTTGAACCAGCCTGTAGACTAGACATGGAGGGAAAACAAACTTGTCAGGGCTTTATCACGTTAAACAAATCTCTAGAACTGGGGGTGGGGTTGGTAGGTGATGCCACATCGTACTCCCTGGCAGTGAAAATCACGTCAACGCTGAAATTCACGGTACACATATACTACAACTCATGCATACAACAATAATATATTATGAATAGAGTAATCCTGTCATTATCTCCCCCCAAGGGCAAAGGTGCCGGGGGGTATGTCCTACAATTATGCGACTCATACAAAAACCCGATGTCTTCGCGGTACGAATCGGCCGGTGGCGTGGTAGCGGTATGTACGGTATTCGGTCGGCAACGAATACTGGTACCCGTTTGCAGCATGGTTCGGTCGGTAACGGCCTTGCGCGGTACGGCATGGGCGCCAATCTCAGCAGAACATACTCTTGCACCATACCGCAAGATTCAGACGGTAGCTGTACGGCTTTGTCGGGATGCAGTGTCTATACGGGAGGATGTCACAGCGACGAATTCTTCGATGGAAATCCCAGGCAAGCAGGAATTCTGAACCTTACGCGCGATAAAAAGAAATTGTGCCGTACCTAGGGGGGGGTGCTGATTTCATGGTTACGGTTTTGGGTTGCACGGTTGATGATTGTGCTGCTTGCTGTGTTTTCGGTCTTGTGCTTTTGGTTGCCTACTGTACACGTGCGTTACGTACGTCTTGATTTCGTTTGATTGAACAGTTTGGGGGTGTTGTTCCCCGGTCATGTTTACGGTCAGGGAAACGGATGGAGGGACGAAAAACTCCCGATTTTCCACCGCAGAGAACCAACCTAAACTGCGGAATTCGTGGCCAGCTCACGCTTCTTACAGAAGAAGTGCCTTGACCAATAAACGCTACCGATCTATGGCACTATGATGGTTCCTGAGGCTAATTGCCTTATACCGACAAGTGGCACTAAACAACCCCGCTCCAATACTCAATACTGTTTTATGGCTTCCACAAATATGTCGCGCACCAACGTACCATCGTCGCCATTGTGCTTGTCATCCGACGTTGTGCAGCGTGAGTGTCAAGCGCAAAACACGACAAACAGAAGACGAAGACCTCTACAAACGCGTAAAAAGTGCTGTACGACACCCCAAACGTAAGTTTATGGATTTCATCCACGATGCATTTCCCAGACGCCTGGGTCGGCAGGACAAATTGATACGCGGCTTTTCGCAAGTGAAGGGGCGTTTCGGCCCATGATCTCAGCCCGCGATGATTAAACAGAACGCGGAATGACAAAAAGATAGGAAAACCTGGAAGCACACGCGTCACACCCACTCTCGCCCAGCCACCGGCATCCATGACCATGAACGCCTCTCCATGTCCGTAGAGTTTACATCGCGGGAATTAAACCTGGGCTTTCGTGTGACTTGGTTCACTCGACTGCCGCTCCAAGCGCCGCCCACACGAACAGCGCGCTATTGTTGGCCACCGGGTATAGGTAACGATTAACGAATAAAAAAACAGAAACATTTCCCCGCGAGGTCTGCCAGAACGCGTCACATGCAGCCTGCCAGGGCAAGACAATTGCGGGCCCAGAAGCGTGCTCGTGGCCCAAAACGAACGCAATTAGAATACGATGGGATGGATTAACTAATTTTGGTACTGAACGTCAAAAAACTAGCGTACGAGATATGGCGTCTAAAGGAGCTACAGTAAGCATAGCTACTAGAAGAACGTTTCCCTGTACAACACGCACTACATGCTACACGACACTTCCTAGATGTTTCCCCCTGTAGAATCTAATACCCAAATTAATTGTGGAGCTTTGAGTCGATGCCTAGGCTCTTCGCCTCATGCCACCAGGAGCGGCCAATTCGCGCCTCTTTTATCTACTGGTAACTCTTGCATTGCATCCCACGTCCTCCCGATGCCTACTCTCAAATACACTCGTCTTAAAACTTACTACACAATGCATTAATGCGTAGCTACGGACGTCGTCAAGAACGCTAACCGAAAAACGCCTTTCTGTAACGCCTTACAAACACAAACTAACCCAAAAACCAAACACAAGACGAACATCAAACGGCACAACAGATTTAAATCGTACCCGCCCCCTCTACCCGTTCCGCCCCCCCCCGTTACTTCAACCCCTTCAGAACTGCACCACCCACGTTTTGGGGGGGAATGTACTTGGAATTAGTAAGGGCTCTTCACGGGTCGGGCCGCTTCTCGCGGATCGGGTCGGGTCAGGGTGATCTGACCCGACCCGTGAGACTTGAAAACCTCCAGACCCGACACGACAAGACCCGTGGGATTTCGATTACCTCCTGATTCGATCCGCGAGATTTTGAAAGCCGCCTGACCCGACCCGCGGGTCGGGTCATGACCCGTGAAAACCCCTGAAATCGTTGCCGGATCATTGTTGCAGTAGTGAGGAGTAGTGAGGGATTGACAAAGCCCGGCGTAGGCCCAATAGTCACACTACTGCCTCACACCATGGTACCAAGCGCAAGGTCGATCGACACCTTTCCCTACGGCCGGTCTGAAACGCACACAAAGGCCGAAACAAAAAATATTACAGTGAGGTAGTACTGTATTAGTATAAGCTCTAGCTCTACATCGTAGGGGCTGGAATGATCAGAGAGTTTCGGCTGTCATTCGAGGGGGCTCAACGGTATCAGTAGACGGCAGTTTTCGGCGCTGTCAGTCACACCATTAGGAATTCCGACACACAACATAAAAAATGATTACAGGACTTTTCACGGGCCAGGTCGGACCTCGCGGGTCGGGTCGGGTCGGGCCAGGGTGACCCGTCCCGACCCGTGAGATTCGAAAACCTCCTGACCGGATTCGACCTGCAGCATGAAATTCGAACACCTCTTGACCCGACCCGATCCGACCCTACTCGCGATAATTTGAAAACCCCCCGACCCGACCCGCGGTTGGGGTGAACGTCCGAACATCCGTCAAAAGCCCTGATACACTATGTTTAAACGCCCGACCGTCACACGCTTAGACTGCCGCCGTCTCCTGGCATATTCGCTTGTGCTCGGTTACCACGTTCAATTGTCGCTGAACTTTGCGCTACCCTTCCCGCTGCTCCCTCCCGACGCGGGCACGGTCTTGGGGCTGTTCGGGTTAAAACCCCCCTGGGCACCTGACGAGGCAGCCTCTATCTCGGTCACCTCCGTAGGGGTCATGAAGAACCGTTCCTCCTGCCAGCATAAAAAAGAGGGCGAATGACGACGTAAAACATGACAAAAATGATGACGCAAGAAAGAAAAAAAAAAACATAGAAAAACAGAATTACGGCGTCGAAACATTGCATGCGTAGCTGTAGGCATGCTTACCGAGATTTGACCATTTTAGGGCTAGTTGAAGGTTCACAGGTGGTCAAGCTCAGTCCGACGAACTACATCAGAAGGCGCAAAAAAGAACGGAGGATCTGTCCTCTACACGGGCACACTATATACCCGATCCGGAGCACCCCCGGACTACAGTGTCGCTCTCAACAGCGTGCAGTCAAAGCAATCAATTCCGTATGGGCGTAGAGAACGCGTCCTAACCCGCATGACCGCACCTTCAGATCCCAGAACGGCCCAGCAGGTGGGTCATGACCCACTGTAGCCACCATGAGGTGCAGTGAGTTCACTACCCAGATAGATCCAGCTCTCCCTTCCGTGCCCACATCGTCCCATACCTGAGCGAGCGAGAAAGCGATAAAAACGAAACATAAATAACGATTTATTATGCAGACAACAATAAACCACAACACCCACAACAATAGCAACAACAACAACAACAGCAGCAGCAACAACAGCAATTGACGGGTCACTGGAAGGCCCGATGTACGAGAAAACGTAACCGGAATCGAACCGATAGACGAAATCAAACAAACTAGCCATGTTCATTTGTACTACTGTGGGCTAGGGTTTCCGCCTGGGTCTTTGCAGACCCTTAAAAACAAACTGACGCGATTGATTGCGACTGCAAATCACACCGATGGCTTTGTTGGTTTTGGGTGAAAGATTCGTTTAAAATGAGAACTAAACGGACACCACGTGTCCCCATTCTGAGCAAAGCAGAAACAAAAGTCTCTACTAAAAGTATAAAATTTCGGCACCAAGGCTATGAAGGCTCAGACGGGACATGCGAGGTTCCTTCCGATGAAGACAAAGAAATAGCTGAAAAGGCGGGTTCACCACCCCCGGCCGATGGCACAAACCCTCGATACCGTATGTAATCAAAGCAACACGAAAAAACCAGCACAACACACACGTTGACGCAAACCGCGTGTTACCCGCGGAAACACGTGACCGCAACCGTGCGTAGATTAATATGGACCTTCTCCGCAGCGCACATCTTCACCCCGTGAAAAAAAAATCTAGGTGATTTAAACGTCATCACGTGCATACCCATGGGGCACAAATATCTGATAGATACGTTACACAAATATATGCGTGGCTTGAGCCAATGAGCTTCAACACATAAAAAAAGATGCTAAAGCGTAACATTTGACATAACATTTACACACACTTATCTGGTAAATACGTCACACAACTAACTACGGTGCTCCCTGATTCAATGAGCTTCAAAACACATAATGCGGCGCAACCTGAGCCAATGACCTCCTACACACGTAGAGAACCTGTTAGAATATAAAATCTGACATACCGAGACACGCACCTTGATGGGCTTGAACGTGCTCTCCACCACCCACCGCCTCGGCACACAGCGCACGGAGTCTTGCGGCGGAGGAGCTTCCGTGGTAGTAGCGATCATGCCCAAAGCCACGAACACCGAGCTAGGCGGGACAGGGCGCCAGATGTACAGCGCCTTGTCTCCAGATGACTGCAGGAAAACGAACGCCACAAACACCATATTGCACACGCCAAACAGCTCAGATCCCTATTGATGATCTAAAGATTATCTATAGATCATCTATGCCGTTCAGGGCAGACAGATCCCTGGTCAATCATGATATGCATGGCCTATCAAGTGTGCTGCCGGGTAAGGGCCGGATGATCTGCACGATCTGTTTCCTGGGTTGAGTCTGTACTGCACAGATCATGCACAACACACCAGAACGATAGATGCAGGATCTAGATGATGTAGATGATATATATGTAGATTATTTAGGAGATATAGATGATGTAGATGATGTAGATGATATAGAAGATGTAGATGATCCAGATGATATACATGATCTATATGATTCCGATCGTGATCTGTCCGATGTGTGCAAAGTTGCAAGGGCATGTCTAGCAGGCTAGATACTCTGGTGTACCCGGGTGTCAAACCTGGTTGTCATGATCATACTCGGGTAGGCACCCATGTAGAACCCTATTGCTATGATCATACTGTTATGATCATACTGTTATGATATACTCGGGTAGGTACCACCGTTATATACCGTAAACATGACCTTGCGACACTGTTGTCGCAGTAATGTGGCATGCGGCTCCCAAGAGACGGTCAGAGGGCGGTGGGTGTGAGAAGTGCAGCTTACCGCACGACGCTGTGCCTAGCTGAGGGGGGAAACGTCACAATCAAAATGGGAACATTCCAATCAAAATGGGAAACAACTCAGTTAAAATGGAAACATCACAATCAAAATGAGGCAGGCGCGACGGAAACATGCTATTTATATGTCTCTCTAAACGAAAATGTAACGGGCATTTGTGCATTCATACGTATACCCAAACGGTTCTTACGTATACTTCCAACGAGATACACCGTTGACATCTACCACAAAGAGCGTCAGGCGTGACCTTGGTGAACCCGAAAATCGAACAACAACAAAAACAACAAAACAACAACAATATGCCGGACTGCGGAAACATAGTCCATGGGGTGGAAGCGTCGCTTGCACATCCACCTCTATCCAAGGGGGAAGTGCGCTAGTCACAGCAACGTACGACCCCAACATGTCAGAACAAAAGCAACACGCAAGATGGGGGCTAGGCCGAACCAGCAACACCCGCCCCTCCCCCTCCAAATAAAAACGCTCGGTGCGGCAAAAATTACACCGTGCGACTACAGCACGTAGGAATGTTGAGCCCCTTTCCCCCTCCCAAAAAAAAGAAGTTCTGTGAGGCAGAGATTGCTCAGCACCGATGTCCCAACCAGGAACGCTCCCCATCTCATCCACCCCTACGACGTTCCGTACGGCAGTGAATGCTCCGCACCGAACCTACCTTCTTCCAAACTTCACGGAAGCGCATTGGCCTTGGGAACAGCGAGTCCGCGACGACGTCGAGCTTGTTGCCATGGCGCAGCCTCCACTTTCCAGTATCGGTAATCTCCACAGAGGCTGGTTCGACGTCTTGCTCTTTCCGGCTCCAGCCAGAGAACCCGCCGCGTGCGTAGTACCCTAGGCACAGCCGAACCTACAAAGGGAGAGGGGCGCCCCAGCCACGGTCAATATTTTGTCTCCCCAAATCCCGAAACAAAAAAATACACAACCCCCAATCAATTAATCAGTTCGCACCACCCAGCATGAGCATGTATATATTTTCGTCTCCTCAAGTCTCGAAAACAATGCATTCTGCAACCCCCAATGAATGTAGTTCGTATGAAATAACTTATTATTATATACATGGAAAAATATATATATTATTTCCCCGCTATAACGTATTATTATATACATACAGTATATAGATATACACACAACTAACAGGGTTGACAATGGAACCCACAAAGTACCTGTACCATCGCGGAGGCAGCTTGGGACACACGCCATGCCTCTATGTCGCAGGCTAAGTAGTTTCTGCTACGAGAAGCTCTTTTCTCATTATTGTATCATAGCGTTTACTTTCCATCTTCTCGATAAGCCGTGGTCACCGGTGTCGCCCCTTCGCCCTCCCGGCACGTGCCTTCATTTTTATCGCGCAGAAGGTTCAGCATCTTTATACTGCACCAGCCTAACTTATTCTGACCGCGGTATTTCCGACACAAGAAGCCCTACGGTGTTGGTTGGCTCGCGTGCACCATGACGATTTCCATCACCATTACCATCACGATGCTACGGTTATTCGCCGGTCAGAAGGGTTTCAAAATCTCACGGGTCGAGTCGGGTCGGCTCAGGAGGTGTTCGAAACATTACGGGTCGGGTCGGATCAGATTATTTTTCAATTTTACAGGTCGGGTCGTGTCACCCTGACCCGACCCGACCCAAGCCGCGAGAAGCGAGTCAACCCGTGAAGAGCCCTGATGCTAACCTTGTTCCGCTGCACGATGTTGCCATGGGTCACGAGGGGCGCCCAGATGCTGCACTTCGAACGCGACGCAGAGCCGTGCGTGGTCCACAGTCTCTCCAGCCTCTCCTGCTTCTGCACTTTCAGCTTGAACGCCTCCAGTCTCGCCTGTGCTATCTCCTCGATCGTCGGACCCGTCTGGAACCAAACGTTGCAATTGTCGGGCAGACCAGATCCGTAATGACGATACATGTCTTGTCAGGGGAGACAGATCCCTAGCCTACACGATCTGCATGGCTTATAGATCATGCTACCGGACGAGAGTCGGATGCTCTGAAACACTTATTAATATATTAATAAAATAGCACCTAACAGTCCTGGGTTGGATCTGTGCTACACAGATCCTGCACAGGCGAGAGCCTCCCGATGTGCATGATCTGAATAATCTATTAAAAGCAAATTTACTCCTGGGTTGGATCTGTACTGCACAGACCCCGCACAACATACGATGGCAACATATATAGGACCTAGACGATCTAGAGATGATTTACATGATCTAGATGATCTAAATCGTTATCTGTCTGATGTGTGAAACGTTGCGAATCATGGCGTCGACGGAATGGCGATAACTCCAAAGGCCGTCGTCCATTTTATTGCACTAACGGGAAATAGACTATGGGGCATTGTTTCCAGTGCAGAAAACCCAACGCTTTACATCAATGGGAAGCACAAAGGGTTCAGCGTACCTGCAAACACCCCATCCCGGGGAAAGCACAAATGGTTCCGCGAACCCGCGGTCAAATAGCGGAGTCGCCGTGCTTCCATTTTACAGCGACAATACACTGGTCGTTTATTTGCTTCTTACTCTAGCGTTTGTACAAATTTGCGATGTACGTCCCCGTCTCGGTAGTTTGTGATCACAGAGCCTGTATCTCTCTACAGGCGAAGAATCGGCACGGATACTGTGATGTCGATAGGTGGACATAATGGTTTAATGCGAAGAACATCAAAACAAACCTGGTCACCACGCAAGGAGTAAAGCTCCGGCATGGGCTTAGGTGGCACAGTGAAGGCCGGATCCCCTTCGAAGTCAGGCCAGTCCGAACTGCCCAGGAGTTGCTCTCCAAAGACGTCGTCACCGTGAGCTGCAACGCAACCAACCGTCGCATTCGTTACAGAGGACAGTACGGTTTCAAAGTCAAGGCTTTCGCGCAAAAAAAAAGGAACTCCTCAGATGCAGTTCGAGGAGCGTTTTTTTACTCTATACTGAAAAACATGTTCTACTCGAATTCCGAGCAGTGTCTCAGAAAGCATGGGTGAAAAAGTTGAGGTAACACAAGCGGAGGCTAAGGGAGGTGCGTGGAGCTCGCACCACGAAGAAGCAGAATAAGCGTTCTGTTGCGCTGGTATAAAGTACGAGTACTTGCATCTCAATCTTTCAACCTCTCCCTAACAGAAAGGGACCATTGGTGGGTGGTGGGTGGTGTCCCCGGTACCTACATACTTTCTCAGCAAGACACCACCCCTACGCTTTCGCCGCACAATAACTTGCCGCACACAGGCACACAAGGCCACAACACAGTCGTCGGCCATCAGGAAAATGCGGCAAAAGCCAGGTGACTCACTTGGCTCGAAGAAAGCGTGCTTGAACTCTTCCCAGCTGACGTAGCCATCGCAGTCCAAGTCGACGGTGCGCACGATGTCGTGCACCTGTACATTGTATGTACGACTTGCAATATTAAGCACGAACGCGAGTTTCAAATTTAAATCCTGGCAAAAAATACGGGTACCGTTCGATGTGGGTGTTGCGTCTAATTTACGCAGCGCTAAAACCTAGGGACCCTTTCGAGAAATCTGTTTCAACTGCCGACCTACAACGCACAAACGTCGACGAGTTACAAATATTCCGCTGCGCAAAAATCCTGAGAGCCGCTAAACAATCTTCAACAACATTCGCCTTAAAACACACGAAACCTCAAGTACGACCTGGTGAAAAAAGCGCCTGAAACTGACTCTACAGCAGCGCTTAGAGTGCAAGCGCGTTTCCCTCTTTCTCGTGCTTGAACCAAAAATGTGATGATACCTCGGAAGCCGCAAGTTCAAGATAAGTTTGTTAAGAGATACACCACAACCACCGACCTACACCGACCTACAATGGGAGTCAGACTGACCTGCCAGCCAGCACAGCGCTGACCGCTATTAATAGCTCAGCGACCTGCACCTCTTAAGAAAAACACAAGCTACAATCTGGGGTTTGGATCCCCCGAACGCACGAAACAGCACCTGGGAAGGCGTGACCCTGATACCCAGCCACTCCAAGGCTCCGTTCATCTCGGAGCAGCTGAGCGCGCCCGTCCTCGACGAGTTGAAGGCGATGAAGGCATCTCTCACAAGCAGACCCTTCGCCTCGATGCGCCGCCTCACGGCGGTGATGGTAGCCCTGTGCTGCAGCAAATGAAACTCGTCGGGCACAAGGAATACTCGCGAGACCGGGGTTCTCTCGACGGGCACCTAGAAAAAATGCGGGATGGGCCGTAACGGGGAGGGGCATGTGGCGCGCCGAAGACGATAGGTGCAACAGCAATTCAATGTTAACATACAGAATGGAAGCTTTAGCTTTCGATACGGATTTTCCTCCATTGGGTTGCGATGGCTTCGGGATTTTTTCTGCCTCACAGTCTGACCACATAATCTGTACTTGGTGCTTCTCGAGAATGAAGAACCAGGACAGATACCGGGCGTGCTGTTGTCGTTGGGTAAAAATAATTACTAAAGGCAATACAGAGAGAGGTGCCCCCCTCGCGCTGACTGCGCGAACATTGAACACGAAGTGCTGCAGGGACGATATGTTCGCTTTGAAGCACGCTGATTCGTGATTATCAGGGGCCAAAGAGCTGTGTGTGGGGGGGGGGAACAAGGCGTATAAGAGTAAAAGCTTGCATATTGGGACCCAGCGACAGCGACCAAAACAACGATAAATTAGGGGCCAATCAACCGTCTACGGCAGTAATATTGAAAAGCGAATGTGGGGATTGCTCGACATGGGTGCGTCGTTTACTGCCGAGGAACATGTACTGCAGTCGATCAAGATTTTTTTTTTTTCCATACTCAACAGTACTTGTAAAGCAGCGCATCAAGGAACATGCGGTATACTCTATGTCATGCTACTGCGACGTAATCAGAAAATAGCGCTACGATGGTTTACCTGCTGTCGCCGTCGGCAGGCCCTCACGTCCACGAACCAAGCTTCTCGAAGGTACCTGTTCATGTTCATGGTGCAAACGGCAAGCTTAGCCGCGGTGCTGTCAGCTGTGTAGAGGCCTTCAAGCCAGCAGAAGCAAGCATACCCATGGACAGTGAACTTGTATCGGTACATCCTAGGCGACTTGCGCCATCCGAATGAATGTAGATCTCCAACACAACCTAGCTAATAAGGATCGAGGGGGAAGCTATGATATAACGATCTTCCCGCGGGGAATAGTTCGATAGCTAGAGGAGGAAAGTTTACTCACTTATCATTGTCCTGCACGCCTCTGAGTAGCATGTCCAACTCCCGGTCGGCGAATCTTGCTTCGGAGTCCAAGAAGCGGAAGCATTGCTCTGCCACCTTTCGCTGGTAACGCGGCGGCTCCGTGTACCTGGTGGGGAGAGAGGCATACACATGGCGACGACGATAAGGGCCGAGTCGGACTTGAGAGACACATCGTTACGCGAAGCGCGTGCATGCAATCGCACTGGAAGTCGCTGCTGGTGATGTTAAGTGAGGTCGCGGTGGAAATATTGCGACGATGACAACCCACACGCCGAGGAACACCACCAGGTATAAACTTGATGAAAAAACGTAGTCACCTTCGCATCGCGTGGAGAAACAGTAAAATTAAACCCTTGAGAATTCCAGCTAATTTTTTTGGGACAGCACTGTTGGAACGATTAGTGTGAGATACGGTAAGCAGCAGTAAAAGCTCAAAGTGTGTTTACACGTCAACCACAAGGTCCAGTCCCCCTTGTGACTGACCGCCCTTCAACCGTTCTACAGAGATACCAGGTGTCTTCCTATAGTATTAGTAGTACAAGCACAACTCGATGCAAATCAACAATCAGTGGGAGTACTGACCCCTCTGCGTGATAAAAATGAACGCATGTACCCGGGGGGGGGGGGGGGTAGAGAAGGGACGACACCTTTGATCACGGCTTGTCCAGAAAAATAAAAAATAAAAGGGACGACAAACAAAAAAGGGCATACGGCTGCGCGATTATCTCGAGCACAAGAGCAAGGTTATCGTATCTCACCCCCACGAGGAATCCAAGCATGTTCCGTCGGTCAAGCGCAAGCCCGCCGTGGTCGCGGAATCCTTCACAAGCCCTGTACCCCGTCCTGCTATGTGCAAGCAACCTCGAAGGCTTTCCGCTTCCAGAAGGGACAGAGCAACCACGAATCTTCCCTGCTGCGCCTCGATGAAGGCCTGGGTTCGCATAAGCTCGCGGACCTGCCAAAAAGGTGTCGAAAGCCAACCAAACATATTTTCAAATATACATACATTTATAGTTTCTTAAATTTCTGCATGGGGGTGACGTGAAAAAGTCCATAATTTTACCCAAATCACGCGCGAGTCAGGACAGGATACCCCCCCCCCCCCAGTATTTACGATCCAGCGGCGCGCAAGGTGTGAACGGTAACGCGGCGGAAATAGTTAAACAGCAGTGGAGCACATCGAGCGACGCACAAAAAATCAAAGTTCCAAGTGCCGCAAGGTGTGCCATGTCGATGTTGGCAATAGGGTGGGCAGGCAAAGAAAGGCATCACGCGACACAGCACCCATCGTACGAGGGTTGACCGTGATCAATGATCATTGGTAGCTGACCTACGGCCCTCCCCTTCGCCCAGCGCATTCGCTTGGTATCATGTACAGAAGTCATGTACTAATTACCTGCCGCTTTGAAACGATTTTTAGGCCTTTTATCCTCCGGCGCATGGGTAAAAATGAAACTGTTAAGCTCACTATAATTCCACTCGTTATGGGTCACGTGTCAAACGTGGGCACGTCGTACTGCAGGCTGCACGATCGGCGATACCATACCCCACAATAGGCCACTTTTACGACCAGCTGCGGCGTTGAAGGATCGTATCGGGCTGAACATGTTGGGTAAACGACACACCAATGACGTCACACGGTGAAGCATAGCAATGCACCAACCATTTTAAACGGTAAAAAAAACATAGCAATGCACCATCGGTTCCAAAAGGCGAAGCACGGCAACGCACCGACAATTTTGCACGGTGAAGCATAGCAGGAAGCAAGGAAGGAAGCAAGGAAGCAAGCAAGGAAGAAAGCAAGGAAGGAAGCAAGGAAGAAAGCAAGGAAGCAAGGAAGGAAGCAAGGAAGGAAGCAAGGAAGGTACCAAGGAAGGTACCAAGGAAGGTACCATACCTGATCGTAAGTGACAAGGGGGGTTTTGACCCCGGCAGCTTTAGCGATAGCCACCATGCTTGCTCGGCCGGTGTGAGGGTCATCCACATCCACATCCAAAGCCCTGCGACAAAATCGATAACCGGTCGGGAACGGAGATACGACGGCAGCGGGTTATCCGGCTACAAAAAATATCCCAAACTGGTTCCAAGTGGGGCGTCCTAAAAAACGTGCTTGCAGCTGAAAAAGGGTTAAGTGATGAATTGGAGAACACCGCAAATTGCGCTGCCGACGTATTTCTTAGTTTGCATAGCTGAGTATCGACCACTCAACCCGTCGAACCAATAGCTGACGCGTATGAAAAATAAATAAATTGTTCGTAGTCAAGCTTCATAACCAAATCGTAGACGAAAGTCACCTGAGCAGTGTGCGGAATTCATCCTCCCCAAGCTTTCCATCGCCGTCGAAGTCCAGCAGCGAAAAAGCGTTCTTCAACAGCCGGTCTTGCTCTGGGGTCACCTATAAAAAAATGAAGAAAAGCGAAGAAAAAACAAAATTTTGTACTAAAAATGAAGAAAATCGAAGCAAGAACAAGGTAAAGTATTAAAATTGGTAGCATCTCAAAACAAGGCAAGCACCTATTGAAACTTGAAAAATATACAGAGAGAACAACACAGTGTCTCTACGCGTCGAGCTTATGCCAGAGGGAAAACCGCGACACACACGTGAACCCCATTTTAAAACCAAAATGTGGGTCAACATTAGGCCCGGAATTTTCAAGAGAATGAATGAACAAGTCGATCACCTCGTCAACGACTAGCTATCCGAGGCGTGAATCCCCAGCAATACCAGGCAAGGTACTTACATTGGATGATGATAGCTGTCCATAGCTATTCAATGCTTACATTGAATGACAGATACCCAGTATGTGGATACCAGGCCTTACCCCCTGGATCGTACCGCCTAGCTATCACTATAATCCTACAAGACCATCGTGGCTCCTCGATGGCACTCCGAGGTGTTCTCTCATCGCTGACCCTCGAGCGTGCGGTTACGCGCATAACCTACCTCGGAGTCTCCATACATCAATACGAGGAGGACGTTACCCCGCGAAGGGACGACCGTCCTACAACCACGCCGATTGTGGGACGGGGGTCCCTTCGCAGGTTGATCTCTTCCGTGTATTAAGGTGTGGAGACACCAAGGTGGGTTATATGCGTAACCACTCGCTCGAGGTTCAGCGGTGAGGGAACACCTCGGAATGCCCTCGAGGAGCCAGGATGGTCTCGAAGGATTATTACAGTGATAACGACGCGGTGCGATCCAGGGGATAGGGCCTGGTATCTACCAATAAATGCATTCAACGATAAATGTCTACTACTCACATTGAATGATCACTACCCAATACTACACCGAGGGATCAGCGGAAAAACAAACTCCAGGAAAAGCCGGTTCAGCGCAATATCGCCTGAAAATCAACATGACTATAAAACAGCATCCACAAGAGTGAAACACAGAACATACACGCTCGACGGGGCACCGCAAAAACAACGCGACGCCGGCAGCCTCTACTACACCAGTACGCGGGCAAGGCTTTAACGGTGCACTAGCGGAGCTCAGGCGGAAGAAGGACGATGCGCAGATTGCGAATGGCCTCAGGCGCTCATCATGAACGCGCAAGCCAATCTGCCTGTTGGGTACACCCTAACATAGCACTAATCATAAGCATAGTCAGTCAGATGGCTAAGTAGGTTATATACACGCAGTGGATGGTGCTATACAACCAACGCTGCCAAATAAGCAAACTCACGTGGCGCCCTGGAGGAGTGGGCTGCGGCTTGAGAGCAGTCACGTTGGGCACCCAGTCCATGAGCACGATGATGTTCTTGATGCGGCGGAAGGTCTTGAGGCTCCACGATTTCTTGTAGTGGTTTCGCGAGATGTGCATTGCCTCCGGGAAGATGAGGTGCTTCGGCTGCAAGATTTCAACGAAACATTCGGCGGTCACGGGGGAAGAGGCAAGAATCAAAATGCAGTACAGTAGTGACATGTCTACGAAGTCGGTGGAGTAGTGCCGGTTACCGGTTATAGTGGCTGCGAAATAGCTCGGCACAGATGGGAACAGCCAGTAACGTCAGAATGTGGAGTAGTGCCGGTCGCCGCCATAGTGCCGGTGTTTCCCTCCACAGTGCACATACCGGCGCTATAGAATGACCGCTGCTGTATGGAGATTTTGGCCATGCAGTGCTAAAACGACGCTATCTGGATGGATGTAAGCCCTGTACTACATATCACGGCCCCATATTTTTCGCGTTTTAGATAGCCGTCGCCCTTGACTCGGCGACAACAATAGAGAGACGCTGCGCTTCATCGAAGTAGTCGCCACGGGCCGACCTTTGCGAGTCGGCCATAACAATAGACTGACGCTGCGCTTATTCGAATTTGTTGCCTTGACTCGACCTTTGGCAACACAAAGCTAGGCACGTCGACCACGGGCGAAAACCACACATTGCGCGAGAAACTCCGCGAAAAAACAAAAGCACACCCAAAAATAATGAAAAAAAAACGGCTGTATTTCCAAAACCAGCATAAACAAGAACGAAAAAATACCTGCTGTATGAGCTTGGTCAGCACGCCGAATTCGCTGGCAGGGTAGAAGCCAAGGTTAGATACAAGGGGCCGAGCAAGGTCCCTGATGGCCCAAGGTCTGATAGCCTCGTCATCCCTGGCGTACTTCATGCGCACAAACTCCTCCGGATCATCGTCCATGACGATCTCTTCTTTCTCCTGCTCTTGCTCTTGCTCTTGCTCCTGAGCAACGAAAAGCACGGGCATCGATTGATTAGGCGTGGATATGTATAAATCAGACAAACGCCGCAGCTAGAAAGGAAAGCCTGAGCAAATAGGGAAAACCTCAGTAAGTAGAGAACATCCAAGCAGACACACGGATCAGCAACAACGAAAAACATCATTCGGAAGGGAAGACTCAGAAGCTCTTGACAATGATAACCACGGCCATTGATCACGGTGCGTATACAAAGCATGAAACGAAAGCCTCAGGAACAAGCGAACATCTCATCGAGAAGGCAAGACTCAGAAACGAAATATGATTCATCTGCGACACGACGAAAGCAAGGCTGCTTGATGCAACAGCCCAGATCGAGGTACATGGAAGACAGTGCCATCTTCTTGCACTGAACGGGAACACATTTCGCTCGGTGTGTCAAAGCCGCGCCTCCGGGGAATAGAGTGCAGTACCTTGCATGCTCAAATAGTAACCTGCATGCCCAAATCCTGTCACAAAAAAAGCACTGGAATTTCTTCCACCTCACCTAGGTTATGTATTGTTAGACGTACAGCACGTAAGACAAATATACATGCAACTCAATTGTGCTCCCACATTAGTGCGACACCCTTTAGTGTTGGCCCCCAGTTTTGTGCGATGAAAATCGCTTGCTATGAAGGTATTATATGAATACAGTCTTACAGAGAGCGGCAGTAGTTAGGGGCCCCACTTTTGTGCGGGTAGTATCATCTGGCAAGGCACCGCAACAGTGAAGAATGACGACTGCATTCATATAATACTTCGCTGAACAGATCGCAAGGACGGCGATGGCGATGGCGTTATTCTATAAAACCATTCCAAGAACGTCAGCTGCACTAAAGTTAAGACGAATTTAGGGTCGATACTCATCTTTGCAAGCTGCGTGATACACCAGCCGCCCGTTTTTAGCTGGTAAGTTGTCATTATTCATTATTGCTAATGGCTTTATTGTTCGGCGTTCAACATATGAGACAAAACATCTATGCACACGAGGTCTTATACTTGGCTGAAGCGATGGCAAATAAGATAGGACCACATCTAACCTGCTCTTGCTCTTGCTCCTGTTCCTGGACTTGCTCCCCTTCAAACGCTCGCTCCTGTTCATGGCGCATACAGCACATGCAGCGCAGGGCAGGCGTAAAACAGTGTTGAAAAACGGTGAAGAACCTGTAAATCGAGCACGCTCCAGCAGTGACGAACCATGCACGACGGCGAATTCTGTAGATCGACTACGTTGCCCCCGTCCCAAAACATGACACGACGCAACCCCAACCCTGCAACTCAGTCATCGCGGGGGTTTTACACTCAAACTGAAATGTATGCAAGGAGAAGTGTTTCTCGGGGCTGCAGTTCGCGCTTGTCTCTGTCAAAGGGCATCGCAGAAGAGCAAGACCCGCCCAGTAGCTGTTGGAATACCTCCAGCAAATCGTTTTTAGGCGTTGCTGTGGTGACCATATTTAAGCCGAACAGCGTGATACACCGAAAACACACTGCCAAATAAAGTCTGTATTCGAACCGAACAGTATAACACACCGAAATGTAGTTCAAAAAGAAGCCCGTGCCTATTCTTGGGATTCTAAACGGATCGATATCGAGCGTTGCGACCAGAAGCAAACCTCCAGTATTCGAGTTTCTATATACGGTACATCGTACAAAAAAAATGCACTTTTCACCAGCGTAAGAAAATAGGCTAAGCTCTCAGGGGCCTGCCTGTAGGTCACGTCAACACTTCAGCTCTACAACACTGTCACGGCAGCACCATTGTTTCGGCAACCGACCTAAATGAAAACAGGACACATGCACGTGGAAATGTGGTGAGCTTAACTTGATCACTTTATAACTGCAAAAGTGATCCCACACTGAAAAAACAAACCCAACAAGTTTGTCCCCGAAACCGTGGATGCACCTCTACACTGAAAGAGGCAGTTTCAATTTCACACATCTGCCGGAAGACAAACCTAAAACAAAATTAAATTATCAACCGCAACGTAAGGCTACACACGCTACCACAGCGCAGCTCTGTGGCATTTCCAACCCTGGTTGCTAACATACGCATACTGTACACGCTACCACGGGATAGCTCTGGCATTTTCATCAACTTGTCGCCATGCATACGGTAGTGACGCAGTCTACCATGCACTCGCCTGCGCCACCTGTGCGGGGTCACCGAGACCCTCCCCTCCCTCGTCATACGAAACCCCGAGCCGTCCAACAGATGGCAAGGCGGGCTCGGTCATCTCCGCGCCGCTCAACGCGATCTCACGGACGTACGCTCCTGCGATATTAAAACAATCAGTCGTAGAACAGCGTTATCTTTACGGGTTTCTAGTGAGAAGCGGGCGATCAGAAACGATGTACGCTTCTGCGATATTTTCATCATCAGCCACACAACAGCGTTATCCTTAATATCAAGGGCTACAGAATTCAGCGATATCGTTTTCATCACCATCCACAGAACAGCCTCAATTTTTTCACCATGAGCCACAAAACAGAGTTACTTTTGATCATGAGCCACAGGACAGCATTAGGTTTTGTTTATCGTCAGTCACAGACGGAACAGTGGCGGCGACCGGCACTTCTCCGCATACTGCCACTACCGGTTATTTTTATTTTTTTTCCATCTGTGTCGAGCGGTTTCACGGGCACTACAGCGGACAATCGGCACTATACACGGATCTCTACTGTACTAACTGCGGAGCGAACCGCGGCAGTACCACGAACGCGCAAAACCTCCGGGATTGTAAAACACCACATTTTACAGCAAACAGTAGTTTATGACCCAGAACAAAGCGGAACATTCTCTCGTGTGGGGATTTCCCTCGGAAAGTAGTAAAATGTGGCGCTTCATGTGCGCGGAGGTGTGCGCGTTAGCCTTGATACCACGGTCCGCTCCACGGGTAGTAACGGTCACCGTTCGCCTGCTGTCACCACCACAACAGGCGAGCGGTGGCAGTGCTACCGGTGTGGCTAACGGTGGCAGTACCACGGACGCGCAACCCCCCGGGAACACGAATCACAATTTCTTCACAGCAAAAACTACTGTATGACCCGAGAAAAAAGCGGGAAATCCTATCGCGTCGGGGAATAATCCAAAGCAATCTGTAAAATGTGGTGGTTCATGGTCCCGTAGGTTTGCGCGTTTGTGGCAATACCACCGTCCGCTGCACGGGCAGTACGGCCACCGTTCACGTGCTGTCACCATCACAACAGACGAACGGTGGCAGTGCTACCCGCGGGGCGAACGGTGGTAGTACCACAACGCGTAAAACTCCAAAAACATTAAACACGACATTTTTCACAGATTTCTGAGGAAAATCCAAGACGGGACCGTAGGATTCTCCGCTTCTTGTCGGTCATGAACTACCAAAGTTGCGGTGGTGACAACAGGCGAACGGTAGTAGCACTACACGTGGAGCAAACGGTGGCAGAGGTCACAAATGCGCAAGCCTCCGGGAGCATGAAACACCACTTGTTACTGCAAACAGTAGGGTGTAACCAACGACAAATCGGAAAATTCTATCTCGCCTGGGGTTGCTCCTCAGCAATCTGTAAAATTTGGTGCTTCATGTTGCCAGAGGTTTGCTCGTTCGCGGCACTACGACCGTCCGCCTCATGGGCAGTACCACAAACCCGCAGACCCGCGGGAACACGAAGCACCACATTTTACAGCAAAAAGTACTCGTTTTACCGAGAATAAAGCGGAAAATCCTACAACTCGCGTCAGATGTTTCCTCAGCAAGTAGAATTTTATGACCGAGAACAAAGCGGAAATTTCTCACTCGTTTGGGAAATTTCCCAGGTTGCCCCTGAGACGAGAGAACGACAAGTGAACACGCAAACCTTCGAGAACATCGAACAACAGATTATACCGCACGCAGTTGTAGTTTGTGACCGGAAACAAAGCGGTAATATTGAGTTTTGTTGGAAGTTTCCTCAGCAAACAGCAGATTGTGACCGAGAACAAAGCCGAAAATCCTACTAATAACTCGCCTGGGAAGTTTCCTCGCTTGCCCCTGAGAGTTCCCGTCCACCAACCATCGTCTCCCTTTCGAGACACTTCGATCTTGTCACCGACTATAAGAGCAAGGTCCCCAACGTGCTGAGGGGTGTACTCGAACATTGCCTCTGCCATTTCGATCTTCGGCCTGGTAAGCACGAGTGCGGGTAGCGACAAGTTGTCCCCAAAAATACGTCAAAATACAACAATGATTTGTGGTTTGTCTTTATATTGTATACCTATCGGAGATCCGGTGTTGTTATCGCGGGCGATCGGCCGAAAAATCTTCAGCGAGCTGACTTTCCGTTTTGCGGCTGTCGCTATGATTATTGCACAAAAAACAGTTATGGCGAAAACGTGTTTTGTTTACAACCGGCGGGGAAGGCTTAGCACATGAAAACGCGGCAGCAACAGAAAACGATCCGGGCATGAAGGGGATTATAGATAATACACTTGCGATCCCGGAATATCACTCTACTGAGTCCCACAAGAACCGACAGCACCCAGTAGAGATGATATCTGGGAATACTTGCTCACCCGGGAAGCTTCTTCAAATTGGACGGTCTCCGAAGCAGCCTTGGTGTCTCGTTTTTACCCTTGACCAAGCTATTGCCAGAGAAGGTGATGCTACCGCCAGCGCGAGGCGCGGGGTGCGCAGCCTCAGACTCCAAAATGAGCCTGCGGATCTCCATGAGTACCTGAGTTTTACCGGCAACAAATAACGGTGTGAAGGTATATTCGACAAACACTAAGGCTGTAATCGGCTGAATTTGAAGGATAGCAACAGTTATTAGTTGGGGTGGGTGGCGAACGAAGCCAACAGAGATTTTGGTCATATACCAGAGACGTCGAGCCCTAAACGCAACAGAAATATACGAAGACGCAGAACTACGCAGTACAACGCGCGCAACGAACTGAAATAACTAGAAACGTAGTCGCCAAATATGTGAAGTCGCCAACCACAGCCCTAACAAATACACAAACACAATACCGATAAATACAAAGCTAAGAGGCATAAACCGCTACTGCCAAGAGCCGGGCGCCGGAAAAAGAGCGAACGAGTAGCAGCGGATTGCGGTGGTTCTTCAGGAAAGCATTTCAAACACAGGAAGCTGATGTGTGCTTTCTGGTGAAAACAAACGTCATGTCAATCTGCGTGTATTACGTAACTGTCTTCGTAAGACAAAAAGTAGATGCTGAGTCACGTTTTCCATTTACCAAACGAGCCCAAAATCGATGGTACATACGGACACCTCATTCACGCACGGGGACTGTTATGCCTTGAACCAAAAGCCTAGCTGCCCCAATTATTTTCTCGAAAGCTATCGGTTCTACTATACCAGGTACGCAGTTACAGAAACAACCAGCTGCGGCCAGCTGCTCCTCAAACTGTGCATTACAATACACCCAGACCAAAAACGTTGACACATTTAACACAAAACGAAACTAGTCGCTTGACGCTTTACGGTCGAATACGATAATGCTAGCCCAATGTCGTCACCTCTCGGTCTTTTCCCTCTTTGATTAGCCCTCGTCCGTCAGCCTCCGCAACCTTGGCGGTGATCTCATCCGAAAATACCTGAGGAAACGGCGAAGGGAACAGGCAGTTTAAGGCAAAACAGCGGACGCGGCACCGTGTTCTCGACGTTGTGGTTTACTGGCAGGCGGACACGCCTACCGCAGAGAAGTACCGAGCATGTTCGCTAGAAATGACTGACAAGTGTCGCGGTTTTGGGTTCCGGCGGGTGGGCTCCAGGGAGACTTCCACGGCATTACCGTCATTTCGGCAAGCGAGTTAACATGACGCACGACACATGCGTGGGAGCGTGGTGAGGTTAACCCTTGTAGAACTCCACCAGTGTTTTGGGGGAAAACTACTTGGAAATAGTGTGGGAACGTTTTGGAAGTGGTGAAAAGGTTAAGCTTTCATTTGTACCCATCCGTCGGACTAACAAAACAAATCGGCCCTAAACACAAGTAGATATTATACGTTCTGCAACCAACTCTTCCTCACCAAGCCCACGGGCACCGTGTTCTCGGCGTTTTGGTCTACCCTCTCCATTTTTAACCATCCACTGGACGATAAAGTACAAACAGCAAAAAAAACACAAGCAGATCTCATCCCTTTTGCAACTGTTAATCCTTACCAGGCCCGCCGGCACCGTGTTTTCCACGTTGTGGTCTACCCGCTCTCGGAAGGTGTCAAGGCAGCCGAGCAGCCGGTCAGACCCTTGGACATCCTTTCCGAACTGGTCTTGAGCCGACTTGATCGCTGAAAACGCGCGCTTGCGCCAGACGTTGGTGGCCTGTTGCTCCATCAGCAGATTCCACTGGACCTGTGATCACAGTTTTTTCCGCGTTTTATAGAGGTACGGATCGAACATGTATGGTACTCATTTGAATTTAAACGCGAACGACATTCGGTACCAAAGAAGAGAAGCAGTACTGGCGTTTCGCCACAAGTTCGGCCACTCGCCGCTTTACCTCACAAGCGGAAAACGCGCGAGAAAAAACGTTGCCATACCTTCTCTGCCCGCATAGCATTGATAGTCAGCCAGCCACAAATATCGCGAAGCATCTGGGCGCTCTTCTGCCCTTCCGTGTAGGTCTGGTTGTACGGACAGGGCGAATTTCCACAAGCAACGGGCGTCGCAAGGCATCGTAAAGAAAAAACATCGCAGTGTGACGATACATTTTCGTTTACTTTATTGATATTGTTACTTTCCATATCATCGCGAGTGGAGGTACGCTGGTTAGATGGGCGAAATACTATCAATGTCAAGGCAACACCAACATGTCGGACTTGGTAATAATACCACGTTTTTATCATCACTTGTACTTTCCGTCTTCTCGACAAGCTGTGATGACAGGTGTCTCCCTCATGTATCTTAAACGTCGTGATAGACACCCCTAGCAAGCGCGTTCCAAGTATCACACGCAGCTTGCAAATACAACTTTCGACGAAATTCTCGATCTCACGGCGAAGGTGTCTTTCAAATGTTTACGAAACCAAGCTTACAGAGCAGGTGAGTCCCGCATACATCGATTACGTCATCAAATAGAGTACCTGTAGCCGGATGTCTCGCTGTTGCCGAGAGACGCCCTCCCCTGCCGCCACTTGGCTGCTGACCAGACGCTGAACTTCCGGGATAACCAGCACCTGAAAACCCAAGACATCAATACAGGCAGCAAGGCAAAAATAAAAAGCACTAATGAAAAATATAGCGATAAGACCCAGTTTATCAACGCAAGCGCAAATAAAAATCGCGATATAACCCAGTTTGCCAACGCAAGCGCAAATACATAGTAGTAAGAGCCAGTTTATCCACGTAAGCATAAAGAAAAAAACAAAGCGCTAAGACCCAGCAAGATTTTCCCCACCGCGAGGCCGAGGGAGGGACTGGTGTCACCGCGCGCACAGCCGTCGACATGTGCGCACTTGCTCGACTAAGTGTTTCGAAGTTATTTTCCATGTTTCTGGTGTTGCCGGGCTCGTGGGACTAAAAACAAAATTATACAACCCGAGACCATGCAGGCGGAAGCGCAGCATCGGGCACTGCAGCGCATGCATCGCATGCATCGCCGCCGCAACCCCCAGCTGAAACATCTGAGGGTGCACGGCAGGCTCTGCTGGGACAGGTGTAAAAATAAGATGATACAAGGACTCCGCTCCGCGGGCGGCTGACGCTGTCCGCTACGCTGGCGCAAGGAAGAATACAAGTAAATGTGAAGGCGGCAGAAAGAAGAGGCCAATGATTTGGTGCATTTAGCGTTTAATAATACCAACAGCTACTTACGCAGAGTTGATTGCCCTGCGCTGTGCTGTGTGTGCTTGTTGGCGATGTCACGTTCTGATCGCCAATACGGGCGTGATTTTCCAAACAAAAAAGGAGGACCGAGAGAGGACAATCAAACGAAGAAGGTGCGGAAAAGACGGGTACACACAAACATTACATACCGGTCGGTACCTGGTATCGCATGATACCTGGTACTGCTAATTGTATGTTCGAAAGAAAGCACAGCGCAGCACGGCACAGCACCGCACGGCAAGGTACGGCACGGCACCGCGCGGCACGGCCTTGCGCTACTGAGCTATAGATGGGCTGAGCTGAGCTGCGAGAGCAGTTATTTTATGATTCAACAATATAGTACTTGGTACATACGTACAGCAGCAAAACCGGTGGTATGACACTTCAAACGATACTCGGCATGTAGTAAAAGTACAGCAAAAAGCACGCAGAACGGCAAAGCATGGCACAGCACCACACAGTACCGTACCGCACGGCAGGACACGGAAGGGCACGTCCCCGTGCGGCACTGCACGGCGCTGCGCTGCTGGGCTAGCGCTGCGGCGAGCTCGGCTGAGCGGAGCCGAGCTGATGATGATGCGCCAAGCTAAGCTAAGCTGGGACCTCTGGTGCGACATGAAACTTCGCGCACCAAAAAAAAAGGTGGAGGAAGAAATTAAAGAAAAGCTGGACCGTTCCGCAAGTAACGGACGGAGGCGGTGTCCATGTGGGACCCCGGAGATACCAGGGAAGCACGAGCCGAGCACTCTCAGCAGAAACATAAAATTAAGTAGTTACATAGCTTGCGTTAGCACCTCCGCAGCAGCGGGATCTTAGGAACTACGTTGGTGGTTGCCGGTCGGTGGGTGGTAACAACTAGCTCGAAAGGGCCCGTATTTTTTGCGCCTTGTAAATTAGAAAGTCGCATTCACGTGGAATAGTCGCTCGCAGTAAGCATGCGTTATGACTACGCCCCTGTCTGCCTGCACCTCGTACCTGCACTTTCTGGCCCTTGCCAATGCCTCTCATGCGGAATGCGCCCTGCGCGTAGTCCCTGAAGGTCATGTCCTTGCCCAGGGTGACTGCAGCCACGACAGATAGTCCCTGCTTAATGTCCATGCCTGCAGGAACGAGAAGCGGGGAGGGGGCTGAAGGTGTTAATTGCATTCTGCTTAATGTCCACACCTGCAGCGACGAGAAGCGGGGGGTGAAGGTGCTCATTGTGTATCATTTTGATAGGCTGCGAGTTGCCTGACTATACTAATAGTAAGTTATGAAACAAGTTGGCCTGCATTAAAATACATTACACTTCCTTGCGTGCGGTACTTTGCGGAGTTCTGCGTCGTTGCATCCGACAAGCGTGTTTCGTGGCTCGACGTGTGGTGGTTATCTAGCACAGACTATGTCCGTTAACAGACCACATAGACTACTTCGTACCACTCTGCCCGGAAATATAAGCAACCTTTGGAAACTAATACTGAAACAAATTTTAAAAAAACTTATATTTACGTACAGAGTGGTAGTTGTTTTACTAGACCGCCCGACTAAAAACTACTGGTACCTGGTATCCATGAAGTCAAGTGATGAAGTCAAGTGATGAAGTCAAGTGATGAAGTCAAGTGATAACCAAACCTACGGGAGGGGGGCGGGTCCCTTTATTAGGGACCTGGTATCCGTGAAGTCAAGTGATAACCAGACTTACGGTAGGGGGTGGGTCCCTTTATTAGGGACCTTTTCTTGCAGTGGGTCGGAGTCATTCGCGCGAGTGACCCCCCTGTTTCTTTGCTGCCTTAAGCTTTCGTGCTCTTTTCATTTTTCGACAAGAATCCGCAATGGAAACAGTTGGATACGCTGCGCAGAGAAATCGCCACGAGTCTTTCCGTCTGTAAAGTACAGAGTCGGTCGTGTAAGTGGCTCAAATCCAGCAGTAAAAATGGAGTTATTAACACCCCCCCTAGTAATACCGTAGTCTTGGTCTAATAATGTAAACTCATAGCCCTACAATTACGGCGTCTGCGAGAAACCAATCTTGGCGGGTAGGAAAGCCTAAAGTAACAACATGAAACCAGCGACCGTCATCAAGCCAAGACCAGTCCAAAAGTGTCATTTTGACCCGTTTTGTTAGGGGTTGGGTCGGCCCTTGGGATGCAACTTTTGTCGGTTTTACATTAGTACGATGTATTACTCGTACATGTTTTCCTACCCAAACAAAAATTGGTCGTTCGTATCCCACAAACGCCCTAATGGCGCTGTACTTGCCTGTGGTGTGGACCTGGTCGTAGAAGGTGAAACGTAGATCTGGCGGTACGTGGCAGTCCGCCAGCAGCAGGGGACGCATCCCGCCTGCTCTCGTGACTATCATCTTCTTGTCCTGGTCGTCTAGGTACACAACGCCTTCAAGCCCACAGAGACCCACCGCAAGCAGATGCCTGTACCAAAAACATACAAAGCAGGCGGTTAAAACCCCCCGGTTAAAACAATGGTTCAGGCAAACTGGTGCCAAGCTACGCTCAGGCTTCCCTGCGGAGATATAGAAAATTGCGAAGAAGGCGAAAAGCTTGCCACCTTGTGACCACATGATTAAACATCAGCACGGACACTGATCAAGTGTGTTAGAGGTCCCGATGGACGAACGTTTCGGTTTTCTGGCTTTGACATCTGCTACGCATACGCACCTGGCGACTTCTAGGTTCGTCATGCCCGTGACGAGCGCGCCACCATCGATAAGCGCGTGGAATGGGGGATCGCTGGATTTCGCCACCTCGGCCAACAGTCCGGTGACCGACCAATCGGTATCCAGCAGACGGTGAGATGCAACCGCAGGGTCTGTCAAGTAGTGGATCATCATGGCCGTGTTTCCGAGCTCGAAGTGACACCTGTACCAGTCAAAAGGGAAGACAAGCGAGCACGGGGGCTTGAGCATGGGTGTAGTGTCGTTCTGACAATTATAGCTCATTGCCGGCAGGGTGACATACGCAAACAAACTTGCTCAACTGTAAAACCGCACTACGAATAAAATGAATTGCATCAACATGGCCGAATAATGTGCACAACTTGACCCTAACTACTGTGAGAGTTTCTTAAGTGGTGATAGACGACAACGCTCACACCCTATAACTTAATATTCGAGGTAAACATGCATCCAGCCATCAACGCAAACAACATAACACAACCACTACTGCGGTCCACAACCGCTGCGGCTCTACCACAACAAGAAACAGCAGCTTCGAGCAGATGACGACGGCCGAGCGCTAACCTGCCGAGCTCAAGCGGAAGCAGGTCCGACGGAGTACCGGAGAACCCCAGCTTGACATCGAACAGCATGTCGCCGCCCACGTCCTGCCCGTTGGCAGCTAATTTGAGCCCCCTGTGCTCCATCGTTTCCGGGAAGATCAACCTGTCCAAGTAGTAGTCTATCACCTGCGTACACGAAAAACACAAAAGACAGAGCGACAGCAAGTAAACCATTTAGAACGAACGCACAACTTCGCAAGACATCCGCCGTTAAACCGCATGGGCGACGAAGTCCTCATTTACCAGTTTTGACTGTGTCCCGCAGCCGTTTGCCAAGCTGGGCACCTGCGACAAAAGTTATTCCTCCCCAAGCAACGCCGACTAAACCGCAGATCCCCGCTCGTCGCACCACCGCGAAACACAGTCACCCGCTAGCCTGCGGTGCTTTTTGACACATCGGACGGATCCTCTACATCTGCCGTTGTGACATTTTGTGAAGGACCTGAACAGCACAGACTATATCCTGGAAACATGAGCTAGGGCATGCCAACCATACGGTTTCCATCCCGCAACATGATGTAGACCACGCAAAAACATGTATAGACCAGGGATCTCTCTGCCGTGAAAGGCATAGATCATGCCCAATGCGTGCATTTTTTTCAGAGGGGCTACCCGCTCTCACCTGCGGTACTTTTCTCAGCAAGCGGAATAGCGTGTCAACCATCTCTTCATCCCTCATGTCCAAAAGCTGCAGCGGCCACAGGTTCTCGAACTCGCCTCTCAACACGCCGGACTCCTCGTCTGCCGCTGGCACCGCCCACCCCTCCCCATACCCTTCCGAATCCAATGTGAGCAGAGAATCGCTCACGGCTTCAGGCAACGGTGGGGGAGAAGCACCTAACGTAACGCGACACAAAACAAAATATCACTTGAGCATGGCGTTGCAGTTCGCGTCCGTTTTGTTATTTGCAGTCCATCCAGGCGGGCACGCGGATCGGAATCCCGGATGCACTAGCAGGCCAAAACGAAAAAAAAAATGCGGAGCACTGGGATTCTGTGCGAATCGAGGAAATGATTTTCAGTTTCAACTGTTTTTGCTTGGTTTTGGTATGTTTCCCCCCTGTTAAGGTTCTCGAAAAGAGGAGCGTGGCGTTCGGTTTTTTTTTCTCCGTGTTCCCTGGTCCATCTCATCTACTACATTGACACATTTTTTCTCCTACCCCCTCTCTTTTCGTAGCCCAGACCCAGCCTAACACAGCACGACTACGGTAAGGCCTTCAGTTATATTGCGAAAAAAAAATTAGAGCTTTCTTCCCTCGTCGGCTAGGGGCCCGACTGTCTTTGGGCAATCTGGTGGAATGCAGCAGTGGAGGTCTTCCTGTAATACCGCTAATAAACCGGACGCCGGCACCATTGGGTATAGAATCGGTACCGGTACTGCAGTAGTATAGCAGGTTTCACTCGTGCCCAGCCAAGCGATTTCACCGGCATTATACCGGAAACGCACACTACTCAACCGGCATTATAGAGACCGCACGTTGACAATACGTAGCAGCCAGGTTAAATAAGCCCTGCCACCGTCTGTGCCTGGGAAAGACAGTGGACATCAGAGAAGACGACCAATGGTTTCTGAGCGCAGCCGAAACAATTGGAGAACGGAGAAATTTTTGTCTAGGCGAGAAACTTCGCATCAACTGCCACAGTCGACGAATGTGCCGCCCACATATCACGTGACTAGGTAATCAGGGCAACCACACGATGAAGATGGTGTGCTCACATAAGCTTGTTCCCTTGTAAGTCTAGCCCGTCGTTACAAAAAAAGGCTACCGTACAACCCGACGGCCTCGAGAAAAAACGTACACGCAGCACGAGTGAGAGTGAGTGCGCTTGTAGTTTTCCACGCAACATCGTGCCCCCAAACATGGAAAAATAGATACTATCAACCAACCCCTTATCCCTTCTTTCCACGCAACATCGTGCCCCCAAACATGGAAAAATAAATATTATCAACCAACCCCTTATCCCTTCGAACAGCAAAGAAGCAGGATTCATCCCCTGGAATTACAGTCGTCATGAAACCCACCACTAGCGGTTACAGCCAAAACGACGACAACGACGTACAACGACGTCGCAACTCGACCGTCACTCACCGCCGCCTCCACGGCCATGCTTGACACCCCTCATGGTGCCCCCAGCAAGCGTTACCCACCGCACCAAGGTTTGGCAGGCAGGGCGCAAGTGGTACGGCCCGCTTTGGTCCTCTTCCATTTCCTCCTTAAGCGCCCTCATGTTAGCCTTGAAGTCGGACAACCGGAGCCCCTCGTACCGGTAGGCCAGAATGGTCAGGCCTGTGGGCGTGGTTCATCATACACGATGGCAGGTACAAAACACAGAACCGTGAACGTCTGGCGATGGCATTTTAATTCTACAAAAGTTTGAGCTCCGCGTCTGGGATAACAGCACACTCGGCGCGTGGTTTGAAGGAATCATTGGGTTTCCATCGGTATTAAATTTTACATGAAAATTGCACTTGCAATGCCGCTAATACCGTGCCGCACCAATAAGGCAGGTGGACGCACCCACGAACCAGCCTGACAATAGGTGGAGCAGATCGGTCTAGCGTAAAACGGAGCAGCTGGAGTAAGCCCTATTACAAAATAAGTAAGACAGAGAATGGCTACTGCCGGTCGTGAACAACACGTACATATATACCTGGTATATATTCATGTGTAGAGGCTGAAGGGCGTCACCCCAATCCCTGGGGATGCTCGGCAGTTTTGTTTAACACACAGCTAGCTATCAGTGGGGTGGTCGAGTAAAAGTAAACTACCTGAGTTAACTCATCCTCACAAACACCACACGCCGAGCCAAAAACGCGTCATCCAGAAGCAAATACGAGGTGGTGCTCCGGAAATTACCGTGCGCAACTAAGGCGCAAGCTATAGTATAGCAGTTTGTCGCTAGAAGCTCGCGCAGCAGGATATTCGTAGCTGTCAACTTGTTTGCGTTTTGGACCGGACGGCGGTGGCGGTGGCGGTGGACGTACAATCCGGCATCAGCAATCTCGAACGAGATCCCGATATTTCGCACGATCGCAACCAGAACCAGAGCATTCGGTCCTAAAAACGCGTAAAATACCCAAACTGAGGCCTAACCGTTCATTCGAAGCTCACCAATAACGACGTCCGGGTGGCTAAACTCAGACGCTCTTGAAGGCACGTCCTTGCCCACGAACGGGACAGCGAGCAGCTTGCGCGACTTCGGCATTTTTGGGTCCGCCTGGGAATCCACGAGGCGGTACAAAGGAGGAAAGAGAACCGCGAGCGATAACCGATATTCTTGCAATGCTGGAATAAAGACCCCACACTAGTTCCAAGTAGTTTGTCCTCGAAAACGTGGGTACAGTCTTAAAAGGGGTTAAGGAACGAGGGCCTAAAGTAAAGGAAATGTGATCCAGCTTTTGATAGCGCAGCAGCGAGCACCACCTAAACTGTACATGGCAGCGGGGGCACTCTGTGAGCGTACCTCCACCATGCTGCAGAGAGCACTCATAGGCCCAACACCGATACGGGTCGGCCGATAGCCTTGTTCCAACTCCAAACGTATTCTGGTCGAATTCCAAACGTTTTGTCCCCATAGCGGGAGTGTAGTGCAAAAAGGCGAACCATGTCACCTCTAGAGCCCTCTGGAGATCCGCCGGCGTCAGTAGTCCGAAGCCGACGCGGTCGATCTTGGTCAGGACGTGCGGCAGGAACGACCTCAGCCAGTCGTGCGTGAGGTTCAGCATCTGCGAAAAAAAAATCGACCGCAAAAAAGCAACAGGAAGAGTAACATGTCATGGAAGCAACTAATAAAGGAAGCTCCAATGTGCGATCGGGCCGAAAAGTATATCGTGTCCCCGAGGTCTGAATATAACTAACGTACCTTCGAGCAAAACAATTGTTCACGCATTCGTTATCGTTAAACAGTTGCGCCCGCTCTCCACCATTTCCGCGCTCGACATTGTTTCGTTCGAAGCAAATCAATCTCGCTAGTTTTATCGCATAGTTCTTTACACTATGTGGGTCACTGGCAAATTACGGCTCCCGTTCTCTTCAACTGCCGCTCGGACAGCTGCTTGCAAGCAGAAATCGATACTAGCGCTGTAAGAACATACCCTTCGCCATAACGAGTCGTGGTGGTAACCCGTACTGGTACTCGGCAAGTTCGGCGGCAAGTACAACATGTTGGACCTCGGGATCTCCCTCGTAGCGCATGAAACCCATGCCATGCATATCTACCGCCTGGGCGACTTCACTCAACATACCATCCTGCAGTTGGCGACCTTAGCCAAAACAAAATCTATTAATAAGTAACAAACCTTGATGTGCTCGTCGCTCAGCTTGGCCTTGACGTCTGCCGTCACTTTCGGCCCCGAAGCTGTGGGCCCCTTGAGCAAGTACTCCAGCGCTACCTGGACAACGACATATCATAGAAAGTGGTACACGGTGTAGGCATCCATATTTAAAAAAATATATATATTACAAGTACGCCAGCTGTAAGTTCGACAAATTTAGGGTCGATGCTCATCTTTGCAATCTGCGCGATACACCGGCCGCTCATTTTTACCGATGTATTATCCTGTGATTGTACATGGCTCCTATGTATGTTGCCAGGGTGAACATCAACAACAAAGTTATGAATACAAGAATAATGGTAGACTAACTTGTACTTCATCCCAAGGTAGTAACTCGTCATGATTCCTTGGTCCATCGTGTCAGCGTCATGCCTTCACCACGTCAAACAGTCAGCAAGAATACGTCGCGCATTGTTTTCGGCAATCATTCACGATCGCCACATAAAATGAAACGTTGGGTAGCATCCCCAAAGACAGCGGGTGCCAACAAGACATTGTCGCGGGGAACAAAAAGAAGACTAATCGTGCGCAACCCGTTCAGAATTTCCCGCTACAGGTGTGCCGTGAAACCCTCACCATCAAATGAGCGTAAACGAAGTCACCACCCAGTAAATAAGAAAACAGCCATATATACACGCGGAGTGGACTATCCTGGCACCGCCAAAAATACATCGTGGATGACGGCATAGCACGCGCAAAAACCCTGTACGAGACAGTTACTAGCCCCTTTAGTTTCTGGCTACGAACTACAGTGCTTGGAAATCGTGTGGGATTAATTTTGAGGCAGCAAACGGGTGAAGCAGCTCACCTCGTCGGAAATTTCTCGAAGCTTTCTCTGCCTCATCCATAGCAGGACCCACTGCGCTAGCAGCGGCATCAGCTTCTCGTGGTAGAACTTGCGTGACAGCAACACCACGTGCGGGGTCCTCTGAAGGAGTCGGGACGCGCAACCTTCGTCGATCGCCACTCGGATCGCTTCCAGAGTCGCTTTAGCCCTAAACATTGCGTCAAAACATGACCCGTACAGCACCGTGAGTCAGATGTGGATATACGCCGACTATACACACCATCATCAAAACTAGGCGTTTACCATCAGCAATTGACCCCGCCAGAACGGCAACCCCCTGTGAGAGACAAACTAATCGGAATTAGAGTGGGGTGCTTTGTGCAGGAGCAAAACGGTGATCATAATAGGGGCGTCTTGCGCTGAACTTACAAACAAGCGGCGGTGCATTGTTCGATCACCTCAGCCCAGCAAGCATCGACGATACCTGCCCAATCGCGCATACGCTCAGCCACTCCACGACCGGCACATGAATCTACAAATTGGACAGATCACGATCTAGATAACATAGATCATATACATCCTACACTTGTCGTTATGACATGTTGTGCAGGATCTGTGTAGTATACATCCAACCCAGGAAACATGTGCTAGATCATGCAGATCACACGGGCGTCATCCGGCAACATGCTCTATAGGCCATGCAGATCGTTTAGACAAGGGATATACCTGCCCTGAAAAGACATGTATCGTCATTACGGATCTGATGTATCCCACCATTGCAATGTTCTCAAATACAGGGGTATACCGTCAACCAATTCATAGGGGTTTCTTGCGCTCCAAGTGACAGAACAATGGGCAGCGCACATTGCTCGGTCACCTCAGCCCAACACGCACCTACAATACCTGCCCAATTGCCCATACGCTCAGCCACCTCCCACTCCCACGACCGGCACCTCGATCAGAGCGCGCCAACAAGGTCGTGCTGTCATCGTTACGAGCATGTCAACTGTAATCAACCCCACCCCCGCGTGTCCCATTAGATGATGAGACGCACCACGTGCATATTGTTGAAAACGAGTTCATATCCAAACTATAAAAACCTCATCAGAGTGCCATGTGTCAGGTATATCGTAATATTACGAGATGTATTTGCCGATATGACCATCCCCCTTAGTGCTCATAAATTATAGGCATGGGCCCACCTTCGGCTGTCCTGGTCTACGGTCATACGACTACGGTCGTGCATGAAATGATACCCCCCACCTCTCCTTCCCACCCCTAGAGCTGTTATATGATGGGTATGGTCCCACCTTCGGCTGTCCTGAAAGGCCAAGTCCACCACCATCCTTCCCTCGGTGTAGTAGAAAAACGCCTCCAGCAGATGAAACGGCACTTGCCAGCGTAGTCCGTTGCCGAGCTTACTCCCGGGTCTTGCGCGCGTGAAGTCAAGCGGCCTTTTGACCCCAAGGGGCCAGTTGAGCTCGCTTTTGAGCGGCTGCAAGATCAGATCCACCTTCCGAGCGCAAAAAACACTTTTGTTAAAAGAGGAGAGGAGCAAATACGTCGGTTGACAAAACGCTTGCCCATTGACGGGCAACGGCCACGGGACCTAGCACATGAAAACCAATACCTGGCAGTTCGTATTGCAACCCCTTTAGAGCTGCACCCACGTTTTGGGCGGGACAAAGTACTCCGAATGAGTGTGTTAGTACTTCTAAATGGGTCAAGTCTAAACAGGCCTTGGCGGGTAAAAATTACCGCAGACCGTCAAGCGACATCTGTGGAGAGGAACGGTGAGGGGAGAAAGTCGGGTACAGCAGTGGTCCCTCTATAGTGCCGGTTACCCGCCTAGTGCCTGTGAAATGGTTTGTACACATATGGGGAACAACCTGTAGTGGCAGTACGCGGAGCACTCGTGCCTCTATAGTGCCGGTATTTACGGCAGGCACATACCGGCACCATAGGAAGACCACCACGGCAGCAGGTATTTGGTTGGGTGTGTGACGCGTGATTCGACTGAGGCAGCACTTTTTGGCCAAAATATTTCTGACCGGCGGGATGAAATTAATCAACTTACCAACCAATCAATGTCGCTTTAAACCTCCGGCGGATGGGGAAAATTAAAGCTTAAGCTCACCATACTTGCACGTTTTTACATACATGTAATCATGCGTCAATTTAACTCAATCGCATTTTCGCCTTGTGGTTTACAGCGTCGTTCGTTGTACACCTAGGCCATGGGACCGTTAATCCTTCGTATCGTTTCAAGTCAGCTCTTAGGTGAGGCATAGGGCTCCTCAAGCAAAAAGCCGCAGAAAAAATAGGTGCTACCGTAGAATGCGAGCTCACTTCATCGAGAAGAAGCGCCGCGCCTCTGAAGACTGTCAAGACTCTCACGGCGATGTCAGCCTGTCGTCGAAGGTCCTCGATAGGCTCCGGCTTCACTGGCGTGCGTCTCCAACTAGGTCGCATGCCCAGCGCCCGCCTGTGTCCGGCCAACGCGCGAACAAAGCAACGCGGCCAGCATAAAATATAAATGGGGGTGAGACCAACAAATTATTTAGTTAATTGTAGTTAATTGATGAATGGATGGATGATTTAGTGCACAGTTTCCTTCGGGGAGAGGAGGTAATATATATGGTACCGAGTAATTGATTTTTTTCGGGATTCGGGGAAGCAATGCAAGCCAGGCCTTTCTCTGCCGCATTCGATTTCGTTGTGCCCATGTGCATTGCCTTCCATGCGCCGCCCAAATTCGTTTTTCCGGGGAATAGCCTAAACACATTCCGCACCTCCTCAATGCTTACAACCCGGTTATGGTTGAAACAAACGCGCCCACCTCCTCCGTTGGTTGATACCCCGCAACACACAATGTATGTTTTACATTAGCTGTTCAAAGGGAGCGTTTAGTAGGGTATCATACTCTAGGGTACCCGGGTCCCAATCCTGATTATCTTGGCCATGCCCGGCTAGAATACCCGGGTGCATCTAGAGTATACGGGTAAGCACAATTCGACGCGAGTCGACAATGGAAGAAAGGGCTAAATTCTTCTGGCGCTAGAAACGAACGCGGTGGCGAGGGGGGAGAAGAGCCTGCTTAGTGTACCCGGATCCGAGTTACAACCAGGGAGGGAGAAGGAGAAAGAAAAAGTACGCAGACAATATTAGAAATGACGGATAAAAACGATTAAAAAAAAAAAAATTGGCCTACTAAACAAACCCTTGTAATGTTCCTATTTTTCGAGGCACCATACTCATCGACAATTGCCTATACAGCGGCGGCCTCCCTATAGTGCCTGCCTGTGCCAGCCACTACTACGGGCAGTATACCGGACACCGGGACTGTTGGGTATAGCACCGACACTGGCACTAGTAATAGTATAGCGGGTTCCAGTCGCGCCAAGCGAATTCATAGGCAGTAGGCACTAATCAACCGGCACTACAGGGAGACCCCTACTGCGCATACCTTATGCCCCCGGCAGCCCCCGAATCATCTTCCCGTACCTCCGCCCTGTTAAGGCGGCTGATGTCCAGCTTGTGTATCAGCTCCACGAGTTTGAGCATGAAAGACTTGACGGACGTCGGTGTGGTCACCATCACTGATCGACGGTCCCTCGCCTCCACCACCTGTCGCCACACAAAACAATCGCCAGCAAAAGATAGCACTAGTGTGTTTGCGAGATACCTGGTACAAATTTAGGGTGGGTAGGAGTTGGATAGGAAAACATAGAACCGTCGAACGGCGCAACCCAACGACAATCGAACCCACGATAAAAAACGTTAATACCTACGTTTTCCTGTCGTTTTTTTAATATCCTAACCTAATTTGTTTGTAGGTTGGTTGACCTTGGGTTATGACGTTCGTCGGTTTCAATAGTACCGGGTATTCTTTTATGTTTTCCAACCCAACATCATATGGAAATCGCAAACCCCAAAGGCGTGTTTCGCAGGGTATGTACTGTGGGGTACCCCGGTAACCTACCCGACCAAGGGGTAAATACTTCCACCACGCTGCAGGCAGGGCTAGCGCTCTCATTGAACGACAGGTGCATAAATAGGGTGCTGTTCGCACAAGAACGGAAATATATCGCAAGTCTACCATCGCCAGCAAGGTACTGTTCGCAAAGGAACGGCTATAATCGCAAGTCCACCATCGCGTGACAACAATTAATAATCTGTATTTTTTTAGGATGAAGCAGGAAGGACACTGGGTGTGCTGATGATGTTGGATAGAGCTAACGGTTTAATGGAAAGACAACACACACCATCGCCAGCAATTCCAGATAATTTTTACAAGTTTAGCGAACCCTTCCAAGCAAGGATGGCGTGACCTCCATACTAGGGTGCTGTTCGCAAAAAAACGGCCACAACCGTACGTTTATCATCGCTAGCAATTCCAGATAAGCCTACACGTTTAGCACACCTTTTACAGTAAGGATGGCCAGGCCTATTGTACCATCGCTAGCAATTCCAGAGAAAAGTTGCACCTTTGGCAAACCTTTTCAAGAAAGGAGAAACATTGCTCCAGCAGGGATGGCCAAGTCTACCATCGCCAGCAATGCCAGGGGAAATCAACTATTTAGCAAACCAAATGAATGGTCACACATCTAACATCGGCAGCAATTCCAGAGAAGACAGCACGTTTAGCGAACCTTTTCAAGAAACGACGGCCAAGTCCATTAGACCATCGCCAACAATTCCAGACTCACGTTTTCACCCAAGGACGGTCAAATCTAGATGCATTCACGCGCATAGTAGCAAACCTTCTCAAGCAAGGATGGCGAAACCTCCATGAAACGGTCAAACTTGAACGCGTAGACAGGCCTGTTTAGGGTCACACTGAAGGCAGACCGCATGACGTTGAAGCAGAAGTCCAAGAGAGCATCTGGGACAACCTGGACGTAACCAGCACATGGGCAATGGGAAAATCACCACAAATAAACGGACGGGGTGGTGCAGCACCGTTGTCAGCAGGTTCCCGCGGGCATGATTTATAACTGCTAGAAATATCCCACACTACCATTTCCAAGGAGTTTATCTCTAAAACTGTGGGGCCAAGGCTACATTAAGGAGGGCACCTCCTTTTTCAATACCGCTCACTTGGCTCTCTACTTCACGCGAAGACGGACCTTCCATTGTGGTGCTGGTGCACCGGAACAGACAGTTCTATGGGGGCGGTGCATATCTCACAACCGATAACCAGAAATCGGGTAGCTACTCACGCGGGTGTCACTGAGCTGCTGATAAGGTGCATAATGAAGATCATCACAACGCTTGATACGTCCCAAAAAACAACATGGCAACACATTCTATGACAAATAAATCCTTTCAAGATACGGCGGGGAAGGCTGCAATCCATACGGTTCCAGGAGGTTGACAGAAGAAGCCTAAATAATTATGACAACTCATGCATGCCCTCGACCCCAATGTAACATAAACATGAACGGTACAAGCGCGGGCACCACCGAATATCAAATTCGATTAAAACGCTCCGCCTACGTGACTATGAACAGCGCTCGAATGCCGCCTTTGAACTACCTGGCGCCATATATCTTGCTGTTAGCCTTGACTCACGTCAGGTATCATTATAAAAACGCAGATTCAAGGTATCGCGAATAAGACTAGGACATCGTACCTCCATTACTAGGCGCCGGCCGTCAGCAAGCAGCAGTCCTAAAGTCGGTGCCACGACGGTGGTCTTCCCGGCACCCATGATCATCTGGTGGCACATGGAGAGTCCGGCCGTTGCCTTGGACATGAAGCGCCCGATCAGCGCCACCTATCGCGGCACGCGGAGGAAGAACGATAAAACACGGGGAAAAGCCATGAGTGAGCTCGAATGAATTTCGTTCGCCCGAACGCGATCCCGCGAATATTCCATGTTCGTCGAGTTATTTTTGGCACACGGCACATACAAGTGGAAGTGTGGTGAGCCTACGATTTTATTTGCCCGCCGGAGGAAAAAACATACTCCGAAGTACTTGGAAAACAAAATTGTCGTATTGGCGGCACCTCGCTCTACAGCAATCTGATTGTAAGCATTGGTTTGCACGGGTATCGCTTTCAACGAAATCCACGGCCAGACAGCGAGGACTTGAACGGAGAAGCTATTCCATATCCGGAACCGAACCAATCACGATCCATGGTTTGCTCGTTAAGTGAGAATAAGGCGTTTTGGTTGGTATTCTACTCTGGCTCACAACGCAATGAAACAGGTGGGAGACGCGCTAGCCCGAGCCAGACGGATATCGATGCGTGCACTTCAGGTAAAAGGGGCGCGCCACCGGCCGTGGGCAATGGGGAGGATGCAAAAAAAAACTACAAAACATGCTGACGGCATCACAAGCGGGATAAAACAAGCTCGCGGGTGGGCTGCTGTGATAAAATCGTCACAAAGCGTAAGCACCGTAAGATTTGTAGAGGACTAAAAGTACCGTGACAAAAAGGGGAGGAGATTATAGGTCTTGCGCCAAACGCTTGGGGGGGGGGTTGGTGCGTAGATGTGGTGTACTATTGGCACTATTGGCGACGGTGGTGGAAGGTTGCTGTCAAGGTTGTTGGTTAGAGATGGTGTCGGTGTTTGTATAGGTGTTGGCGTTTGGTGTTGCATGGTGTTGGCTTTTGGTGTCGGTGTATATTGGTGTTGGCGTTTGGTGTTGGCGTTGGTGTTATGCTTGGTGTCGGCGTTTGCCGTCGGCGTTCGTGTTGGTGTTTGGTGCCGGTGTTGGTGCTGTTAGCTGCTGGTTAGTCTCGCAATGCGGAGTATCCGCGCCGTAAGTTGCCAGGATGTGCCACACCTGCGACTGGTGCAGCAGGATGCTAGAGTTGAACTCCACGAGCAGTAATCGGGGGTCGAGAGCGTTGCTGCCTTGCTCATCCGGGAAAACGTAGTGCCTACTCTTCGACAAACCACCAGCCAGCGCCTGAAGCAACAAAATGTAATTGTGGGTGGAACGGTATGCAGAAACAAAAAACGGGGGGTGGGAGTTAAAAGTTCTTCAACAAGTAAATTACCATCAACAAGCGCCATTAAAATTTATCATCAACAAGCGCCATTAAAAATTATCATCAACAAGCGCCGTTAAAACAGGTAAGTTCGTGGATGGAACGAAATGCAAAAACCAAGAGGTTGGTGGATTGAGCGGTATGCAATAACACGTATACAATGGGCATCCCTGTTTAAGAGCGCGCAAGTGAAGAACTTTCGAGCCTTAAGAGCGGCCACATCGGCATGTCCCACCTACGCCCTAGGCTATGCATTGCCTACGACAGACAAGAGCAATTGTGTAGCCAAAAGCGCTTCCTTGGGCTTGCCATGAGCTCCGCTTAAATCGGGGTATCCACTCTCAAGTATATTTTGAAAAATTGGTTTGATTTCGCTCACGTGTCTTTGAATGCGCCACGGTTCGGCCAAAACACAGCAGCATTTGCAGGAGATTAATCATGTTGGTAAAGCGAGTTCATCGGCGGGGTGCACCCAAACCGAATTGTGACTATCGTTTTCAAAATACGGTTATCATAGTTCAAACACGCTTGAAAAAGATCTGCGGCACCTCAAGACATACCTAACACCGCGCACCCTCCATGTTATCCACGCTACTTAAGGACATACAACCTCAAGACCTAATAACATTGTGAGTTCACCATAGTATCTGCCCTATTTCGAGATAAACAAACTGCTGCGCACATCCCACGAAAACTTGTAGCAATTGCCGCAATGCTGCTGTATCTAATAAATACCAGCGCCTTTCTCCTTGCCCAGCACGATGGCTTGGCGTCCAAACTGGCCGTGTGCGATACGCGGGCACGCCACTGACCTCACTCCTGCGCGAGAGAATCTGTGCCTGCTTCTCAGCAGCTCCTGCATCGGTACTCCCCACGGTGCCCAGGCTTTTGATCGCTGACAAGAGGCTATGCGCCATCGTCACACATCTGGTTCAAGGGCATGCAAAAAAAAATAACTAAGGTGCAAAATGAAAAAAAAACATCGAATGGCGCTAAAAGGGGAGACAAAGGGGATGCGGAGGGCGAGAGCGCTTGGGGTAAGATCGCTCATGCGAACAGCTGAGACAGAAGGAACTTGCGACCGACGTCTACATGGTGCACCACCAGGAAGTGCATTGCTTGGCTTGAGGGGGGGGCGGGGGGGCTGTACGGCGAAAGCTCGACACAGCGCTCCGCTGCACTTTAATGCGGCTACGTGGTATGGTGTGCGCGCTCGCAAACTAATGCCTGGTAGACGCTAGAAACATATTTTGCGAAACTACAGTATGCTGAATACGGGACCAAACGCGGCCCCCCTCTGATGCTGTCATGACGAAAACCATCCGCAGCGTACGTAAACCACACCGAGCGGCAGAATGGTAACAGGAGACGTCCAGCAGAGTGAGGGATTCCACCCTTGACCCCCGTTCAAAACTGCAACCACGTTTTCGGCCAAAATCTACTCATGATTAGTGTAGGATCATGTTTGCGCTTAGTAAAACGGGTAAAGGCTTACCGGTTAGCTTGCGAAATCCTGTTGGATACCATCAGCAAACCAGTGAAGACGTCCAGCACCTCTCGCGCCACTGTGCACGAAGCTCCTGATGCCGCCAACGTGAGCCAAGGATTGATGTACCCCAGAATCTGCCACCAGAATAAGGTAAACGAGCTTTCCGTTAGCAGACAGGCGCCGAGTTCGTCGCGGAGGCTGACACACTGGCCGGAACCATGCACAGCAGGATAATACAATTACGTTGTAATAGTACTTGAGTTGACCAAATATTTTCGGGATTCAGGCGAGCGATAACAAACATGGGGCAACTAGTAACACAAAAAAAATGGGATTAATATTGGTCAACTACAATTTTTCGAGATTCGGGGTGACGGAAAAGTTGTTGTGTTCGTAGGCAGCGAGCGCGCCTGGCCGCGCCACGCTGTCAGATGCCGTCTTTGAACGAACACGTGCAATCGCCTCCAATCGCACCTTTTACCAGATTTGACCAACACCCATACAACATATACATAAGGGGGTCAAAATACAAGTAATTACTTTACTTAATTTAGTGTTTCGGGTGTTTCGGGGAGACGACACATCATACATAAAGCCGGTCCTGTCACCACGGACTTGGTCATGCGATTTAATATTAGAACAGCAACAACACGGGGGGGGGGTAATTAACAACCAATAAATTGTTTCGTTCGGGGAAATGGGATAGTCCACACGACAAGCAGGACCCTCCATCCTCAGTCACGCCCAGGAGAACCTTACATCTCCCACGCAACCGCAGCAAGCTAACGGAAACCCAGCAATGGGCGCGGCGCCAACTTCGGTTTGACATTGATCACAAACAGGCATGCGCATAGCGATATGCTAATTTTATTTTTCTGTTCGTTTCGAATTGTCCCTTTTACCTTCCAAGTTCTGCACAAGACGTGGTCACCGGTGTCGTCCCTTCTCCCCCCCGGCATGACACGTGCCTTCATTTTCATCGCGCAGAAGATTTATCGCTCCCACTGCCTATTGATTTGCATTAAGTGTTACAACCTTACAGCATTGCCACCACCCTCTCCCTCACCTCTTCCCCCTGAGAGCAAAGGAAAAGCTCCGCCAGCTGCTGAATCGACGGCGTCTGCTCCAGTCCAACAGACTTGCCGAGATCGAAGCTGACCAGTCGTCGTTGCTGTTCCACCCCAAGCTTAGCCGCAGTGTCAGTCAGCCTTCCCCCCGCGCTCTCCCCGAGGGATACTTTCCGAAGGTGATTGAGAGCGGCTGATACCCAAGCCTTGTCCTTCAGGAGCAGCGCCTCGAGAGCCGTCAAGAGGGCACTCACCTGCGCCAATGAATCAAAGGGAAGGCGATCATCATATATACGTTGCGGTAACTTCCCATTACGAAATATTTACACATTGGACAAATCTAATCGCCATTCGTGGTCCATGTCTTTCAGGGCAGATAAATCCCCCATTTAAATGATCTGTATGGTCTAAAGTTGCTGGGTGTGGAACCGTGTGATGTGCATGATCTAGCACATGTTTCCTGGGTTGGATATGGCCTGCACAGGTCCTGCACAACATACCATGACGACAGATGCGGGACCACAAGGAAAGCGATATTTCATGCTCAGCGGAAACTTGTGCTGAAAATTCGAATTTCCTCGCCTTTCACTTCCGTATTGGCGAAACCAGTAGACATTTATTTTCGCACCCTTATTTTCGTGTTGGCGAAAAAAAAAAAAAATGAGGCGTCACGTCGAGCCACGACACATTGCCATGTTATTAATGGTTTCCGGCGAGGGAAGCCACGCGCACTCTCACCTTCGAAGGAACAGTCTTCCACCCGCGACATTCAGACGCTTTTCGCGGCGGCGCGCAATATGAAACGGTGGCCTTCCAACATCACCACTGCTAGTAAACAGCTCTGCTAACCCACAATCAAACTATTTACTATTTTGGCAACTCCAAATGCTGCTTATATATTCGGGATCACACTGGTATGGCCCTGTGGCTGTACAACATACTAGCGCGGAATGTGCGGACTTACCCTCTGCGAGGAGGCACGCGCGGACGCCGGCTGTTGCACGTAGGAAGCCACCTCCTGCATAGAGAACCCAAGCAGCTCCGGTTCCATCTTGGTGTTGGTCTGGAGAAGAAAACAAACACAAGTGTATGCGCAGAAAGCGAGCGAGGTCGGAAAGTACTGGCAACGATCAAGACCACCTGTAACTATGTGATACTGTAGTACAGTAGCCCTTTGGGAACCCAGAAAGAGGAGCAAAACCCCCCGATAAATTTGTTTTTTATCAACCGTCCACGAGTAGTGTAAGCGCGCAACAGCAGGACTAAGATCAGGCACCGCCCATGGCATACCACTCGTTAAATTGCCGTTTGAAGAGCAAATGCATCGCCCGTGAAACAAGCAGTGGTCGATGTTGTATTCCGTTTAGTTTCTCTCGTCACTTCTTTCCTTCGAAGCTCTCTAAGGCGTTATAGCGCTGCACGGGAACAGTGAAGCGGAACCGCACAAGCGCTTTTCAATACCATGTGTCTTGCCACGCTGGCAGGAGACCACCAAAACGGCCGAACGAAAATCAGTTATTGTAGAGGCAAAGGCATCAATTGTTAGCTGCACGGTCCTTATCAGAAGCAATGCTGTGGCTACACTCACCTGCAAAATCGATACCCTTAACAAGCAGCAGCAAGGGGAATGGCACCATTGGCTATACCAGGTATACCGTACTTATCTCGGTGTCAAACTCACCTCGCCAGCGAAGTGTCCAACATCCTCCTTCAGCCTCCGCAGCATCTCCCGAGCGACGTGCGACTTGGCGGACGGGTGGCCCTCCACAGCAAAGGGTAGCCCAGACTCGACCTCTACCATCCCTGGCCAACAGACGCATAAAAAAAAAGCGATAAGCTCAGCGGTTTTGAACCCAGTAGAAAAATAAGCTAAAACCTCAGCGGTTTCGACAGGCCCAACAGAAAAAGTAGAGTAAACGCTCCTCGGTTCGTTATGGCGCGTGAGGGGCTTGGGACAACAGTAGGCACACATGCAACCTCAATAAGATACTGCTCATCGCGGTGAAGCTTTGGCACTAGAAAGAGGAGTGCGACGTGGAGTTTGTCTACCGCGCAAAAATATTACTAAAAAAAAAAAGTGCTCGTTTGTAACCGACCTCTCGTCTTCCAAAACGCCCACCCATTCCATGAACACTTTTGGGGTCCAAGTCCAACGACCAAAAAAGCGAAAAAAAACGAATTGTGTTTCGTCAATTAATAGGAAATGTATGCAGCTCCCCGCGCTGGGCTCCGGGCGCATCTTCTCCCTCAGTAGCCCGGGCTGCTTCGTGTGGCCGATGCTGTCATGGTCATTCCACCATGTCGACACGTTTTTTCCCTTGTACGTCCCAAGAGAGTTCACGACTACAGCAATCGTTGCGAACAGCGAGCCTTACCTCTGTCTTTCCTGGTGACGTTCTTGACGTACGAGGGGATGTTCACGGGCGCCAGCGGGAAGCCGGAAAACGCCTTGCAGTCCTCCAGCGTAAAAGACAGCTGCCCGCCCGCAGACGGCACCGTCTACGTACGGGTCACCACGATTCCATAATCAAGATTGCAGTCAACGTCAAGCAGGGGGTGGAAACCAAAGAGTCAAGGCAGGGAGGGGAAGCAACATGAGGCACTGCTACCGAAAATCGGTCGACGGCCTTCTAAACTTATTCGCCGGTTCTACGGCAGAGTGTTTCGAAGGGTATGATAAGTGTTGCCTGGTGATAGGTCAACTCGGGTACCGCGGAAGACACGTCCGTTTCCCCAAGCCAACTGCAGCGTTCTAGCTCCCCGGACCCACCACGATCGATCCGCGTCATACCTTCTACACGTGCGTACCAAAAAGCAATCGAGCAGACGTAAAGAATGGCGCTATATTTGCTGCTGCACCTACTACTCTCGCGGAATTGGTTCCAAACAAAAATGTCACGAGAAGACAATCTTCGGCGCCGCCAGTCACACGTTTGAGGAGTCCCACACAAAAAATCAGTATGTTACGTCTAGACGGCCGTTCGACCGTCACGAGCCTAACCTGCTGTTTCCTGGCATTGTTGCTTCCAAACGATCCGAGGGCCTAACTGCCGCTGTATCGGACGGCGTTCTGTGAGACGTCCGTAGCATCCAATTCGTTCCAATATACTGTTCAATCTACCGGGCGCTCTCAGTCAGTACAACCATACTGCCAGTATGTACTGCGCCAGTAGCCAGCACTAAGTACAGGCTAAGACCCCCTCCCGCTTCTTACTCAGTAGTCTCACCCAAGGCAACACTGGTCGCGACGACATGGCCGCATCAGGCGTCCTCAGCGCGAACCATCCCCTGTCCAGCCGCTGCAGAGCCGGTAGGGTCGCAGAAGGCACGGACGTGGCTGGGTGAAACTCGAGGTGAGATCGGGGCCAGATGACGGAACTCCTCTTGGACAGGAGGAACGCGTGCGCCTGACGAAGCATCTTCTCCTTGGTCATCTGCACAGACAAAGTTAGGGGAGGAAACAATAACATTCGCAAAACCGTTCGTGCAGCCAAAGTTTGCGGGCACAAGAAAGGGGATTCAAAAAACGAGTTCAACCGACGGATTCAAAGGCCCGACGATTGTTTTTTTTGGTCGATACACGCTTCGATTTCAACCGACGGACTCAAAATGCCCCGAGCGATATTTTAACGTTCTCGACTAACGCCCGCAAGGTGCACACGGGCCATACCGACTTCAATGTGGTTGTCTGCAAAAATAAAGATAAGGCGAGTAAATAGGATTCGCCCAAGTGTTTTTCAAAATACGACAAAGGGCCCGAGAAATTCATGTTTCAGTCTTCAACATGCGAGCAAGAAAAGGCAGACTGGCTGGATATTCGGTCCAAGCGCGCAAGATATGTATCATGTCATATTTAGGCGAAAGCTTACCACCCTTGGATATCAGCACAGCCAGAACAAAGGAAGAAATGGGGAACACCGTGATATTATCTTCAACAAACGATCAGAAATGCCCGGGAGATATATAGATGTTTTCAACACAAGCCCGCAAGTGTACACGTGCCATGCTGTGCTTCCACGAACGGCCACAACCCTTGGTCATCTGCACAGCCAAAGTTGAGAGCAAAAAAGAGCAAGATTCACCAACCTATCTTTCAAACAAGCGATCTCAAATGCCGAAGATATATGTTGATGTTTTCAATCAACACCAACCAAACCATCTTCAAGCTGGCGAAATCAACTGTCTGTCAAATGTGTTGATGTTTTCAATTCAAGCCCACCAAACCATCTTCAAGAGGCGATTTCAAGCGCCTGAGGCATATGTTCATGTTTTCAAATTCACGCCCACAATGTGTACACGTGCCATGCCGCACTTCGGCGAAAGCCCATAACGCCTTTTTGCTGCAAGCTGCGCACAAAAAACAATACGTTGATGCTAGCGACGCGCAAAACGCAGCTAACGCTGACCTGTACATGTACAAACACTGTAGCATGCGACGTTGGATATAGGCTCCACGAAAACATCAAACAGGGATAGGCTCCACGAAATAGCAACACAGGGGTATGTTCCACGAAACAGCAAAACAGGGATAGGCTCTGCAAAAGAGAAAAAAAAAAACAGGGATACGCGCCACAAAACAGCAAAACCGGGATAGCCCCCACAACACAGCAAAATAGGGATAGGCTCCACAAAAAATACTAGCTTCCACACAACAGCGAAACAGGGACAGATTCCACAAAACAGGAAAGCACGTGTTTCCAGCATGAAACGTGCCTTGGGCTGCCATTTCGGGGCATCCACAGCCAGGGATGGGTTGTATGCCAGTGCTCTGAGGACAGACATGACCAGGTCTTTCCTCTGTGTCTGCTCCAACGGCAGCAGGCGAAGCAGAACCGCGCCCCAGTTGAAGCTGTTGTCCTCGGGTAGCACCTGCCATACGCCAGTTTGTGTCAGGTATCAAAGGGTTGTCGATGTTGAAGTTCTGTTGGTGTTGTAGTTGTTATGTCGTGGGCACGGTTGTCACAACTCTCCCACAAAAAACGTGACGTGATGCAAGGACAGCAGCTGCCAGCAGTTTTCAGGGAAATGTTGAATCGCTGCTCTTTCTCGTGAAATAAGTAAAACGGATCAGTTCCGCCCCAACCAAAACACAATGCTAGTGACGACCAGGTATGTTTCAAAGGTGGACCGCCATTGGGACGAAATTGCGCGCTATCGACCAATATTGTAACATGGCGAGCAAACCAATACATCTTACACCGCGCCCCCTTATCATCCCTTTTCCCTCTGCTAAAAGCGTCCAACACAAACCCCAAGCAGCAAGAACGGGCGTTAACTAAGGCATAACCGCATGAACACACAAGCAGCTGAGTGCCCACGGAGCCGGCAGATGCATAACAACATGCTTTACAACGCCGTCAAACACGGATTATAGTCTATACAGGAACAGGGGACAGTCAACGAGGGCATCTTAATGCCCACAGAGCCGGCGAGTAGCAGGTACACAACAACAGCGCGCTTTCCAACGTCGTCAAAAACGGGCGACAACCTAAGCAGCAGCAAGGGACAGCCACTGAGGATACCTTAATGCCCACGGAGCCCGTGAGCAGCAGGTACATGAAGGGGAATCCAAGACCCAGCCGTCCCTCCTCCAGCTTAAGTCCAGGCTCAATCCATTGATCCAGATTCGCAAGCGCCACGACGCCGCTTGAATCATCCGGTGGAGTGTAGCTGCTAGTGATGGCGTGCTTCATCTAAAGCGTGGATAATTGCGGAGGACGATGGGCGCTATGATAAATTCCACGCTTAAAGCAAGTGGGAAAAAAGCGGGTTTCAACCCCTTTCCAAGTGCGCCCACGTTCTTGGGGAACAAACTACTTGGACTTAGTGTGGGGTCCTTTTTACAACGGCAAAAGGGTCAAGAAGACGAGACAGCGTGCAATCCTTTGGTTCCGCGCGCTCGATCAATAGAGAGCGTCCCGATAGCGAGGACTTATTTTTAGTTGTGGCGGCCAACCACATTATGTGGTCGGTCGGCAAGGATGTGGCGATATTGCCGACAAGTGAGGCGGCAGACAGCATCTCCCAACCACGTATTTCAATACCTTCACCTGCCAACAAAACCTATACACATATGTGCCGACATCTGATACGTTTGCGCTCCAAGTTTGAAATACGAAACCTAGCCTTCATGACACCCGCCACCTCTTCTCATTATACGGGATGCCCAAAACGCAATGCCAAGTGTTGGACGGCTGGACTTCTAACGATAATAATACTAAAACAATAAAATAAAATCCAATTCAGAAAGAAGCCGGACGATACGTGCCGTCTAGCACCTCACCGCATACCAGGTATAATGTCAACGTTGTTATGGGCAAATGCTTCATATTTCGCCCCACCTTGGAAAGAATACCCCCCTTTTTCTCCTGGTCTTCCATGCACGACTGATCCACTAGCCCGTCGAACGAAGGCAGCTTCAACGGGGCAGGGTTGCTGACCCTTGCCGTCACCTGTTCGATACACAACAGAAAAATACCAGGTATTGGGTATGAGGTGCGACGGTCCAAACAGCGGCAAGACCAGGTACTAACCGGAAACAAGCGGACTGCTGGCTCTCCCAACGGAATGTTACATGTGAAAAACTAAACGATAGAGGCAATCACTCCAGCAATATCGAGGTCGAACGAAGGCAAACGCTAAAGGAAAGCAATAGAAAAACATCGTCGACAACAACATCAACAACAGCGAACGAAAATCAACAAAAGCAAAAGCAACGATAACCTGAACAAACCACCAACTGCACACACGGGCGGGCGGAACGGAAGAGGCACAGATTCCCGACTTGGCGGACCAACCCAAGCGACTACCGTATACCTGCTCATGCTCTCAGCAAAAGCCCGACTCGCTCGCGTTCGGCATGGGTACCAACAAAAACATCGACATCGACGACCACAACGACGGCAGCACATAAAAGCCAACAAACAACAAACCAACGCCAACTTGAATTGACAGCATCGTCGGCCCCAGCACCAATACCGATCTAAGAACCAACAAAAGCAACACAACACAACACTTGCCTCTCCTGTCGTCGCTACCCCAGTCACTAGAACCTTGAGAAGCTCTCTCCGGTTGATGGCCTCGAGACTCATCTCCACGCGTGGTTTCACCCGCTTAAGCCCCGGTCCGGACTTGCCGAAGAGCGAACTCAGCAGCCTGCAAACGGCATCATCGCAACGACGGGGGCGACAAGGAGCAGGTAGATACGTCATACAAAGAACTGCAGGGTAACTAGAGCAAAATGCGGCCGAATCTGACCCATTGAGTCTTGATACACATGCAGATAATCTGCTAAAACGCGCAAACATCTGACAGAAAACAATATAAAAAGCGCATGCCTTCATCATAGCGCAGAGGGTCATGCGTTCTAGCAGGCAGGCGGCGTCCTTGCGCCAAATCCGTTTCTTGCCAAACCAAAAAAGTCTTATGGCTGTGTTACCACGCCATTTAGCAACTATCCAAGACCTTATCATTCATTTCTTCGCATCGTCTTCCCGAATCCGGAACAATCAACCTCCCTCATCTTCATCACCCCCCCAACAAAACAGTATAGTAAAAAAATCAAGTAAATCCCCTGTGTACGTCACGTCCATCGTCACGGTTGCAGACTCTACCAAGAGCGCAGAAAGAGTCACAGAGCAGTATGATTTCCAGCTCTCCATAACGTGGAGTACGCGCGGTGACACATGCCATACCTCCCCGCTTGCTAACCGAGCGCACACAATATACTAGGGGCGCAGCAAAGAGACACAGCATACTGTCCAGCTCTTCTTGGAGTGGAGAGGGGGGGAGGGTGGTACTCATTTCATGCATAGCCGTAGTCTTGAAACTTTTTGACCCTCGCATCCCTACAGTGCCGGGACGGAGCACGTCGGGCTTCACCGATCAGGCAGACATCCCGTGCACCAAGCGCGGAGCACCGTGAGGTGTTCGGCGAGTCGCACGAACGGTGGGCTGCATCCTGCTAAGGACCACGTGTGAGGCGGACGTCGGCACCTTGTGCGTACTTTCTTGCATGTGGATAACAGCTTCGACAGCAATTTTTTTTCTGGAATGGCCACGTCCAGAGGCGGCAGCAATGGGTATACTATGTAACTGCCTCGTGGGTGCCTTACCATATACACGCTACATGATATTACCACGTTTGCGCAGAGGTGAGGTTCTCCACCCCGCACAATATGATCTAACTCGACCACCATCTCGGGTATCGCCAAAACAAACGCGAAAAAAAAACGGCACCGTGGATGTCTGCTGTAGCTCAAGTAATGAGAGGTGTGTTTTACAGCATCGTCGATAACCGATGCTTTCCCCGCAAGAGAGGCTGGAGAGGAGGGGGGGGAGGCATCAAAATGTCGTCCAAAATAGCTAACAACAACGAGCATGGGCAACAAACAAGTATTTCCCCACTCTCGTACGCTCAAATTTAGCAGACGTGGGTCTCAGATGTTCCGACTTAGGCCGTGTCGAGACCCGAAGATAGAGACAGGCCAGCGGACCAGAAAACGACATCGATAAAGACATGTCACACGAAACATTCGTGTAATGGCGTCATGCCAAAAATTGTCCCTTCCCCTTTGTTATCATACTTTTCACATTCCAGCTAAAATTGTTGGAGCTTCTGCCCTCTACGGCCATCTGGCCAAGCCTTATGGAACAAACCTTCCCGCTTGCTCCCCGAGTGTAACGGAGTTGGCACTCATAGCAGTCTCCTTTGCCGCGTCCGCCGCCGCGATACTAGCAACCTTGGTGGCCTTGTCCAGCATCAGCAATTCTTCCTCGGGAGAAAGGCGGCAACGGGCAGACACGTGACCTCGCCTCGTCACATACAGGTGCGCCTGCTCGCATAGAAAAATCACGATACAGCCAAAAGGGTTTGGGGTTTGTAATATTCAAAGTCTTCACGGGGTAGAGTGGGTTCCGTACGTTCATAATGCAGAATGGATCACATAGGTACCGGCGGCGAAAAGTAGGCCATGGGGAGTCATTGACTCACCTGCGCGACTCGCGCCTTTCATATCTCGGATGCTCGGAACATTTTGAGGCTTAGTACGAGCACATTAGGAAACTTCACATGGAGAACTCGGTAACAGCACGAGTAATCGATTCAATTGTTGGTTGTTCGAGTTGCGTTCCCACAGCTCGTTGCGGCCGTGACAATACTCTAAGATCCTCTAAGCTGCACGCACCTGACGTATTACAGACAAATCTGAGGCGAGCTGCGCTGCAATAGAGCGATAAATACAGGCCTGTTTCGGGATACGGATTATGACAAACTTGAAGACACGACATAGAAGACCAGGCCTAACAAAGGCTCCAGGGCTGGCACAAAGCCCCTTGGCCTCTATAGCTACCGCTTTTCATGCCGGGCATGTTCGGTATTGCATGGCCAACTCTTCTTACGGTATTTGCTATCTGTCACGGGTGTTGTGACCGCAGAGCTTGGTGTCAAACTACGGCGAACAATCGGTGGAGACACCGGAGGTGCTGGCTGTTGATAGGCAAAAAGGACGGTTCAACGTCGAGAAAATACAGTCACACTTCAATCACAGACCTGCTGCACAATATCCCACGGAAGTGCGGCCGACATCTCCGGGCAGGGCGCAGCGGCGAGACTGAGCTTGAGCCGGCAAGCGACAGCGTCCGGATGGTGCTCGTGTTCCAGGTGACCCAGCCACTGAAGGCTTCCCGCCTCCTCTCTGCCCAGAGGAAGGTCCGTTACGCACCCCTCCACCATGGAAAACACCTGCAACAGTATAAAATGTTAGCATAATGTTCGGGAAAATGTCATCGTGCAAATCGACAATCTGACCAACAGGTATCAATAGAGCTCTGCCCCCCCACCCAACAAAAAACAAGGCGGACCAGCCACAAACCTTCTACAGCATGGAAACACGCAGAGTCGCAAGAGGACGACGTTTTACTGACACCCCAATGCGACCTGCGAGCATAAATATACCGATTATGTCAGGGGTAGCGTACCTGGTCATACTGCCCTGCGACAAATCTGGACACGAGAAGGTAAAGCGCTGCTGCAAGGGATGGCGTGGACACGAGGCAGCCGCTGACGTGCACAGGGTACAGGTGGTGGCGGGCCCCATCCCCCACACAGCGCAGCCACCACGGGTCGCACCGGTTTAAAATGACCTCCCCGGAGAAAGCAATGCCCTGCGTGTTGACGTACGACCACGGGCGAAGGTGTGGGTCGTCATATCAGGGTGCGCACATGGATCGTTCGATTGCTAACAGCCATCTTTCTTCACAGTGAGAGGGATGCGATGTACAGTGGTGTGATGACGCACAATGCCAAGGTGTATCACGCGCTCTCCATCAAAAGTAACAAGTCAATGTCAACTGTTCCACGGTCGGGGCTGCCCCCCGCAACTGCAACGAATAGGTATTCGACACATCACATGGAAGCATGACCTCAGTTACTCGTCTTCAGCAGTGTGAGCGTTTTGCCTCGCCTAAGCGAGGAGAACAAGCACTGACATTTGCACGCGGGGGTTTTTCGCGCGCACAGAGTGTTTTCTTCCGCCAGCCTACCTTCACTTCGCCATCCCCTCAGCCCAAACGTGGGAGGTGTCTCTAGTAGCAGTGGGAACCGCGCTCCATCTCGAACAGGATGCATGATGAATGAGTCAAATGACTAAGGGAAGCAACCCCCGCTCCCCCTCCCGCAAGAGTCTACGTTCTTACGACAACAGTCATGAATGATACAATGATGACACCCCTTCCTAGAAGAAGGAGATAAGGTAAGCAACACGTTTTATGTAATATTCAAGATGGAAGAAACGAAACGAGCGTCGAAATGTTGGAGGTGCATCCATTTGGAGCATAAATGATGGTCCGCCTCGAAAAGGGTGCATGGTCAACGGCCAAACGCCTACGGCAAGCAAAAAATGATTACGTCCCCCGCGACCCCCTACCTCCGAGTACACGAGTTCACCCCTCCGTCCCCCTCTTACCTTAGACTCTGGCCTTCCTGGAAGTGTGGCAGACGGGAGCAGCAAAAAACGGTCCTTCTCGGAGTTCTCTAGCAGCAGCGACGCTGGCAGCCCCTGTTAAATTCGCCAACAGCAACATTTTCCACAGCACATACCGGTCAGTCGTGGCGACGCTGGATAGCTGGACATAGTCCATGGCACAAGCTGGGGAGTCAAGGCGGTGCAGGAGAGCTGGGCAGCTCTACGAATGCTTCAGGGGGCGCCGCAACGGGAAATCAAACGTGGAGTGTACTGCAAGACGGCCCCGATACGTTGCGTAGCCCGCCACGCGAGCACTGTCCCAAACGCGTTAAACCTTAATATTGCCGCAACTTTTCAAACCTGAGCGCGTAGCATGTGCCACGCTTCACACCTAGCGTGCTTTCAAACAAGCAACCTTACAGGTAGCTTTCCCGCACAAAGCCTTATCGCCTGTCGGGCCCATTGACGCTAAATCCAAATATGTTGTCTCTGAAAGCATGAGCGCAGTTCTAAAGGGGTCAAAGAGGGGCTATGCATGTGGTCTAGTCTGAATGCGGGTTACGCACATGTACCACTAAACACCACTCGTAGCAGAAAATGTGACTCGCCATCAAGAACACATTAGGACAACAAAGCGCAGGGTCCAACAGGTGTCACCACTCGAAGTGTGCAAAGTAAACGTGGGAAAAGTGCAAACTGCCCGGCAATCGTTCAACACCGCGTGGAAGTACTGAACAGTGTGCCCACAAGAATGATGATGTCGGGTATGACTAACCTGTACGAGACGCGTCATCTCTGCCCCCTCAGGTCCGCTGATAAACATGCCCGCGTGCTCCAGGCTGTGCAGTCGCACCTAGCATGGGTAGATAGAACGAGGTCCAATGAAAACGATCGCACAATTGTGAAACCGAAACTTAAGCCGTTGCAAGTAGTCTTTCAGCGCGAACTGGAACATTTAACAGCGCACGACGCCATTGCATTTTCAATCATTACTTCAACTTTCCATCTTCCGGACAAGCTGTGGACACAGGTCTCGTCCCTTTTCCCCCCCTGTAGGCGCCTTTATGCCTATCGTGCAGAGGGTTCAGCCTTCCCACTGCTCGTCGATTGTCGTCGAATATCAACAGCTAGCGTCGACATTGCCATCTGCACCACGCGTGACACCTTGTCACGCAACGGAATGGCACCTAAACCGGCTACAAACCTCTGCGCTCGCAACACCGACTCCGTCTTCACTACCAGGAACCGTAGGCCACTAGTGTGTGCGCGGTAGAGAATTCCACCCAAAACAAACAAGTCCACGCCGGCGTAAGTCGCGAAATAAAAACAAACACAAAACTTGAAACTTCCAAAGAGCAATGATAACTAGCCACTCCCACGAGTGACACTGAGCCGCTGAAATAACGCCCATAGAAGTGACTACCAGATGTTAATAGTAGCGACTACAGTAGTATCATACTCAATTATACCGTGGCCTTGATCGGACAATAGGGTGAGGGAAGGACACGGCAGAGGAACTCACCTTCCCTCCGGGTCCGTCGGCCTTAGCTTCGAAGCGCAGTTTCAGGCGAGGAAGCTCGACAAAATGCATAGCGGCCGCGTCCTTGCACGCGAGTACAGGGTCTCGAGTCCACGCCAGCACGTGGCTGAGACCGTCCAGGCGCAGCAGAGCCCTCGCCAAGGTCTTCATCGGGCTGTTTGTTGGTGACGTCGCGTTGTGGAGATTGCAGTGATAACGGGAGCGTCATCGGATCGGCGTTCGCTATTAATAGCTCATTTACTGCTGGAAGCATAAAACTTGTGTATTTACAAGTATTAACAGTGTGCTCCCTAAAGTCATGGGGGCAATTCTAGTGGGATTAAGCACAGCAAAACAAAGGGCTTCCCTGCAGCAGCAAAAGGTGGTGTACGCAGCGCAATGGAAACCAGGTAGCACTTTAAATATAACAACACCCACAACGCAGGTTGAGCAAAAAAATCCATCCTTTTCCGAAAGCAAACTAGGTACCAGAGGGCAACATAGCACGGCTGAAACCAGACTACGAACGTCTTCCACGCGCTCAAGCTTTATCCGCTTAAAACCGCACCCACCGTTTCGAGAACACCCTAGTTAGATTGAGAGTCGGATTATTTTTCGCAGTAGGAGCAGGAACAAGGACGCCTACCCATACAACTTCCCCCGCCATCAGCACAACCCAGGAGCTTCGCTTTGAACACAGATAATGGCATCGTACGACCGACGGAAGGCCAAACCTACGGTAGATTGCACTAGTCATTGTTAGGGTCCACGGCTGTACCCTATGCCTTTTGTGTTTTTTCGGATTCACAATGTATATACCACCGTACAATAGTTTTTTGTTACGCTGCGCCACGACAAAACCGTTAAAAGCCCGCGTTTGAGCGAGATATGATTCAGAGCCACTCGCGGCTAATGTAGTGGCCTACACTCGTCAATGAAAATGGGGGAATAACACCATGAATAATGCTATATATAATACCATGTATAATGCTATGAATAAAGCTACGTAAAATACCATGTATAATACTATGAACAACGCTATAATACTGAGGACTTGGCCATATTCTGATATAGTGGGGAACCCGGTGTAAGAGCATCCGGCATAGGAGAAAACGGACTGAAGAGCGGCCAAATTGGCTAGTCACGCCTAGACTAAAAAACCTACCAGGTAGCTGGTGTCCAATACCCAATTTGAGATAAGAGCGGCGCGCAGATAAAAAGCGGCAATACTGGCGTGTTCCGAGGCACTCTTAGATTGGGTACCCCACTGTACACCGGTCCGCCCCATACCGACACCTCACCTGCCGTCTGGCACGAAGAGCAAGTTAAGCAGCGTCGATTCCTCGGCTCTACCGGAAGACTCCCGCCCTTCCGATAACCTCGCCGTATACCTCCCATTCCCAAGCGACCCCCCCTCAGCACCCAAACCTCCGCTCCCGTGCGGCGCCACTCCCCCCGTCCCCCCGCGCAATGCCACTAGACCTACGAGAGTGTCCAGTAGCTCTGCTTCCGCAGCAGCCGCTTCCTTTTCGTTGTCTGCCGGGTCAGTCCTTAGGGCCGGCCCGTTTCCGACATGTGTGTTGTTACCGTCGAGCGGCGCTAACGCTGTAGAAGTGTTTACATCTGCGAAGGAGCCGGCGGATGTGTCGACCGTGTCGGGGGCGTGGACCTTGGCCAGGCTCGGCAGGGAGACATCCGGGAAGACAACGCGGGTGATAACGCCAAAGGCTTCGCTGTGCCCGTGCCCGGTCTGTCGAGACGCAGCAAAAAAACGGAGGAGATAATACGAGGAAGCAAGGGACGGAGAGTGAGTTTTGAGCTTGCTTCTCTGACTGTCGTGCTAGCGACGTCGATGACATCCTTAAATGACTTGTTCAAAAATACCGGGATATGTTAAATGTGCCTTCTTGTGTGCATCACAAGAACGTCGGACACATCGACAGAGCAAGACACAGAGAAGACTTCGCGTGTTTGCCAGCAAGCTTGGGACACATCGACGCTATCGCGACACACACACTAGTATGGCAGGGACAGCGTCACATAGCAGGAGAAGCGCCATAACATATTTTTTTGTTTTTAGGGGAGCCGTACAATGGTAGGCATCGAATAGTACCAAGGTCTACCACAGTAACACTAAGAATCAGAGGTTCGCTAAAAATAACACCAGAGGTCCACAGCGACAACTCAGGGCGAGAAACTCGCCTCATCCTTCTTCAGGTCCTTGAAAAGCCGCATCTTGATCAGAGTCAGTCCCGCTCCTTCTTGCCCCTCCTCTGCTTCGTCATCTTCCATGCTCTTGTTGCCGCCTTGCCTTGCCTCGCCATCACTCTTATCCGCGTCCTCCTCCTCTCCCTCTTCCTCGAAGATAAACTTTTTTCCCGCCCGCCTGTACCGATTGAGCTTCGATGGCACTCCCACCAACCCGTCATCCTACCAGACCGCCGGGGAATACGAGTAGCACAAATCCTTGTTTTTGATAATTTCTTCATCATGATAAATTTGAAAAAAGGACTTTTCAAGTATCGTTAACTAACTTACTTTGTGGGAGACGAAACTAAAGTGGGCCTCTTGGTGATCGACACGGTTCGCCGTTTCGTATGACCCGCAGGAACCTTCCGACAAGGTCGTTATCCCACACCAAAAAGCGCCGTACGCCACGGCAGCACCGTTGTTTCCCGCCACCGAGTTAAAATCGTCCCACGATACAGCTGGCTATGGAAGTGTGGTGAGCTCGAACGGTAGCATTACCAATTCACCGTAGGACAGCAACTAAAAAAAAACGACAAAACGTTTGCACTCGCATCCGTTTCTGCTTCGCACAACCTTTCCCATGGATTTATTTGAACTGGTTACTAAATATCGCGCTTTGCGTTTCTGTGCAAAACATTTGCGTATTAGCCTATGGAAATGCATAGCCTCCCAACGGAGGTACAGTGCGCAGCCACCGACCAGGGCATACACCAAAAAATGACAGCGACGTTTTCCTTGATTTCCGCGCAAAAACACCAACAAAAAAAGAAATAGCATAATAGCATACAAATACTTTACCTGGTACTGCCAGAAGTTGAAGGATCGAAGCAGCACTTCCGGGACGATACCGAGCAGCAGTCGAGATGGGATGCGCACCGATTCCCCTGCCCCCTTCACCTGCGATCGGGATAGAATTAATCCAGACGGAGAAAGCGTCGTTGTACATAGGTTAGTCCTTCCCCTAGAGAGAAAAGCACCACCACAAAACTGACTTCTACTCGAACGATGCTACCAACCTGTTGTCACGATGCCAGTCTCTTTGTTACACAACGCCAAAATACGTAGACCCCTGTCGATGTCGCTGAAGCCGGACCATGTCCGCCGCCACCGCCCATCGAACAAAACGCAACCAAGACTCATCCCACGGTCAGGGGGGGGGTGGGTACTCAGTTTGTACATGGCCGTAGTCGTATGACTGTTCGACCCTCGCATCCCTACAATGCCGGGACGGAGCACGAGGGTTTTCACCCACCAGGCAGACATTGCTTGCACCAAGCCGCGAAGCATCGCAAGGTGTTCGGCGAGTCGCACGGTAGGGTAGGGGTAGCAGCCTTTGGTTTAACTAATGTTTACGATAATGTTGATAATGTGAGCGGTAGAGCTCAAGTGTGGAGCTAACGATCAGTACGATAATTTTACAAGTACGTGTAATGGTTGTTTTTACGACTAGCGCATAGACATGTTGGTCGGGTTGCGCGAACGAAAGTTATTCCAAGACATGCTTCGGGTCAGCTATGTTCGGAGCCCATAAACTTCTGCAGCAAACCTAGCGTGGGCTAACTCAATGGGCGACAGCTACTTAACAACTTGCTGCGCGAGTTGCCAGCGACATATATATTATACCGGCGTATATTATATATAGCGACCTCAATAAGGTTGCACGCGCCCACTATTGGCATCGGTCTTGCTGTAACGCGTTGCACCGTGCACCGCAGGGGCTCTATTCAATGGCCAAGGGCGCGACATCGACATTGCCAGGAAAAAATAAATACCTCTGGAGCCCTGGTGATGACCAAAGAATTTCCCTTAAAAGGCTCGGACAGCGGATTTCCCGCCGACAGATGCGCGTCTGGCTGGTCCAGTTGGGTCACCTATCAGATGTAAACCGCACAACAGGGCGGACGGCATACTTAGCTTTCCAAAATTTAGCCATAAGTGGAAGGTTTAGCCGGCTAACCCATTATATCCAAGCCAAAGAATAGAGCAGACGGCACATGCATAGGTTTGCTAACTTCACCCACACAAAACGCGGGCAGATAGTAGCGCACAGCGTGAGTGTGCGCGGCAAAAAACGCGTTTCCTGCAGGTTGAGACAAATGGTCGACATGCAGGGCTGTTTTGCTGGCCGCAGTGTTGGCTGCGTTTTTTTTCGTACTTGACAGGCCAGTAATAAATTGGGTGCCGGGACGAAAGCCAACCAACTCAAACAATACTTTATTGATAATTAATAAACATCGCACGTCCAGCCACAACCCCTCCGGTCAGACGCGAAGACGAAAACTTCCACAAAATTACCGCACGCAAGTAACTGTAGTACACTGTAATACCTAGCCGGCTTATAACTAAAACCTAGTCCGCGACTTATTAGTAGTATGCTATTAGCATAGTCCGCGAGCTCACCGCCCTAACGATCGCCAATGTCCCGGCAGCATTCATACCTCCAGCACTCGACCAGTCGGCCACTACTACTAATAGTTGGCCAACTCACAAACATATCGCCACGGCGTTCCCGGCAACAAGCATGATAGACTCAGACGAGAACTCACCCCCAAGGGCGGTCTTGACACAAGCGAGAGCGACGCGTCAGACGAGTACGTCAGCGTACGATAGAACCGCCTGCCGTACTCCACCACGTCGTACACGTGCACCACTGGCGGGTCCTTAGCCACGACCACTTCCTTCAGGTACTTGACGTCTCGCGTGATGAACTTTGCCTCTTCCTCGCCCTCGGGAGGTTCAGCACCTGCAAACGGTGCAGCATTCAGCATGCGCGGGGCATAAACACGCTATACAGCTTTGAGGTTACACCCGCAGACACACACTGCCGCCGCACGCCCCTGGACTAACGACAGCGTACCGTTTTTCTGCGTCTGTGAGTCGGCAGGGTCCACGATTACCAACTAATCGGTAGGTCTCGTTAGCTACCCAATTGACTTTAGTCGGCAAGTCCGCTTGCGAAGACGACTGGTGGCCAGCCGACTTGCCGACCCAAGTAGGCAAGCGAAGAGAGCCAAATTAGCTCCAAGCAACCGAGAGGGCCGTGCGCCAAAAACAAAAAATGCGTCCCGCATTCAACAATTCTTCCTACCTGTATGGAAACCCAATACAACGGGGAGTCGACACCTCCGGGAAACGACCATTACTCTAGTCCGACAAACAATTAGTTGGTGACTTTAGTCGTGCCGGCTCACAGCTCTAGCAATTTTGTCAACACAGGTGAGCCGAGGCCATGAGGCGAAAGGACGAACCAAACGACATCGGCTGATCGGCGAATGAAACTACAAGAACATAATGGTCTGAGACTGAGTGTCTTGAGACCGAAACCATAATAACAACGACTGAAACTACTAGAACATAACGTTTGAACCAAATACACCATAGTGACGGGGTGGGCCACCCACCGTGTGGCGCTGGCTCCTTGACTTGTACCACGTGATAACCAGTCAGGTGGGCGAAGGTGTGCGCCGGCGTGTAGGCCCCCTGAGGCATGAACAATCGAATGTCCGGGAAATGCCTGGAACGAGCACAACACAAGCGTGTCAGCCAAGGCGTCAGCAACAAGGTATACAAACATAGCAGTGTGGAAGCGTGACGTGACACAGAATGGCATCCAAAAGAAACCCCTGTTTCTCGAACACATTTTCATGTACGTATTTCAACGCAAGGGAACACGTACTAATCTCTGTAGGACTTCACAGGGACGGCCCGTCGACACCATACGACGATCAAAGCATAGGTCCCCCCTCTCCCCCATCCAAATAAAGCGCCAAAGCCGCCGAAACATCCGCCGAAACATAGCTCATCAACACAATTGTAACATTTAAGTTACCTGGATCGGATCCGTTCCAAAACGTCAGTGACCCAAGCCTCGCCCCCCGTCTCCCTCCCAGTGTAGGGTCGCTTGTAGGCCAGAGTCGGAACGCGAGTGTCCACGTCCCACAGCTGGATGTCGTGCCGACGCCCGACCAGCCTCAGCCAAGTGCGGCGTGTTGTGTTGAGCACCTCGGCACACCCCACAGTGCTGCAGCGGGGCAAATTCGGTTGTGTTAATAAAACTGAAAAATACATGCAGTTGTGAGATGGGGAGTTTTGCCGAATCGAAACATGTCTCCGCAAGCTGCGTGTGATAGTTTGATCGCGCCCCGCGGTTTTAGACTCCGCTAAGGGCATAGATCGGTGATTTTTCTGGGTTGTACCATGATACCAGGGTCAACAGAACGCTTTTACAAAGACGGCCAGTCTATAACTAGTAGGCGGACGGATCATTACGGTCGTTACTAGATGTAACCATTGGTTTTCGAAAACTGAGGATGGCTGTTTGGGTGGATTTGTCTTGGATTTAGCGCGCAGTTGCACACCTCGTGCGAGAGCGACAGAGAGCACCGCAAGCAACAAGGTATGCGGTATAGGCTGAATAGCGTAGCCGTCGACCGCCATTGTGCTTACTATGACAAATGAAGGTCCACATCGACGACAGTCGCACACGTCCGCGGGGCCTGTCTGCTGTGCTAAGATGTGACGATGGACATCGGTATCGGTTTGAAACATTTACTCCATCCGTGTTCTGCAAAAGCGTAGAATTGATTTCAGGCCAAATATTATCGAAACTCGCTGCAGAAGTCGATTGTCGAATTTGTTGTACCACACTCATGATGCGTACTTGCTGTGAACAAACGGCAGCAGACGTAGAGACCAGCAACCAACAAGTACCACGCGTAGCTGAATACCGTGCAAGGGAGTACAGCAGATATGGGTACAACACGGCAGATGACCTTCCCCACACGACGACGTTGCTCCCCCCGCTAAAGGACTTCCTTGTTGCTATGAGGCATGTTGCCATCAGGCTGCTTCGAGTTATCGGTACTATGCAGCGTCATCCCTTGTTTTTTAAAAGTCCTTTTACCTTTCCGACCTGGTGGATGTGAGTTGCAACCTTTCTCAAAATTGCAGTAAGATCCGCCGTGCGCACACGCTGCTGCTTTTGATCGTTCGATTGGACGGATAAGGGCTGCAACCGTATGATAAACGGAAGCAGCCGGCTCAACTGCTCCCTCCCATATCGTCTCTGCACGGCACCAATAAATTACAAACCTGACAGGAGCGGCCGAATGACCATGCTGCAGATACCTTGGGGCACTGTGTTGGAATTGTACATTCGCCACACATTTACGTCGAAGTACAGGGGCAGCGAGGAGAACAAAACAGTAGCTACGAGGAAAAAAAATACCACGCGACGACGTGAATGATAACCGTCGGTCTGACGTCGTGTGAAGCGAAACGTGCCATTATCATGACAAAAGACGGGGTACTTCAAGCACGAAGCAGAGCCCACAAAACGCGCCAGAAACAACAAAAAGCCAGATTAAAACAGTCAATTACCACCGCGCAAGATTTAGTGGCACACACTGGATGTTTTGTGCCTTCAGACCTTGCCTCTCTGGTCTCTGGGACGAATAATCGGCACGGACACTGGGTGTGCTCGATGCCGATGGGTGGAAATAACAGTTGAATGTGTTGAATGTGAAGGACACAACACGCACGGGATCTCAACGGACACACGAAAAGAGCTCACTTGTGGCTACAGTACTTCAAATCCCACCTCGAGGAGTCCTCAGCCACACCGAAAACAGCCTGGAAGTCAGGGTGGTTTTCAATCTCGGTTGAAAGAGTCTCCATCGTGTGACGGCGCAGGGTAAACTCCCCCAGCTGGGTATTCACCTACACAAGGCAGGTGTTTTTCATGGCCGGGAATGGCGGTAAGGATTGTTTATTTTTTTCTCAAGATGTAGAGCCACAGCAAGGTAACAGCGTGCTTCTCGTGCACAGAATACGGTCCTATGCGGAGCCACAAAAAGGCAACAGCGTGCTTCCCGGGCAAAAAGTACATTAAATGCAGAGGCACACTAAGGCAATCGCGTCATTCACGCGTGCGTGGCACCTCTGTGTCGACCGCCTGCGTTAGTCTCCTCAAGAACTCTTCGTACGAGAGGGCAGCCATACCCTCCAGTTCCTGCTGAGCCAGCTGGTGCTGCACCACCTCCGTGTCGGGCACGAACCTGCGTGGACGTAGCAGGCGCACGACGGGACAGCACGTTAACCTCTATACCACGGCAAGTATATCCTACACTAATTCCAAGTATTTTTTCCCCGAACCGTCGGCGCAATCGGTCCAGTCCTAAAGGGGATAGCGGTTTGAAACATCCCGCCGCACTTGCAAGCGCAACCCGTCCGGTGCAGAACAAAACTAGTTTTCCCAGCGACGAAGCCGCGGGAAAGTAGGCTTCTAATGGGACAATACGTTGACTGTTGAAGTAAATTTTGCGGAGCTTATGACAGCAAGCCGAGTAGCGGAAGACTAAGGTAAACTGTCCAGCGGCATCGCAATACCCTGAACTATTATAGATTACTTTGGCGCAGGCACGCCTCACCGATCCCGGGGAAGATGTCACATTGGTTATCGATGAGGTCTTGCAGGGTTGGTGAAGTCAGGGGGGGGGGGGAAATGAATCGGAGGTAATACACTTCAAAGATGGCCGCAGCGAGTGCGTTGGCCACTCGAAATGCCGCCAAGCAATCTATGATTCAAGGCTTCTTCGGGTGGGTAAGAGGTTAGCCTTTTACCAGTATGCCCAGTGGACTAACATCCTCGAATACCGTAACCATGACTCTGCTGTCGTTTCCACAAAACTATATTAACACCCTTCGTTTCCACGGATGGCCTTACAATGATTATTATTTCGTCATCCGACAACGTGCAGCATGAGCTTCAACGTCGATTACTCATAAAACATTCCACGAAAAAGCAAGAAAACCAAGGGAAACCGAAAAAGAAAACGTATGCACGAATTCTAACTTCCTTATATTGTGAACGTGCAACGAAGACAAATATTGCAGACTTGCCTCCCGCGGCAGTTAATCCTCTGAATGCTCTCCCAGTGCCGGTCCTTGAAGAGCACGTCGGCCTTTCGGGACGAACCCGTTCGATCTCCGGTAAGCGTGATGACCCTGACCACGCCCTCAAACACCTTATCTGCTAATAGGGGATTAGCCTCAAGCCACCTCAATATTTTCACGCTGTGTAGAACAAAAAACGATGGAACAGATGGGCAGGGAGGCAAACCTAAGCAACGCGTTTGGGTGATACATGTGTTATTTGGTGCGTTAGTTTTTACCTTGGTAGAGTTATCGGAGCCTGTCCTGAGACCACGGACTAGATCATGCCGATGGGCTAATGTGATATAACAATAATAACAACAAAAACGACAACAACAAAAACGACAACAACAAACAACACCAGCAACAACAAAAACGACATCAACAACAACAACAACGAACAATACATTGTATAAGTACGGGCGACTACTAACACTCACCGGTGCTGAGTGATGATCTCGAAGACCTCTGTGGGAGGGATCTGCAGCGCCCTGCTCATTCGGTCAAGACCCCCCCCAGTCCCGCCCCCGGACTTGCGTCGTATTCCTTCTGCACCGTCCAAAGCCTCCAGGTCAAACCGATGGTGCACCATCAGCCACACCTGCACACGGCATTACCAAGAAACACCGAAACAAAAAGTTAGGGACTTACGAGTAGAAACAGTATTTTCACAGCCAAAAATATCAATCGTCCGTCGTCAGCCTGTTGGTATTACCTAGGGGTATAACAGGGAATACGTAGTCTTATAGGGGAGAAAACCCGACTAGCCAGCGAGGGGTGGTGGCTAAGCACACCATTAGCTAACCAAGAACATGAATACGCACGCGCACGAAAAAAGCGCAATATATAAAAAAACGAAAAATAAAAAGGAAAAGGCAAAGAGAGACAGCCGAGAGGCACACACAAAAAAAACGCCGCTGTTAGCTTACCTGTGCAGAAAGAGCAACAGAGGCGACAGTTTTGTTGACGTCCTCCTTCCCGATATTCTTGAAGAGAAGAAGTAGGTGGGCGTGAAGAACGCACGCGACCTTTGTGTCCCCGTCCCTGGTATAGGTCGAAACCGCCATCAGCACCGACCGAAAAGGGGTAGAACGAATGCGTGTGACGAGGCAAGCGCTTTAGCATGCTGTACTAGCTGGTTTCAAGCGGAACGCCCCAGTTTCTCTCCCCCACGACTGCCGCTTGCACTATCTACTAAAATGCAGCGTATTTGTTACCAGGTACCAATCATACTGACCCCAACGAATACCGAAAAAAAAACAAACAAATTTCTGCTCATCCACCACCTCCGCCCCAATACATATTCGACAACGGTTTGGCAGGGGCTCATAGCACAAGAGTGACATTTTTCAGGGCCTGACGAGCAAAAGGCCATGCTTTGGACGTGGGGGGGGACGCAGACTTTTAGCTTGAACCAGTCCGTGCAAAGCTGACAGCGCGAGTTGAGTTCAGCAGAATGTGTACAAGTGCTACTGGAGCAATGAAAAACGCAAAGGCGATAAGTCTCGGGCTGACCCATCGACACAACCCTTAAAGAAACTGCGAAAGTTTTCCCACACAATTTTCGATACACTTGTTCACGAAAGCGTGGGTGCAGTTCTAAAGGCATTGACAACCATGTGAAGCCCCAACAAAAATTGATGCAGGAAGTCCATTGTCTGGGTCTCAACTCGGCTGCCTTCTCAATACTTTACGATTTATCAAAAACCGACAGCATGTGGTCCAGGTCAAAACGCAACACGCGGTGTCTATCGATCCCCTCTAACATATTTTTCTCCCCAGAATATCCATCTCAAACCAAGCAACAAACGGCATAAGTCACCCCCACACTACCAGCAGCAATCATCGAACAGGTTTAAGAACATCAAACTATGCTGTCCGACCAGAACCACCGCAAGAGAAATAAGTACCTGGCTGATCTCTTGAGCCACCTCTCGAGCACCGGAAATGCCTCGCCGTTGAGCTTCCGACGCCACCGCCCCTGCGCCCTAGCCAACTCGTCCATCACACCGGGGTCCCTGCCGACAAAGCCATAATTTCGCCAAATACAGTTACATTTCAAACATTCGTACGATGGTATAGGTGCCGCTAGGAACCCGCGCAGCACGATATCTAAAACTGTCGTTATTTTGTGCCCGTTGATGGTCGGCAGTCGTAGCAGCCATCTCGAAGAGAGTCCATATTTTACACTCATCTTTGAATTTCTTTCTCCAGCTCCCTTCCTTATCGAAACTCAGAATCGGAGTCACATAGCAGGCGCCCCCCCACACACACTAGGGTACGTGCCTTATTTTTTGTCGCAAGAGTATGTTCGTCGGTGTAAATTAGAAATGTCGCATTCGCTCGAAACAAATAAGCCTGATGTGCAAATGCGAGGCTGTTGCCGTACACGGAAGTTCCGATCCAAGGGGCTAAAGCCGCAGACACAGATGCTAGTAACGGTGTAAGCAATTACTGTGTTGAACAGAGCAGCGTAGCTGGAGTACCGGACGGAAAAACGCACGAAAAAAACAACAGTGCACAGTCTGAATAACTCATGAACTACGTCGTCAATTGTGTACAGCTCAAGCCTTCAAAACATGTGCAGACGAGCTACCTACCGCAGCGCGCGGCTCAACTCCTCACCTGTCTTCTCTTCTCAGCCCCCTGGTCCTCCCACAGCGGCGGTCGTCCCTCAAGAACAGCAGGAACCCTTCCACCCTCACAAGGAGTCGGATCACGTACAAAATGAGAGGGCTCTGCGAGGAGTAGCGCCCCGTGTCCAGCTCCAGCGCGGTGTCGAGCATGCAGTCCAAGCTCGACAGCAGAACCTGTCGTAAAAGTAGCGCGCCAGACAATCGCCAAAAAGGGTAACACATAAAACACAACCGTTTAAGCAACTGAGTTAAATCGACACACGACGCGTGCGAAAATACGTGCAAGTGTGGTGAGCTTAAGTTTTATTTTTCCCCATCCGCCGGAGGATAAAAAAAACAAATAAACAAACAAACAAAAAACGTGCATGGCAACTCGAACAGGCTTGAGATAAAAAAGCGCCTGTCCAGTGTTCACAACCCGTGTTTTAACAAGCGCGCACGTTCACGGCCACGCGCAGGTCAGTCAACCACCCTTCTTACAGCGGTGAGAGCACCGTCTAGAGTGTGCTGGAAAAATGTCTAGTGGCAGGGTCTTTCAGGCCCGACCGTCCGGGTATCCATCCGTGAACATTTGTTCCAGGTTCTACGATATGTTCGCATTACCCTGTCGTTCACAGCACCCCAAAATAGGATACTAGCGAACGCCAAAACCATGCGAGGGTAGAGACGAAAGACGAGTGCTCCGGTTCGAACAGATTTCCATCGCATTGTTTGCCATGACGGGCAAGCCCGTCGGAAGTTCAAGCACACAGCAACCACCGTACGGTACCATGCCGTGCATACTCAGCAATTTTTCAGGACAGCTACAACAGACAAACACCCCGTAATGTGAATGTGCGACAAACACCCCGTACTGTGAATTTGCTTTCGTTATTGCACAGACCCAAAAAAATGACCGAGGGGCAACTTTCACAACTGGCCGAACATCAACGATTCAACAGAGGTGTTCGGCCTAAAAAACGGACTGCACCGGCCGCTAACACATCAAAAACAAATATCGCTACACACCAGCCTGCAACACCGAAGGCTATACCCAGGCTTGCATAACCGGAGGCTATACACACCAACGAACACTATTAGTGGCTACACCCACCATCTTGCACCACCGGAGACTATACACACCAACTTGCCTTACCCGGGGGTATACACGCCAACTTGCCTTACCGGACGGTATACACGCCAACCAGCACTACTGGATGTACCTTAGGGCTCTTGAGCAACTCGTTGAAGAGCAACCCGCACGGTGTCGCTAAGTGCTCCCTGGTCTCGGCCGGCACATGCGTCGGCATCGTCTTCGTTGGCGCAGCCTTCACGAAAAACACGATGGTGGGGGGTCGTGCGGGGACTTCAGTATTGCCGGTTTGAAGAAAAACGCGATGGTAAGCCGTGTGGAGAGATAATTATCGGCGGATTGTATACGCGGGGCGAGGCCGTGTGAGGAGTTCATTATTGGCGGGGTGTCTGGTTGATCCATGTCGGATTCAGCAAGTGTCTGGGTACCCGTGCATCGCACCCAACCGTATGAAACAAAGGACAGCATACAAGAGGAGGCCTTAACCCTCGTAGCACTACAACACCCCCCCATTTGACATGTAAACATTGTGTCCCCGAAAAGGAGTCGCAGTTCTACCGGAGTCAATTTCGTGACCACAGTAGTACCAGTAGTACCATACGTCGCATCCCGACGCTGAGATAAAAGGGGGCAAAAAAAACAAGAGCAGGCCTCAATGTCGTGACCATATTAGCAAGTCGAACCCAGACGTTTGAAGAAAGGCGTCCAACACATGAGAGGCACCAAAGTCGTGCCCATGTTACACTAGCCGCATCCTTCGTCGCACAGGCAGGATTGTAAGAGTAGATCAAGTCTCAACAAGTTACTGGTTTAATGTTGTCCGAATTATGAACCCACAACACGCATTCGAATGCCCTCTGTGAAAACTCAACGGTACCTGCCACAGTGCCGGCTCGAACAGCGTAGCATCCAGCACCTCTTGTAGATCCTCGCTCCGCAACGCCTGCCATGGTGCACAGGTTCAACAAAAACAAATACGCGAACGGGAGCTTTTCATTTACACGGTGCAACAAAATATGCACCCCTCTTGAGATGGCTGAAGCCTTCTTTTCTGTAACATTTTGCCGACGCTTTAACTCGTATATAGTCTGGAATTAATGAGGCCTCTCTGTCTCCCACCCCGAGGACGGCCTTCTTCCATCCTCGGGGTTTTGCTGCAAGATTACTTGATTAGATAGTTTGTTTCGACCACGGTCCAACGTCATACATCCACTAATGCACATAAGTTGACTACAGTCACGCATATTTTGCTGCAAGAGTTGATAGCGACAGATATACTACCAGGGTTTAGAACCGGTCGCTCCGCCCATATGGCGGAGCGAAAATGGCGGAGCGACCAAAATTTGGATTTAACACACCGCGTCAACGAAACATGAAAGGTTTGCGGCGCAGGAATAGTAGAGACCTAGGTCATCATGCAGGATAAAAGATAATAAAAGTTGGCGACAGCGCTATAGGCTACCGGTACTTGTCACTGCTTGAACCGCCGTTACGTACAAGGTGGGAAACACTGCCTGAACAAGTTCAGAAGTAGACTGCTTGTACAGCAGTACTCGTACACCAGTGCACATGGAAGTGTGGTGAGCTAAACCTTTATTTTTCCCCATCCGCCGGAGGATAGAAAAAAAACAAAAAAAAAACAGTGCACAGTAGGTCGTACACCAGTGAGTTCTCGTATGACGTACAGCATTAGTTCTACAGCAGTACTGAGCACTGCTGTTGTTGCTGTTGGCTGCAAAAGGACGTGTACTCGTACAGGGAGAAGACAAGCCACATCTAAAGCCATCATGGCCGAGACCATTCGTGACAATAGTAGCATGTGTCTGGTATGTCGTAGTGAATAGGCAAGGCAAGGGCTGCTATGGCAGTACTCTTTCTGTATTGCGGCATCAGCAGCAGCGCATATCTACCGGTGGTACAACCACCGGCATTGATGCGTAGTGCCGCCGTGTCATACCGGTATGTATATGAGCATGTATCACACGATACATCAACACCATGGGTATTTTCATAGATCGAGCTGTCCAAATCATATACCGCAACTATTTGTTGCCCGCCCGGCAAACAAAGTGGGTCGTTTTCGTACCGACGCACATTTCCAGACTCTGTACACAATGGAAAGGCCCAGAAGGGCATAAGAAGATGTGCGCAAATGTCGTCGATACGGACCTTTGTTCGTTATATCAAGTTCAGCGATAGTCGACGGCGATACCGATAAGCCGATGTTGCACACGTTGTTGCTTGCGGTGCGCTATGTCGCTCTCGCACGAGGTATGCAACTTCACACCAAATCCACGGCAAAAACATCTAAATGACCGTCTTTTCGAACACTACGAGTTATACAGTAGTGATATTTCATGACCCAAAACGCAAGGTCGAGTTTGCGTCGCTCTCGCACGAGGTATGCAACTCACACTAAATCCACGGCAAAACCATCTAAAACACCGTCTTTTCGAACACCACGAGATATACCCAGTGGTGATATTTCATGACCCAAAACGCAAGGTCGAGTTTGGTGGGAGAGGCATGTCACCCGACGTAGTAAATATTGCGACCACATGTGGGGACAACAGTATTAAGGCAACTTCCCGGCGTCATATCCACATGTATCAAGAAGACATTTACAGTAGGGATACACGAGGTAGCATGTTATGCTCAACGTCGGGATGTACCGCTCTACTGTACCTTCGGAGTTTTTTTAGGCGCAGAACAAAAATATCGACAAAGCAGTAGACACGGCCACAATCCGATCGAATAACGCTTGCTCGAGGGTCCCGACATAGCAGCAACCTTAACGGCACAAGCCCGCAAGATCCACGACCAGCATATGACGGCAACAATCCGCAGGAGCACCATAAGAAAAGGATACCACCGCTAGCAGCACCATTATGAAGACAGGTAGACACCATGTTTACGTCTCCATCCGGCGAAATCAACACAACCAAACAATCAGCTACCAAGCGCCCAACAACCTGGGGAAACGTAAAAGCCACAGATTACCTGCATTCGAACTGGATCCGAAAAGAACTTCATGACGAGCGGAATGCGGAGATAAGGCACCGTCAGGTACTGGAGCATCAGCTCGCAATCTCGTGCTCGCAGACGGTCTCCAAAGTCGGGCAAGCTCTGCACCAAAGCCGAGAGCAGCAGCGTCAAAGCAAGGAAGCGGGGGTCGCACGCAAATCAAAACAATTGCATTGCTGTCATCGCACACGGGATCGCTTGCGTCGTAGGGCTGTTACGAGAATTTTAATTAAAACGACGGAACGCCAGGCATTTAGTTTGATCTACTGTAGTCTGTTTTTTCAACTGAGCTTCCTGACCGTGCGTTTCCCGAGGAATTGAATGGGCAAATAGTCAGCCTACAGACAAAAAAAAAGTCGCAAGGATGGAAAAAAAACGGCAAGCCATCTTTCGATACCACCATTGACGAGCGGAACAAGGTTTGGGAAAAACCGCCTCAAAAGGCATCACCATGTATTTCAAGAAAATCGCGATCGCGGCGCGTCGTGAAAACGATTAATAACTCAACCACTTCGGGGCTTCAGGCGGGTAACTGGCGAAATGGTAGGTGTGTTCAGCACAGCATCGGCCTCACGAAACAACCCGAGGCGCCAGGATAGGGGGGGTGTCCGAGCGGCAAAGCAAGGAGCTGCAGCACGCGCGTGCAGCATGGTGATACTTGCTCCTCCTAGTCGCTTGACGATACAGCACTCTTGGTTTTCATCCCCGCTACATACACCATGGGTCCCAAAAGGGTTGACAACAGTGGGAGAACTTATGTACCACCTTGACGTTATATAAGCCCACATTCTGCATGATACATAGTGGTGGAATACCAAGCTGACACTACCTGCTTCGAGCGCATCACCATCCACGTCAAGCATCCGCGTTATCAAAGCGACTGCAGCCTTCACCCTTTTTGCTACTGCAAAAAATATCCTATACTAATTCCAAGTAGTTCGTCCTAGGGGTGGATTTCTAAGAGGGTAAATAAAGCGGCACAACCGTCCCCATTAAGCTATACATAGCTGAGCCCCCGCATGTTATAAAGCGGTTCAGGATCAAGCTGACGTTACCTGTATGTGCAAGACGTCGTCCTCCGTATCAACTCTTTTGTCCACGAGGTTTGACGGGTTTGCGCCAGAGGGTGGAGCTCTTGTCTTCGACATATTCATGCCCATCAAAAACCTGGCAACGGTAGTCGGCAACAGAATCACGCGTCAAACAATGTGGGCGCCAAACGTATGAACGATCAGCATTGAGGTAGGCATCAAACATACTGGGCAATGAACGCACGGGCGGTCAGCAGTGCCGAAAACAATCGGCAGAATGCCCATCGAAAACGCTGCTCGCACAAGCAAAGGCATTACAGTATGCGAGCATAATCACGCATCATAGCGGGCAATACACACCGAAGGGAGGAGGCATTCCATCATCATTGAGGAGCCGCCGGAAGCGATGATTGCAGGCCTGCTACAAACAATTCCTTGTATGTACCAATAGAACGCAATGGACGTAGGGTTCTCATTACATGGAGTTTAAACTGAAACCAAACCCCAGTCAAAGCGCATCTATTTCGCGGACGACAAACAAGCATGGGGGTTGGTTGTAACTACATACTTCGTACTAATATGGCAAAAGGGAGACGACGTGATGATGACTACGATAATCATTACCATGGCAGCGTCCTCACATTCGCTCATCTCCCTGATATCTAGCCCATGGTCGCAAAACACCCTGAAAAAGCGCCCGGGTGGGATACAAAAAAAGTGTCAACACACAACGGAACGGTACTACATCCTGCGGTATACCATCCCGTACCACTCGCAAACCAAATACTTCAAAGTATATCAGTGGTCCCTCCACAGTGCCGGCTGAGTAGCGCCGGTTATCCGCCATAGTGCCTGTGCAATTGCCGGGCACATACGGGAACAACTAGCAGCAGCAGCATGCGGAGTAGCGCCGGTTGCAGCTACAGTGTGGGCCTTTCCGGCTGGCACATACCGGCGCAAGAGAGGTACCACTACTGTATATGTATGGACGGTCAGCGTTGCTGAAAATGCTTGGTTTCGGTATATAGCCTTCACTCCCACGACCCTAACCGTACATACAGGACGCTCTCACCTCCGGAAGGTAGCGAGGGCGCCCCTCCCTGCCCTTCCGTCATCGCTGTCGTTGTTCATGAACGCCTGGCACTCCAAAGTGTGCCCGCCGAACCCCTGCCAATCCGAAGCCGAAAGCATAAACTATTAGGAGCGAATGCGACTTTCTGATTTGCAAGGCGCTAAAAAAATACGAACCCCTTTTGAGATCGTCGAAGCCGGTTTATACCTTCACCGCCGCTGCCACCGACCGAAAAAGAACGCACACAAATTGACGACAGTTACAAATACCATTCTGCGAGATTTCTTAGCTGCAGCTGTACTCTCTCGCGTCTAGAGTGAGGGTAATTCACGCCCCTTTAGCCGCCATTTTTTCGAGGTTGCAACAGCTGGCTAGTCTGTCACGTGCACGCGACGAGAACGCTTTCTAATGGGGCCGTGTTTCCACGTCGCGAGTATGCGCAACACGGCAGAAAGCCAACAAAAGGACGCCAACTGAATAACGCCGCGACAATTACCAGCCCAAAAGGTGACGATTGCATGGCCTTCGAACTCCGGGGCGATAGTCTAACCCGACCTAACCTAACCTAACCCAAAGCAAAGAGCCAGTGGATGACACTACGTGATGGTGGTGAAAAGTGCAGCCCGGCAGCCCACCAGCTTAGTGAGCAAAAATTGGACACGCGACAAAGCCAATCGGCGCACTAATGTACCGCAACCTATAGCAACAGCATCGCGACAGCATCTGCGACACAGCAAAATACTTGCCTTCACGACATAGCCTTCTTCCATACTCTTCCAGCTCCAATGCAGCCGCGCATCCGCCGGAGTCCAAGCCTTAACCTGCCGGACCAAAATGAATCAGGTCGGAAGCGGCACGGACAAAAACACATTGGACGTCAAAGGCGAGGGAGAGCACCGAACGTGGCAGAGCACCTCTCTCCGAACTTCCTTAGCAGGAAAATCGGTGGCAATGGAACATTACGTCAAAAACGAGGGGGAAACCGAAATGCCAAAGCATCCCTCTCCAAACTTCTGTGGTAGGAAAATCGGTCACAATGGAACATCCACCCCGCGGCCTGGTTCGTCGCTGACCCAAAGCACTTACAACACATTCGGTGGGGTGGTTTGGTCAGGATTTTGCGACGGCATTACGCAGGGAGACACGTTTTATTCGGGTCGTCACCATGCCGCGCCATCTCACCGTCAACGTCCACACCCTCTGTGGCAATTGCTCGTTCAACAAGATCTGGGGAATAAGATTAAGATAGCATTGTTCAGAAATATCTGGGGGGTAAGATCATTAGAGTATTGTTCTTACAGTGGAGGATAAGATCAAAATAATCTGGGAGGAAAGATTAACACAGTATCGTTTGAGAAAGATCCAGGGGATAAGATGGAAGGCAGTATCGACCAGAAAGATGGTGGGGAAAAGACCAACGCAATATCGTTCTGGATGATCTGTGGAATATTAATAGAACGTCGTTCAGAAAGATCTGGGCCATAATAGCAACGAAATATCGGGTTAACTGGTGTGAGGCGCCCGCTACATAGTGTGATCGTCACCAACAAATCGACAACCATCGTAGGTAGACATCCACGCTGGCAATCACCCTGGGAATGTGACCCCCGACCGAGTTTTGTTTGGTGTTGTGTCCCAATCTACCTGTGGACTCCTTGTGCCTTGCGCCTTTTCGTGACCACCGACTAGACCGTGGCAGTGAGCGATGCGAGATTGATCACAACGGCCCTGGTGCGCCAGAGTAGGCTTTAATCACGGGCGCCACGATCATCGAAAACGTGTGAGGAAGCTCACCTACCTCTGACTCTACCCCTAACTTCTCCAGCACAACCAAGCAAACTGAACGCCTCACGCTGGGGCGAAACAGGTCGTGGTGTGTGCTACACCACTACGAGTGCTAAAGGGCGTACCTCGGGCAAGGCGTCTGATGTGGGCGCCATAAAAGCCTTGAGGATGTAGACGATGTCCCGTAGATACCCTAGCTCGGGGTAAACATCGAGAAGCTCGGGATTTTCACCGCAAAGATACAGCCACGGCTCGTTTCGGGCAAATCCCATCTGCAAGCAAATCTGCAAAGGCACGCATGCAGCGAAAAGACAAATATACAAAAACGAGCACGTGCTGAATCTTTGAGTTAATAAAAAACGATATTGTCACCGCAGAGATACACCTACCGCTCGGTTCAGGCAAAGTCTACCTGGAAGCAAATATGTGGGGACACGCAGCGACACATCAAAAGAGTAAAACGAGCACGTGTTGACTATTTGAGTTCGCGCGGCGACGCGATCAAAATAAATGACATGAGCACGTGTCGAATATTAGAGTTCCTGAAAGCTTGCGCCACATGAGTGCCAGGGTGGGTTACACTCGCCGAAAACGTAGGCATTGTCAGGGTTGTGTTTACGCGAGCACGTGCTCACTATTTGTGTTCATGAAAGCCTGTGTCGCACAGGTGCTACATACCGTGGGCTACACTCGTCGACACTTGGGCCTTGGTAGGCGTGTGTTGCCGACGAGACCCCGCCCGTGAAACACCGAGATAAAAACGCAGAGACAGAGGCAACAAACCTGGATACGAATTCGGGGTGAAATGCCGTAAGCGCAAAGTCTTGTGGCCTCAGGATTGAGGCACCAAACCTCTCTATGCAAGCGTTTCAGGTTCTGACCCTATGAACCCTTTTGAACTGCACCCACAATTTTGGGGACAAACGACTGTAGTTTGAAGTAATGTAAGAAGGCGATTGTCGAGGCATTCGCAAAATAGGTATAACGACAGCACGGCGACCATGATGAAATGACGCCACCATGCGCTAGAATACCACAACAACGCAGGGCGCGCTGTTCTCACTCAAAGAGAGCACGCCCTTCGGCGAAACAGAGCTTGACCTTAAGTCATCAGCCTAGCACGGTGTCGCACGGCAAAAGATTATTATCCCACCCCGAATGGCTAAACGTTCACAATCCGAAGTGGTGCACCTGCTCCTGTAACCCTTGCATAGGCTTCAAGAGTGATGATATTTTCACACAATTAACGAGTAATTTCCCTGAAAAGTCAATGGTCGCAAAAAACGCTGAGCACTCACCCCGGTGGGAGAAAAAAAATGAGCGAAAAACTTTACGCGCAACGCAGTTCCAACCCGAAAGGGCCGAAAGGGGGCGGTGCTACGGGTTGTTGTATACTATCCCGTATCACTTCAACACCAAACAATACCAGGAAAATAGTGACTGTACGTACACCTGAAACAAATAAATAAATACATACAAGTTCTCCCTTCGGAGGTCAAAATATGTAAGGAGGCAGAAATGCTACGAAGGCAGAGTAAAAAGTGAGCGTAGAACCCAAGAACTACTAAACATGAACAAACGTAGCATTAGCAGGGAGCGGGGAAGCAGAAAGTGAGGAGAAAATAAGAGAGGCAACCAGACCAAAAGAGGGTGACGCAAGAAAAGAGAGCGAAATCATATGTATATACGCCTCAGTAGTATCATTAGTAGTAGCACAGCAATACCGAGGCAGTAGCAGCAGAAACTAAACAGGAGCAACAGACCGATACGACAATGAAGAGAGCAGTTAGTTAGTGTAGTAAGTGGATGATTATTACTGTTGTACAAACACAAGTAGCTTTAGTATGCATTAATAGGTAGCTTCGGGCTCCTACGCCAATATTTCAATGCAGTTGTTACATGTGCTGCAATTGAGGCAACCCCCCAAAAAATGTTAACAATCAAAGATGTAGTTGTATAAGAAAAAGTAGACAGAAACATGTAGTAGGGGAAGGTGAAGTGAGGGCAGACGGCTACAGACCGCAGGAAATATTCTAGATATGTCGTGGAAGTAGCACAATTAGTATGAGGGAAGACAATAGAAATGCGCAGTCTTCGGAGGGGGGTACGCAGCGATTAGAAAAATAAGCAGGTCATGAAGAAAAAAACTCCCGTACAATACGTACAGGTAAATCCAATTGCGCACGAAGAAAGATGTTAAAATCAATATTAAGGCGCAGAAGAGGGTGACGCAAGAAGAGTAGAACAACGTACTACGGTTTTTTTGTACGTGCACTTTGCTTGTTTTCGTAGGGAGAAGAGTGTTCCATCGTCCCGACCCTGTTTAAAAAAATATGTATGAATGCATGTATTCACAATTCTTGTAGGAGCACAACAACTTATCACTTTTTTCGTACAACCACCATACGGTCGTAGCGCATACCAGATACCTTCAAATGGCGGAGAAAGAAACGCGAAAAAAAGCAAAACAAACAGTGAACATATCGTCAGCAGGAGCAAGCAGCAGCAAACAATCCTCGTGCGGTTTTTGGAAGAACCAGCACAGACCGGGGAGAAACCGGTATACTGAAACCAAGTAAAAAACAGACCTATACTATTTTTTTCCATCTTACGTACCATGTACGAATGAATATCATGCTTACTTATGGGCAGAATTCCAGCCCCAACTGCTTGTTAGGTGTTATACAGCTGTTGTAGTGGGGGACTCCCAATAGTGCTGGTTAAACAGTGCCACTGATCTCTATAATGCCGGCGAAAGTAGCACGACTGGAAATCTTCATACAAACAATGCACAAATGTATGAAAGCCCTACTGTAAATTGTGGTGGTGTCTCGAAGAGTGCCGGTATATCGGGCTGGCACATACCGGCAATACCATGTGATGCTGTCTTGAGACGCGAAAACACACACATGTGCACCCCAAAAAAAAACGCATCTTCTGTCAGTCACAGACACACCGTGAAGCAGCAGAACAGCAGCAGCACAGCTTACGCTATACCTACAATGGGACCCGAAGGGTGCGCCAGCTAGCGTTGGGCTGCGAAAGCAACTGAGTTAAATCGACACACGACGCGTATGAAAATACGTGGAAGTGTGGTGAGCTAAAGCTTTATTTTTCCCCATCCGCCGGAGGACAAAAAAAAAAAAAAAAAAAAGCAGCAGCAGCAGCACACAGGCAGAGTAGAGCAGAGCAGGAGGGCCTTCCCCGCTTCCCCCATGCTCTTCTTATCTTTCTGTTATGATGCTGTCTTGCGCTGTGCGAAATATGTTGTTGAGTTTTTTGTGTGAGTTTCTTGCGTGAAGGCGTCTGTACTACAGACAATACGTGTTTCGCTGATATTCATTGCTGGCGAAGAACGGGCTATTATAGAGCCGGTTGAATAGTGCCATTGCTCTGTATAATTCCGGCAGAATCACTTGGCACTGCTGGCGCCCTCTTTACGTAGGTAGCTATGAGTGGCAACTCTATTCCAATAGTGCTGGTGTCCTGAATAGCGCTGGCACATATACTGGCACTATGTGATGTTGTCGTTCGTTGAACGAAAAACACACGTATACCCACGCAGGTGCACCGGCATTTTTTGGGAGCCCCATGTAGATACATAATAAGCACCACACACAGACCACATCAGCGCCTCAGGTAGACAGCAGTAGAGTTGCACACACAGAGCAGCAACAGTTGCGGCGGCACTACGACCAGCAGCAGCGTTTGAGGCAGTAGCAGCGTTTGAGGCAGCAGCCCGCTTGCCCCTCGTTGCGTTAGCCTTGGAACGTTTGGTGTTGGTGTTAGTGTTGGATTCGGTGTTCAGAACTTCAGGCAGAGTTGTTGGTGGTTCCTGAAGGGGTTGGTGTTGCTTTTGTGGCGTTGTGGCGGTGCTACATCTGCGGGAGGTAGAAGCAGGACATTTTGGCCTGCATGCAGCAGCGAAAAATGAAAGAAACTCGTAGTCGGACCAAAAAGTTTAAAGCAAGAAGCCAGTCGTTAGTCGGGTCAGAAGTCTGTGAAAGCGACAGCGGCAAGAAATAATGAAAGAAGCTAGTCGGGCCAAGGAGTTAAAAGCAAGAGGTTAGTCGGGCCAAAAGGCCCTGTGAAGGCGATCCCGCCTGGGCTGATCGTATCGGCCGCCCTAGACGAATTTATATATATTTATATACCACGGATGTTAGGCGCCCGCTAATCTTCACCTGCTGTACACTGGAAAATGTGCCCGGTATGTTTCATGCCCTTCACTATCTGTACATTGGGGAAAATACCCTACATGCACCAGCTAGATGCCATGCGCTTCACTCTCTGTAAATTGGAAAACGTACCCGATGGGTGTCGTGCTGTACCCGAAAGGGAAATGCACCCCTTCAGGTGTCATGCCTACCTGGTCGATGAGGCCGAACTCTGCCCTCGAGAACACCATGCTCTGCTCGAACGAAAACAATATGTGATCCTCCCTCAAGACCTCTCTCTGGCGGAAAAAGTATTCGAGCACCTGACACCGGACCGCTTGAAAAGCTGCCAAAACCGAAACAGCATTGGTAAGGATCGCGCACGGGAATACACAACGGTGGAAGCACTTCAGCAACGACTCAGCAGGGCTTAGCTCTTCCAAAAGAATACATCCGCGAATTAAATGCTGATAAGAAATGCCCAACCGACAAAAGTGAGGGGATCTACCAGGTACGTGCGTGAAAAAATGCAGAGCCGAACAAATTAGCACAGCATCGAATTTCTGCATGCATCTGTGCGAAGTACAAAACACACAAGATGCTCGCTGGTTCAACTCGAATTAATCTCACCCAGAACTATTCATGCAATTATAACAAATTATCAATAGTACTACTTGGGGAGCATCGTTTCCTGTCCAAGCATCAACCAGAAAATGAACAAGCCTGCTTAAACCTGCAACGTTTAGTGCCGTATACCTCGTATGTACGGTTTTGGAATTTACACCTTCGATAAAATGCTTGAAGGATTTTCCCAGTGGGTAACGCACGAAACCCCCGTGTTCCAGATGAAGTACGAGTAGCACAGGGGATAACATTGCCATCTATAATGCCCTGACCAAACAGCTCAGGTTCTTACCGGGGTCGTTGAGCTTCGACGTCTCGCTCTCCACGGCGAAGAATCCCATTTCAAACCCGAATGGGAATACGGGGCCTGTAAACCGCGGCAAGGATGTTCGATGGGAGGTGTGGTGAATAACAAGAGCGCTCGCGGTAAATCGGTGCAATAATACAAAGTACCGGGTCACACTAGTGTAGCGCTCTGACAGCAATCCGTCGTGCCGAACGAGGATCGTGGCGTCACGCTCAAGCACGGTAGGCGCAGCAAACAATACCCAGGACGCAATCTTGATGGCTATTTAACCCGGCCCCGCTCTGGCATGATTTGGTGCACCGAGAATGCAACCGTCCCAGCAAAGGACGCATAATACGGCCAAACAACCCAGAGTACGATAACCACCAAATATTACGGTTGGTTGACGGTCTAGACTTGACCCGCCAAGGCCTTTGTAGACGAAACATACTAGTTTTATCGTAGGGAGTTAGTTTCTTGGCGGCTGCCCGTCAAGGAAAAGGTGTGCCGTCAACCTCCTTCGGGGTGAGGAATAGAGCTCCTCAAGAGAGGAGCCTCAGAAAGCTAGTGGCACTTCTACTATACCGAAGCATTCTGCATACGGATGATCAACCTGGAGCATGATGACCCCATCACCGTGGAGAAAAGTTAGGAGCACCCCTACCGTAGCAACTGTTAAAGTTAGCGACAAACTAGCCCGAATGTGGTGGCCACCATCACCACCCAAATCTCACCCTGCGCCCTGCCGCTGTACTGCAAAGAGCACGCAGACGGTGTGTCGCACGCCTTGACACGCATCACCACGTCCGCCAAAGCTGCGAGGCATGACATCGTCAGCATGCGCACCGCGTCGAAGCTGCGAGTAACCTTAAGGGAGAGCGATGCCGCCGCGAAGTGCCTGCTGACAAGGTCCTGCATGGCGGTCGAATACAAAGAATAGGCAGATGGATTCAGAGGTTGCGTTAGCCCTTTTCCAGTAACAATGCGCTCGTTTGCATCACATAATCCAGCCAGCTGGACTTAACGCATACCAGGCACGTAGTACTTTTGAGCACTTGACTCCTGTTATGGGGATAAAACGCTTCCATTTACAATATTATACGAGTTCGGAAGGGGTTAACGAATAGTCTAAGAACTGATCCATCGTTTTCGGGGATACATTAACTACGAAATAGTACGGGATCGTTAACGGAGAAGCGAGAGGGTTACGATGGAGCGGAAATCTATACCGACGCGAAGGATGCGTCACACGATCAGATTCTTCAAGTTAAGTAATGCTCTTCAGAGGCCGTGCGACAAGGGAAACGAGAAACCGCGCGCGGACAAAGTTCTGCATGACGGCCGATTACAGCGGCGAGGCAGAGGGAATTCATGTTTACTCATTAGTCGTAACCCTTTTAGCACTGCACTAACTACAAGTACGAGGTCGAGGCAGAGAAAGCTTACATTTGTTTTTATCCTTTTGGTACTGTACTCCCAAAATGGGGACAACGTACTTGGAACTCGGGAAAATCTTAGGAAAACGAAAGGGCTTAGGACCGATGGGTATAGTTGAACAATGCAGTCATAAAATGCGAATCCAAGACTGGATTTAGCTAAAATATCCGATGCACAGACAGTGGTATAAAAGGAAATGAGGCAAAAAATGCCGACCAGCATTCTGAAATGGCCGAAATGCTGCTTTTTGGTTCGAATCCCAAGGGTGCATTCGATTGCCAAAATGCCCATCAAAATCCCCAAGAAGTTACCCCGCCTTCACAAACCACCAGCACCAGCAGAGGGCATCAAGAACCTCAGCCGCGTGCGTGGGTGACAGTCGAGTATGTCCCATTACGATAGCTCAACGATGGCAGCGGTCCTGTCCACTGCAGCAGCCACCTTGGCCAGCTTGCAGACGATGAGGGAGGGCATGGCTGCAACGTTTGCTGAAGAGCCGGGTCGGGTGGTTCGGGCGCGGATGATGATGGGAGCTAGGTTTGGAGAGCGAGTTCCCTACTGGTGCACGCGACGCCGCACATCGGGACTGCGTTCCCTTCACACTGAAGGTACGGTTGCCTTTGTAGCCGGGTCCCGTTGACAACTCCGTGTGCTTCTTGTGTGTCATCGAGCAGCTTGAAGCAGTAGCAGCCCCACGGTCGAATTTTGGAATAATTTTTGGACCCTCTTGCATATTTTGACTGCTGCTTGCACTATACCTGGTATAATAACGATTTTTGGGCTCGTGGCTGCTGCTTGTACTCTATACCTGGTATAATAACGATTTTTGGGCTCGTGGCTGCTGCTTGTACTCTATACCTGGTATAATAACTTTTTTCGGGCTCTCGTCTGCTGATTGTACTCTATACCTGGTATAATAAAAAAAATTGGGGTCGTGACTGATGCTTGTACTCCATACCTGGTATAATAACTTTTTTCGGGCTCTCGTCTGCTGCTTGTACTCTATACCTGGTATAATAACTTTTTTCGCGCTCGCGTCTGCTGCTTGTACTCTATACCTCGTATAATAACTTTTTTCGTGCTCGCGTCTGCTGCTTGTACTCTTTACTTGTTTGGCGCCGATCTCTTTGCAGCTCAACGCTGCCCACGCCAAGGGGAGTGCCTGGTACACCTTCAGCGCTTCTTGAGACATCAGTCTGCCACCAAACTTTTTGCTCACTCGTGTGAGCGCACATATAAAGTCCCCTGAGAGCTCCACCGGGAGCACGGGAACCTGGGACGTGTATGCAGTCCTGCTCGCCATCTTTGGAGTTGTTTGACGATCGCGAGTAGGTGCTCAGTTGGTGCTTGGTGGAGTTTTTGGACTGTACGCTGACCCCTCGTACACAAGCCTTCGTAGTTTTGTAAGAACCAAAAGCATTTGTCCACTCTGGGATTTCGTTGTATTATACCAACGTCCAGCAAATCTCTCTTCGGGAAAATAATGCCAGGCGGCGAAACAAAATGCAAGTAATCATTCGCATTCGCATTTCCTGCCATACCCATCGGTCTAAGCCTTTTACTAAAAAGCAAACATGATTCTACACTATTTCCAGGCGGTTTCTACCCAAAACGGAGGCACACATCTTAAGGGGTTAATATGAAGCGGAAAGCTGTACTCCTCGACACCGTCGCGAAAAAATGCGCCACAAGATCAGATCGCGCGAGTTTAGGATGCGTTCAAAGGTCACGCGACAAGCGAAACGAACACAGAGGCGAGCAGCTTCAAGACTGAAGCGAGCGGGTAAAATTGCGCGCTTTTGGTGCTCGTCCGAATCCGAACCGCACAGAAAAAAACGTCGCCAACGTTATCCCCGCAATCTTGCCCGCGAAAACGTAAACCCGCAATCCTACACGCGCAAACATTGCACGGCATCAAGACTGACCAGCATTCGGAGGATGTGCGATTGTGTCTCGTATCGCATAAGCCTGCCGTCTGCCTGCCAGAAGCACTCGATCGCAGACCGTGGGGACGCGTTGGGTAGCGGCACGGGTATCACCTGGACGGGGATAGAAAGGAAACGAAACATGCGAGGAACATGACGAAATACGGCCAATCAGCGATTAAGGGCGGCCAAGCGCGGAAAGCACTGGGTGCAGTGCCACGAGGCATGGATTCACGCATGGATTCACTACAACTGAACCCATGCACGTTTACCATGCACGTGTATCATTCACGGTTACCATGACGGAGTATCCGCATTCCGCGAGGGTAATCGCAGACAGAGCTCGCCCCTAAGCTCTACTCGTAAGACCAGGGAGTAGAAGCAAACTTAACAGGGAGTTGCAGCAAACTTAAGAGGAAGTTGACGCAAAGCTAAAACGTCCAATTCTCCTGTGAACAAAATCTGCGTCGTTGCAGAGCTCGCCCCTAAGCTCTAGGATACGGGGGTTGCGCCAGCTTTTGCACTTACTCTGGTGACGAGGTGCGTGATGAGCGACGCCCTCAAGAAGAAGGTGTTCTTCATCAATCTCCGCTGGTTCGATAGTAGCGTGCACACCTCGCACGCGCGGGTCAGCGTATTCGCCACGTCCTCAAAGGTTGACACCGAGTCGGGCACCAGGGTGAGCTCCACCGGTCGCAGGATGGGAGGCGGCAAATGCTCCTGTAAAACATACAAAAAAATATGCAGTCACGACCAAAGACGTCAAGAGACTGCAATTTAGGCCTATGATAGCAGGATGGCTAGACGTAACATACTAGTTTTAGCGCTAGATCTCCAGAAGCCTTGACTGATGGCGCCCGACACTGCCGTCTCCGGACAGGTTTGGTCGCGGCAACCGATAAGAAGCCAAGTTGTTGACACAGACCCATGTCATACCAGGTATAATGCACAATATGTATAGAGATGATACCGCAGACGGTGCTTCAGGCCGAGTCAGGCACAAAGGTAACCTGCGTAACCTGCACCGGTCGCAGGATGGGGGGCAACACATGCTCCTGTCTCGGTAAAAAAAATCAAGAATGCAGTTTCGAGGACCGATAGGAGGCTAGGTGACGGACACGCACCCTCAAGAATGCACTCGCGACGACCGGTAAGAGGCGAGGTGACTGAAATGAACCTTTGCTATACGATACAAGGTTTCCCTTCGGGATGTGGGCAACGTGAAATCCCGGGGGCGTCGCAAGACCAAAAGGGAGACACCGGTAACACACGTACCAGGTATACATGTTTTCCCACCTATAATGGTGTTACGAGTACTTACATAGATAAACCGCACTGCTCTTCTTAGAGGAAACGTGCGGCATGAGCTAGTGCATTGCCCCAAAGAAAGAGTAGTAGTAGTAGTATTCATCAGCGGGAACAGTGTGATAGCGGTGGGTGCACGTTGTACTGATGTACGCGGAAACGAATTAGTAGTGGTCAGGGGATGCTGTGTACCGTACGTGGAATAGTGCCCGTTGCTATATAGTACGTCGCATGTGTTTGCACTTGGTGGTAATGGATAGGGATGACCAGCCAATGCCAGTCGCTCTTGGGTGTTGTACAATAATTAGTTGGTTGGCGGCAACAATTTCGGTATGTGTGGCGAACGTGGTGGGATTTTCCATGAGTTGGAGGTAGCGTTCAACGCTTTGGTACTGTGTGTTTGAGGGGAACCGAAACGTTGATGTACTCCTCGTTTATCCCCGTAGAAAGTAGAGCTACTGATCGATAGTGTTCCCGCCTGAACCCGCCACTACTTGGTGCATGTGGTCAGGAATGTATAATTGTACATGACATGTGCGTACGATGATATCAACACGCCTAGAACTGATCCACCCAGCCAATCAGACGGCGTCCTGGGCGCGTGGCGAACGCTAAAATAGAACTGTACCCGATTTTGGCCACAGCAGCACCGTGTATATACCTGAGTTTGGCTATCGCTAATAAGGAGTTATATATCTTTGACTCCTACCCATGGTTCCACTCTGCCCAACAACAAATATTTGGCCTGGTCGAGACTCGCGTGCATGCTGCGCTCGCGATGCCTGTCACCCTCGACGCGCTCGGCGCCATCTTCAAGATTTCCCCGCTCTATGTCCCTGCGAGCCCCGGCTCCCGCGTGGAGAGATGCAAGCCGTGCCCTGTGGCGCTCGTCAAACACTCGGCTGCTCCCGGCCTCTACCTCCCAGTGTCCGCTTGCTGGCATCCGCTCTGTCCGGAAACATAATGCCGGGATATGTATTTTTGTTCAAGTAAAAACGGTCCTTACATTCGGACACGTCTGGTTACCCCGCAAAAGAAATATAAACACACCGGGTCAACCACGCCCACAGACGCTTTCGCTTCTGCCTCGACGAGCGGCCGCCCGCGCGGTGGGAGAGCGCAGGCCGGTTTACCCTTGTCTGCACCCATGCCCACGCGCCCACGTCGAGATCCGGGGCCGAAAGGGCCCAGGGCGGCGCGGCCCCAAACCCCACACTAATCCGATCCACATGTATACTGCTGCTACTACTGCTGTATGTTGCTGATACTGCTGCTGCTGTTGTGCTGCTGAGGTAAAATTTAAGTCTGGGCGGTTGCTGCTACTGCTGCTGTGCTGCTGCTGCTGCTGCTGCTGCTGAGGTTTTAGGTTAGGTGATGAGTAGCGGGCCATTTTTGTACGAACAAAAAACGAAGTACAAAAAATTGTAAAAGTTTACCAAAATCAAATTTCAAAAACAATTTGGGGTGTTCCAAGTGACCTGCTCGACTCAGGGAGGCGGAACGCAATCCCTTGCCAAATAGAGCCAGCTAAGCGACGTTTCATGCGCATCGCGCCGCCACGGAGCTCGGCCGAGATCCAGACATGCTTCACAATGTACCCATGGCAGGCTAGCTTGCCCCGCGGCCGAAAGTGCCAGAAGAAACACTCGGCCGCCGGAGAGCAGCGAGTAAAAGAAAAACGAAGATCATATTATACAAATACCTATAAAAGCCAGAAGGTCTAGAGGTCATACTACGGACTGTGTTTCAGGCCGAGCCAGGCACGAGGGCCCTAGGCCCATACTGCCCTATAATGATCATCACACCCGCTTAAACCTGCCATGCGTTAAACCGAGGCACCCCTCCTCAGCCGCCCCAACCCCATCCCTAACCCTAACCCTAACCCCATAGCGTATTTTTGCTTACCCCTGCCATGTGCTCCACCGAGGCATCCCTCCGTAGCCGGCCAAACAGCGGGAAAACCGTAGACCAAGGCGTTTTCTCCGGGTCAAGCTCCAGGCTTAACGGGCACTTCTGGAATGCCGCGTTACTGCGGCTCCCCGCCACCGTCAATGCCTCCACCGAACCCTGCACGCTGTCCAAGGTCTCCTTGATAGCCTGTGGCGGTTTCGAGCGGGGAGAATCATAACAAGGAAACAAAAAGCCAGTTGTATTAGACGGGACCTTGAGGTGGTCTACTACCGGAATGAATTATCGCAAGAATCCCAGGTTGTTTGTCGAATGGAGGGAGTCATAGTAAGGCAACTAAATATTGTTTGTTACAGACGGATCTACAGTAGTCAACTACGGGCATGATTCCGCATTAATTCATTGTTGTTGCCCACATTTACCGGTACGAGAGAAGCCGTTTCAATGCGTCCACTAAAAAAACACCCCTATCCTGCAAACTGATATGTCCAGCCAACTTAAAGCTCTACTGGAGATCACCTTTATCTCGGCCTCGGTTGTGTCCGCCCCCGTCGCCAGTTTGGAGGCTGCTTTTGCCACGGTTCGACAGGCAAGCGTCAACGGCACAGCGTCGTTATCTCTGATTTCACCCCCGCCGCTCTCAATGTCTCCTTGCGCCATCCGGAGCATCGTCCACCGCAGGTGGACAGTAGTGCGCTTCGCCTGAGGCACGAGGACAAAACGTTAGGAGAGGGCGAGGTTGAGCCAAAACAACCACTAAGGCCTACCCGGTATCATTTACTACTCTGACACAGTCCTGCACTCTAAGGATCGTTTAGGTATCAAAATGAATACCGAACGGTTCTAGCATGTCCGGACATAATGCATCGCCCTGCGGTTGGAGCCTGCATGCAGGACCACGGGACATGAACACCTCAGGCGATATAATGCATCGCAGTCGGCCACCATTCGACGAAGTCCCTACACACTCAAAAGGAACTTGCCATATTCCAGCGAAACTCTAACGGTACCGTGCGTGTTCAACGCAGAATGAAAACTTTGTATCGCAACACTGGAGTTAGAGGAATATCACCCGCTGACACCTACCAAACGCCCCACGGCGCCAAAATACCTGGTGGGCAAAAAACAAAACAAAAAAACTTGCGATGAAACTAGCCCCTCACGAGCAACTCTAGCCCCTTACGGCGAAACCTAGCACCTTACACGACGACGTGATTTTTTCCGGCTAAGTGTCGCCCGATGAAAACTAATTCCCAGCGCATGTTAGAGGCAACAGTAGCAACGGAAGAACGTCAGCCTTGCCCGAGGCGGCGCGACAAGGGCAATGTAAGTCAGTCGAGGGCACCTTTCCACTTAATCACCATCGCTGTCGAACGTTACTGTGTCCGATACAAAGACAACCAGCCCCAACCCCAACCCTTAATCCAAGCCAATTAGTAGTGCTGTAGTCCAATAAGCCAAAGTTTAGGGTAATAATAGTCCTCTTTGTCTCGTACACAGTGTGCGTCAATCTTTCTGTTGAATACCGGTAAGTGGCAAGGTCCACTGAGTCGGTCAACCTTACCTGGGGCGCGGTGAGTCCCAAAAGTTGCAGACAGTGCCGTGACGCCTCCCACAAGATGCGCGCTTTGGACGGGTTGCCCCCTCGTGGAGAAGTCCGAAAGCAGATGTTAGACTGCGCACATTACGCCAAAACAGAAGAACAAGAAAGCACGTCAAAGGAAACAGTAGACAGACACGCACCCCGCCGAAATTTTCAGCTCTTCCTCGAGACATACCTGGTACGTCGACCAGGGGAAGAGGGGAAGTCCGAAAGCACGTACTAGCCTGCGACATAAAAGTAACTAACACATTTTAGGGGGGTAGTTCCCTCAAGAGCTGACCGGGTGGGAATTATGCCGAATTTGACTCGAATAAAGGTCAACTATTGTCTACCCCTCCACATAGTCACATTCGCACTGAAAAACTATGTAGCCGGGTGGAGATCGAGAGAAAACCAAACCGGGTGCGCGACAAGCTGCTTGCGTAAGCGTGCGGGCTGGGATCTGCCGGTAAGGATTTTCGGGCCCTGAAAAAAAGAACCTGGTGCATATTTCGCCTGAAACTGCAGCTGTCCCTTGACCAAAAGTCGCCAAGCTGGTCGAGAATTTGCTGCGGGAACCCTCCGGGACGGACGACGATGGCATTATGTGCACGTAAAACGAAAACCGTCCATTCTTCCGCCAACATAGCGCGGACCCTACCCTTTCCACATCATCGAAACGCCTAGGGGAAAAACCATTCTTCGACCCTACCCTTTCCACATCATCGAAACGTCTAGGGGAAAAAAAGCGTTCATATCGATCGCAGTCATGTAGACTTACAGTACGAAGCTCCCCTGCGGCGTATCACAAAAATACAATTCGCGCTTTGCATGGAACGCGGTGGGTACGGGTTTTTCGGGAAAAGCCCGCCGGCATGTTAGACAGCAACAAGCGAGACTTACGTCCCCCTCCCCCCATTTTTTAGCTTTAATCATTTTTTCAAGTTTCAGCTCAACTCTTAATATATTCAGTTTACCCTCAGCGACCTTCTGGACAAGCGGTGGTCACAGGCGTCTTCCCTTCTTCCCCCCGGTACGTGCTTTCATTTTTATCGAGCACGGGGTTCATTCAGCATTCCCAATTAGCTTTTTATTCTCGTCGATTCTCCTCGAATTTTGCGAACTCACGCTCTCGTGCTTTCCGATCGTGATTTTTTCGCAAGAAAAAGTTTCTACCAGCACGAGTGTGCACTCGGTGAGACGTGAGACTTCAATCCGCGACCTTGACGTTAGTGTTAGTAGTGACCATACTACACACCTAATATTAATAGTCCATGGGGGACGGTGATAAGTAGGGCAAGCTGAATGCAAGGCGGTAATGACCTAAACAGCCGTTACACGCATACGAATTCCTTAAAACCGGGGTTCGGGGCCATTTAAGGAGGGACACACAGCATGCTAGGGAAAGAAGGGAAGTAAGGCAAAGTCTAAGCCAAGGCATTGCGTAAGGTACTTAAGGCATGGAAGGGCCCGTTAAAGCACACGCTTCAAGTGGTGCCTTAACCCCTACCAGGTGTTATTTCCCTGCGGTATGCCTTACCGCGCATGACCGAACTCGCCGAGGGCGTGTCTTAACGGGCAAGGCTGACAAGGCGGCGAGCACTGACCTTTTTGGACAGGCCCGCCGGCACGTTCGACAGCAATGGGCGGGAGTTGAGGTAGGGCAAGAGTCTCTCGTACAAGTGCTTCGGTCCGTTTTCCGGTCGGGCGTGCACCAGCTGCCGGTACGCCAGCGTCCAGAACGACGAGTCACGGACGCGATGGCCAGGTATGTCGCTCAGCAGTAGCGACGCCACCGATCTCATCTGCACATCGCGTGTTCATCAGGGTGGTATTGTATAATTCAGCTGAGATACATGCTTATGATCTGAGATACATGCTTACAATCTGCACACGGCGTAATCAACAGGGTGATAGGATGCAGCTGGAATACGTGGGAATTATCTGCATATCGAGCGTTCAGCAGGGTGGTAGGATGCCGCTGAGATTCATGGGTATCAGGTCTCATCTGGAATCGCTGGTTTCAAAACAAGACCGACTGCATTCCGAACATTTCCGGCGTGCCGAGCTCACGTCGTATATGGGACACATGTGGATTGTTTGCTGTAGGCGAGTACCACCTATTCGTTAAAACGGGCGACTTATGAATTAGACGGTCAACACTCATCGCCGCACGGTGGGTACGAAGCTGAACAAAGTAAAACGTGCAACTGCAAAGCTTGCAGCAGAAAAGCAAAACGGCTCAGCAGACAAGAGGTGCAGGTGCACCAACGAACATTTTTTATGCGCGTACCTTTCCCTTGGCAGGATCAGCCTCTTGGGCGTGGTACTCTGCTCCCTCTCCGCAGGGGTTGATCACCGACAACGAGAAAGCCTCCGCCGCCTGCCTCATCACCACGAAAGCCACCGTGTGGCCTGAACCATCTGGCCGAATCCAGCCGCAGGGGGCCATCGCCAGGTCTCCCACTCCAAGCCCCCGTATCTTCTGCACCCAAGCGTTGAGGAACTGGCAGGAGGGGGTGGGGGGGGGGTACTCAATTGTTACTTGCCGTAGGCATTAGACCACTGACCATTTACCACGCACCCTTTTCGAGATGGAGCACCGTTCCTACTCTCAATAGAGGCCTTTCCAACAGTTGGGCGCGCAGTAGTTTTTCATATACTTAGTATTACATATACCAGGTTTCACTTTTCGCATTTTTTCCTTCCCGTTTCACCTTTTGTGGACACCATCTATCTCCTACATAGCGATCGTTTTCACGCTACTACTTAGCGCACCAAAGTTCTCCTTGTCACATTCGTTTATTTTCCTCAGAGGGGGGGGGGGCGGCTACACATGATCATGCATGGCCATCGTCTTACGACCATGGACCCTCGCATCCCTACAAAGCTGTGACGGAGCATGTCGGGTTTTCACCCACCCAGCAAACATTGCTTGCACCACGCGCGAAGCGCTATTAAGTGTTTGGCGAGTCGCATGAACGATGAATATCACCTTTCACTAAGAACCGCTTGTGAGGCGGACTTCGGCACCTTGTGCGTATTTCCTTGCATATGGATGCTGGCAGCGGGGAGGGTGAAAGGCATAAAGCCGCGGTATATTCGACATGCTCTTCTGCAAGACAAGTCTATCTGGTTCAAGAGCTTATGGTGCACTCCTGACGAGAGCTGAAAAACGAGGCGATGGCAACAGCGAAACACTCGCAGAAACCCCATTAGCAAGGAAAAAAAAACATGGTCGTGGCAGCAATGCATTTATCTCCAGGGCCAACACAGTAGGTAGCGTCATACAATTTTGTCTTCACTTATTAATAGACCGTTATATTGTGAATCCACGAACGGCCACGGCATAAACACAGCCGCGGTGAGCAAGCAGAACTCACCATTAGGAAGGCGTTGTTGTCTCCTTGGCCTGCGCGGAACTTGCTGCAAGTTTCCCCACACTCCTCCAGGGCACGGTGCAGCAGGCGCTGGATGGGACTTTGGGTAACCTGCCGAGTAACGGGTACAGCAGAAGTTAGCATATTAACGTAAAACCTGAAAAGGTACAGCAGTTTGAAGCTTCATAATGCCAGCCCTCAGAAGGTACAGCAGCAATTTGCATCCCAAGATCAACCCTCGCCAACTCAAACGCGCGACATTGCAGACATGAGCTTCCACTAATCGATCCCACTAGTCGATCTCACAGCTAACGTCGTTTTCATAAAATGGTCAGACTGTTGCCTGCCAGACGCCCGACCGAAACATTTCTACAAGCGGCTTGTATAGTCGATCTTACCGCTGGAGCATTGTTCATTTTAGTAATTAAACGATCACACGAGTGCGTGATAAGGTGCGAGCGAACGAACGTAGGCACAGCCAGGGTCGCCACTTTTCCCGCGGCGTACTTCCACTAAAACAACGGAAAACGGATGCCACCCTGTCGACGATGCTGCGACCCTCTGCACCGCTAAAGCTGTGTCAAGAACCTCTTCGTACTAAAATGTATGTACAACAGTGGTGATGAGGGTGGTGGCGGTGGTCGCCCAGCCACCTGGCAGCCGCCAACACGGCCACCATCGCCAACGCTCGGCAGGCGGCCAACTTATGGAGGTCCCTGTCAGACACTAAGTTCATGCCGGCGAGGGGTACTTCCAGCGTGGCGGGGGAGTGTTCGCACGGCCTCCTCTTAAATCTCCCGTAGGACACGTGCTCCACCCAACATCGGACAGGTCAGTTCCCCATTTCATCAACATCTTCCGTGCGGTACATCCTCTATCCACCGGTGTGCAGCGCCCTCGTCCGAAAAAACGTCGCTTACGTCTACGCGGCCAGCACAAGCCCCTGCTGGCTTTCGAAGTAGGCAGTGGTAGATTAGTGTTCTCCAAAATCTACCACTGCGAACTCCCAAAACGACAGTAGTTGTTTAGTGTCAACCGTGAAGACGCGAGCGACCTTTGTTAGGGTGAGGCGGAGGCGGCCGTGTGAACACTCCCCCGCCACGCTGTAAGCCTCCCTCGCCAAGAGGATTGTGGCAGTATAGCGCACCACTTATTCGATAAAGTGGCTGAGGTACACTGTACGAGGCAAAGGGGAGTATCCATAAATTGATTTATTACATTGATTTATTGGGTTTGGGTGAGATACAATTCAAAGTGTATGCCAATAATTTTCTCCCATAAATGGTACGCTACCCTCGAACTTGGCGTCTGCCAGGGATGTCCTCACGTCGGCCGCCTGCCGAGCGTCAGCCTTCATGGTGGACGAACCGTGTTTCTTTCGTTGATGCACTAGATTTTTATGTGCTACTGCTGATAGAACACCTGGTACACAACGGTACACACATGATACTGCTCCTGTGGTATGATACTGACTTTTGTCGCTTGTACAGTACATTTTGCTGCTGCCGCTGCTGCACGTACGATAGCACCGGTAGTAGTGCTTCCAAACCGATGTTTCCTCGTTGAGCCTGATCGTGCCCGCCTGCCCCGACTCCGCCGGGGGTGGCCTCGGCGGTGCTCGCGCCGTGTCCCGGTAGGGCTTGATGTGCTTGCATGTTTCCAAGGATATCACAGGTATTATACATGCATTAGTCGTGACAAGCTTGACATATTTTAAAAATCGGCGGTCTCTTGGCAGCATAACCACCCTTCGATCTACGAACGTCTACGGGATGCGTTAGCTACTGAAAATAATATCACGTACCAGTAAACGTATGATACTACTCCCGGGGCATGGCCTTGTTTTTGATGCTGCCGCTGCTGCACGTACCACAGCACCACTAATAGTGCTACGAGTATGGATATTACGGGTGCATACATACATGAATTGGTGTTGCCTTGTCCATGATAACTTTCCGTCTTTAGAATCTTTCATTTTTATGAAGGAGCTTCTTTAATCTTTTCGTTGACCGTGGTTTTGGCCTTTCGGTTTGTTTGGCCCACTTTGACCCCGTTTGACCCAATCTTTACGAGCGAAGAGTTGCTTTGGCCTTACCGGTTATTCTCTGTTTGGCCTACTGCTTTGACCGGCGAATGTATACCGCGTCAGCTTTGAGCAACACCTCTCACGCACCCAGCTCGAGTCCCGGCTTGATGATGAACAACACGACCAACACCGTCACCTGCTACGAATAAACACTCCAGCACCGCTTGCGCTTCGCCGTCGGCCGGCGCAAGCTCGTGGGTCACGTCCACCGGCGCAGCTCGCCGCGGCGGAGCGGCGGATATAGAATCAGCTACTCTCCAAAAAGGTTTTGGTAGCGCTGATACCCGTTCTCCTACGCCATCTACGGTTGCGTCGCCACACGCCACACCGACCAAGCAGGGTCTCGCATCTCCTTCCTCAGGAGGGACTCGGTCTTCCCCATCGTCCCCGAAAAGAAAGGAAAAACTTTGAAATCCGAGCTAACCCCAGCAGTGCCGTGCGATGGCTGTCCAAAGCTCCTTGAGAGGAACTCGGTTCCTGCCGGCAAACGAGTGGCATTCGCCTCTTGACAAGATCTGACTTGCCCCGGGGGTGAGATAATCCTCTTCTGGGCTACAGATGGATTGTTTTTCGAGGCCGATTAACCCCCTTAGAGCCCCAAAACCCCTCCCCCTGTTGATTCCAAGCACACTGTCCCCGAAAACGGGTTTCCGGTTGTAAAGACGTTAAAGAGGGGACGGCTTCATAAGCCCTAAATACGGGAGGCGGCGTTGGATGGTTGCTTCGTCGTGTCTGTTTTTTCAACAGAAAATAAGTTGAGGGAAAACAGGCACAACGAAGCAATCACTCACCACCGCCTCTCCTGTAGAGGGAGTAGGATACCGCCCCTCCTTAATCAATCGCGAATAAAACTCAGTCTGTAGCCCGCAAGAGGAACATTCCACCCCCGGGACAAGTCAACTGTTGGAAAGATGCAAGTGACACTCATTTCCCGGCAGCGGCCGAGTTCCTCTCAAGGCACTGTGAGCAACGATCGCACGGCACATTGTTCCAAGTATTTCCCGCTTTCTTCGAACACGATGGGCAAGACCAAGCCCCTCTAGAGGATGAGGATGTGAGACCCTGCTTGGTCGGTGTGACTTGTGGCGACACCATAGGTGGCGTGAGAGAACGGGTACCAGCTCTTTTCTTGAGACAAGAAATCAACCCGGTGCCAGCCGCTCCGCCGCGGCAAGCTGCGCAGGTGGACGGCGAAGCGCAAGCCACACCGGCATACGGCGAAGCACGAGTGGAGCCGGAAGACACCTTCGTAGTACTTGTCGTGTTGGTCGCGTTGTTCATCATCACGTCGGGAGATGGAAGTGTGTTGGGATTCGAGATGGATGTCTTGAGGGGTGCCAATAAATATTTACCGCAGTGGTCCCTCTATAGTGCCGGTGTTTCCACCTGGCACATACCGGCGTCATAGAGGGACCCCTACTGTGTAAACATGCGTCCAAAATCAGCAGTCGTTGTTGTCATCAGTGCACAGAACATGGACGTATACATTCAACAACCTCCTCCTCCCTCCACCCCCGCCTGCTCAAAATCACATTTAATCGAAACACGAGTCCCTCAAAAACTCGCCTTGCATAACTCCCCGAGTGCTTTCGACACAAACGCCGCACTAGCTGCCAAGGCTGTCATATCGGGTCTCTCGCTTTCTCTCCGGCGCAGGTAGGCGTCCGCCATGATGTCCGCAAACGCCCAAGTCTGCCACGTTCGCTTGGGGGCGGTGCTGTTGAACAGGGAAACATGCGACCGAGAGGCACCACAGAGAGCAAGCAGCAGGCGATGTCATGACTCCTAACTAGTAATACACGATTAACGAGAGCGCTCAAGTACTTGAGTAACGTGAAGTATCAGCTACTTAAGTAACGAACGCTTGACTACTTGAGCAACGAGCACTCTTATTTATGGAGTAGCGAGAACGCTGTTGAGGTTTTGGCCGAAGAGACGGGATACATACACTGCCTGATAGCAGCACACGAAACAAGGACGAGAAAACCGCGTGCGAAACACCAAAAAAACAAACGGTACAAAAGGTATTAAGGAAACACACCGATCTAACCCCCTCCTCCCCCGCATCAAAACCACATCGAAAGCACGTACGGCACAACGCCATGAGAAGCACCAACCTCAACCCTCCCCCCATCAGACCCGCGCTCACCCAAGTTGACCGACTCCAACAACAGAAGAAGACGGTTTTCGGAGAATGTTCCTCGCGCCGGCGACAAGCCTGTTCTCCGACACGTTCTGCGTCGGGGGTGCCGACAGCAGCAGCCCTTGCCCGCTCGCAGTCCCGTCTCTAAAGCTTACACCATGCGCCGCCGTCGCAGCTGATAACGGCACAGGCGGCGGCACCACCCCCACGGGTGGCCCCTTCGCCGGCCCCGGCACTGCCGACGTCGGTATCGGGGGCGGGACCACTACCGGCGCGGTCACCGCAGCAGACCTCGAAGAAACCGCCCTCGGCGGGGGCGGAATAACGTCCGGCGCGGATCGCGCCGGGGGCGTGCCCACAGCACGCGGCGAGGATATGGAGGAAGAAGGAGCGGCGGAAGTCGCTGCCATGGTCGCACGTCTCCTCGGCGACGAGATGCCGGTGTTGCGGGTGGACTTGGCGCGCGGTGCGGCGCCGGCCGCGGCCGCGGCAGCAGCCACCGCGGCCGCAGGTGCGGGTGCGGTGGTGGCAGCGACGGGCGGTGCGAAGGCGGCCTCGCGCTGTACGTAGTTGCTGGGAAATCTGCCAGAGGGAAAGAAAGATACACGTAGGTGAGTGGCATTTACAGCTCGTTTAACGTCTACGAACGGTTTTGTTTTTTAAGCAGCATTAGACGATAAAACCGCTCGTTTAACGTCGTTTTTTTGTTTTTAAGCTGCACTAGAAGAAAAAATTGCACCAAAAGACGCCAGTAGGCATGGGATGGAGCGAGGGAATTAGGGTGCGTACCGGTTGAATCAATCCTACAATTTGGCGTTGGTATGCCGCGGCTGCAGCAGTAGCAAGGTACTCATATTTCGTAGTACAGGGGATCGCGTCGGGGTCAATGAGAGCTCTAACGTTACTCTGATCTCGAAACAAAAATGAGGGGCAACTTCGTCGTCACATAACGGGCAACAAGTACACCAAACGGACAAATCGACTTTCGTCTCTGCCCGTAAGGTGAGAAAACATTATGTCCGAACAAAGCACGACTATACAGGAGAACATGACGCCCAAACAAAAAACGCTGACAGGGGTGGCGTGTTGTTGAGCTACCTGCCTCCCACAACAGCGCTACGCTGGCGTTTCTAGAGGGGAGGACCAACTATGGCCTTTGATTGGCTTCAATGTATGACCAAACAAATTTGAAACCCAAGACAGACAAGACCGATTCACGTATCTGTGGGGTATTATCTGGCATAAAAAGGTGGAAAATTATACCTCAACAAAAAAGCACTCACAGGCCACTCTTGCCGTCGGTAGTTCCTTTCCACCACTCCCCTTTCTTTTCGAGCACGCGGATCTTATCGCCCGCTCGGAATCCAATCTCATCCGTGTCCTGGTTGGGAGGGGTGGGTGGGGAGGGGGACCGACCGATCGTGCAGTGGTATCAGTCACGCCATGTAACACCGTCAAGCGGAGAAGAACTAGCGCGCGTCATTAAGTGTAATTTCAACGGATGGCGATATGTCATACATAGACAACAGCAGAGGTGTGTCGCCGCGTCCCACGTCACCATGCCGTCAGTGTGTGCACGGCGCGGCGAACATACATTCAGCCAATGAAACTACGGTTGCTATATACAACGTCCGCGATGGGAGTGGACCAAGTTTACTCCAAAGTGGAACATCCTTCCTGCGTGTTTTTTGCCAGCGGAAGAACGATCGAGATTGTCACATGGCTCGGGCAACACTCGAGCCTGAACGCCGCGCATCACATCACAGATCACGTCGCGGCAATACCCCTTGAACCCCCCCCAGCAATACGGTAGCATTGAGGTCGAAGACAATCTACAGAAACACACACACGTTTCAAGCGAATGCGAGTGGCAAATTTTGACCTCGCCAAAAAAAGGGACCCCTTTCGAATTGCCCCAAGCGGCCGCGACCACCAACCCACACAAACTGACGAGAGTTGGGAATGTCCTGCCGTAAGCAGACATCGTTACACGTACACACCTGTGCGACGTAGTCAAAAAGAGCTTTCACCATCTCGATCCTCCCCCCGCCTCCTCCACTCCCACGCCCGCCCGGTCCAACTGCTGGGGGCAGCACGCTGGTAGGCGGGGAAGGGGCACCTCTCCCGTTACCAACAACACCACCAGCACCAGCACCAGCACCAGCACCAGCGCCACCAGCAAACGGTTTTAGCCAAACGGTGTCCGGTCTCGCCGCTTGAGAGGCGGTCGACGGAGCCCTGGAGGATGGTAAACCCTGGACTGTTGCTGGCGTCGACACGGGTCGGGCGGTAGTCATCGCTGGTCTCGCGCGGTTCGAGATCGCCACATAGTTCACCGGGAACCACCCGGTCTGAGACGCGCGACGTAGTCGGGAAAACGTGCGGCGCAGTCGGTGGGATTTATAATCTAGAAGGCGAGCTTTGTTTCCAGTGTTCAGGATGAGATTTTTTTACCCTGGACTCGATAATTGTCGGCCCGGTCGACACGGACCAGGAGCAGACAAAATTCGTGCCCTCCGACCGCAATATTACCCGAAATGGTTCTTGTACAGCTACGTGAGGCGAGGAAATGGGACTTAAGTCTTTTACTACCGCAAAAAGCACCCCACTCTAAACCCAAGTAATCTTCCCTCCAAAACATGGGCGTGATTCTAAAAGGGTGAATAGCAAGAACCGAGGCGGTAAGACCACCAAACTCAGAAAATACATCCCAGTAATACGGAAGAAGTATTTACATACCTGGTGAGGTACTAAACAATAGCAGGTATTACAGCAGTAATGAGAGGTTTCGGCTCCCTCTTTCTTTTTCGGACCTTCTGGCCGAAGTCTGACGGAAGAAAGGCTTTAAATAACATTTGCCCGATAGCGCTGACAATCTATTTCGCCGCAACATCTCTTTAACCCCTGACTCTTTAGGAAAGGTGCTTAGCCCTTCACCACTTACCGCTGGGAACAGCCACGCCTTCGCTATTATACACAGGCAATGAGTAGGCCTATGGGTTGGCTGACTATACGCCGCATACTAGTTATTGTTATCACGTGGCTAGGAATTTGCAGTTAGCAAAAATGTTTGCGTGCGGTAATATGCGGAGTTTTGCGTTTTTGGATCTGCCCGGTGTTTTTTTACCAGCAATATGTTTCGCCGCAAACTGCCCGCAGGAACCTGGGTAGACGTCACCACCTACCGCTGGGAGTGGCGTAGCGTTCGACACCGTACAGTAGCAACGGATAGGGCTGTGAAGGGGCTGACTGTAAGCCGCCGAGTAGTTTTTATTTAGTTGGCTCGGTAATACGGTCACTTGCGTGCGGTCATATGCGGAGTTCTGCATTTCTGCATCTGGCAAGTGACTTTGTGGCCCGAAACGAATTTCACCAACCCCCCCCCCCCCCCCCCCAGGAACCTGCCTAGACTTCACTGCCTACCGCTGAGAGTGACGTAGCCTTCGCTACTATACAGCAGCAGTGAGGTTTAACCCTTTTGGCACTGCACTCCCACCAAGGGGAAAATCAAATCGGAGTTACAACTGTAGACTTGGGGACCATTTTGCGCAGCAGTTGGAAAAGGTATAACAAAAAAACGTTCAACAAATGTCGTGGCCCTATTACTAAATGCGTTCTTGTAATTGCACTAATACTGTACCTCGACGCACAAACAGACTAGAAACAGCGAGATCCGCATGGCCTTGCTCGAAAAGCGGCATTCATTTTCCGCCAAGAAATGAACAAACTAGGATGGTGCGTTGTCTCGGAGTTGTTGGATGCGTTGGTCCTTCCTGACCATGTCGGTTGTCCTGATATTTATACCATGTCGGTTGTCCTGATATTTATACCATGTCGGTTGTCCTGATATATACCGTGTTACCAATATCCGGCGTCCTCTCCCTCCTCCCCTCTCCCCGCGCCTTCTTCGGCTCTGGCCGTTGCTAATATCGCTCGTCAATTTTCATCGAGTTATACTTCGTATATAGCAATCGTTGGTCCGCGTTATGATAGTGCCGCACTCGTTGGTGTGAGGCCCCAGTTTAGCGCGGTGAAACTCGCTTTGTCATAACTTCGCCCTACAGCGTACCGCACTACCCCGAGATGGTTCGGGGTCCCACCTTAGTGCAAGTATTGTCGTCTGGCAAGGTGCTGCACTACGGCGGACCAACTGCGCATACGGGAATACACGCGCAATATACGTAGGCATTTTCCCGCGAGGTAGAGAGTAGAGAGCATCAAAACTATTCTCAGCGGATTTGGCGGCAGCATTCAGAAGACGCCTGTCATGCTTGCATGCTATTGCGACATGAACACTCCAACCGCACTCCTGAGAAGCTAGCAATTAATGGCATGACTTGCCGGTACCGCCACAGGCTACCGAGGCTACCAGTAGTCTAACACGTACTGGGACGGTACACCGGCTACGATGTATATCATACCAGGTAACAGGTACGTCTGAATTACATCATACCGTATAGCTGGTACCTGCTGGCATACCTTTGTCGGTTACTGCGCGAGTACGACGTACTTCGAATGTATTTATACCACTGACCACTGCATACTGCTGTCTTTAGTCAGTTCCTAGGGGCTGCTAGTATGACATTTTTTCTCTATTTTCCTTCCCTTGATTCCTCTTCTTGTCTCTCCTTGCTTTTCTTGTCTTTCTCTTCTTTCCTTTCCTTTTGCGTGTTTTTGTTTCCTTGTCTTTTCTTTCCTTTCCTTTCCTTTCCTTTATTTTCTTTTATTTGTTTCTTTTTTCCAAATGACGTCCGTCTGCCGTGCGTATGCGTAGTGATAGGTACTACGTGCAATATATACGTGGTAATCTTTCTTGGGGTGGCAAGCGGTAAAGTCGGTTTTTCCAGGCGCGAGTAGTGAGACGTATACACCAGTATGGACCTGGCACATCGTAGGCTGACTCCCGACTTCACTTTTATATGTTTCTGGTGGAGGCATGAATTGCGTCGGCTGTGATGCGTGTACCACTTTTGGTTTGTGTTTCTTCTCTGGGGTATTCCTCAGCTCCAGAGGCACTGGAGCCTGTCCTGTGACGACGGACTTGATTATGCGAGTGAATGTAAGAACAATAACAACAGCAACAACAACAACAACTGCTGTATCAGCAATCTGTCCGGAAATGTAAGTACAGTTTGTACTTTCATATTAATACTGAAACCCTTGCATTTCCGGACGGAGTGCTACGTAGGTACCAAGTACCCGATACAAGGTACGCTGTTCCGGACACAAGGTACGCTGTTCCGGACAATGTGGTCAGCCGGGACTGTCGGCGGCATCTCTGAAGAAAAAATACATCAACGGGAGATTTTGTCCTTGCAAGAGAAATAATGGGTGCGTTCGCCCTCTGATGACGGTGACGCCGGTACAGGGCACATGACAGCGCGCACGTAGCGCAAGAGCCGACTCATTCCGCACCAGAACATCCTGGGCATCCAGGTTTCGAGACACCCCCGTCCGGTACGCAATGGCAACGGATGGTGCTGCAGATTGAGCTATCAAACGACAGCAGCCGTTAGCGAAGTAACGGGTACGCACCGCAGCGGGGCGAGTCAAATAACAGGCACACCAGTACCGGTACTTGACAGCAGCAGGGGTGTTGGTTTGTAGAGGTTCTGAACTTGCTGATTTCACATGAGTACTCGTTCGTACCTGGTAGAGACCACCGAGTAGCACAGCACATGAGCACGGGACACGGGTGAAAACAATGGCAAAAACACTGTTACTACTGGCTCACCTTCCCACCGAACTCCCCAAGGCCCCATCCCTCCCCAGCAGGCATGCGCTTCAGGTTGATCACATCCCCTTGCCGAAAGCTCAGCTGCTCCTTGCCTGTGAGGGGACCATGTAGAGGATCGATCCACGCGATTCCGTTACGATATCTACTGAAAAAGAGCTTACTCGGAGAAAGGAAAGCCTATGGAAAGTCTGTGGCGGAATAGGAGGTCGACTCAGCGAGAAGCATTATAAATCAACTGACAGTCTAGCTCTGGAGATAGCTGCCCCTGCAGGAGGCCAAGCATGACAGTAGTAGCAGGTGGAACACCGGCAGCAGCAGCAGGAGCGTCGTTCCCCATGAGACTGGAGGTGGGTTCGCATTGCCAAGTCCCAAAAAAACAATACTCCGTTTAACCCCACCTTCTCCCTTATAGTCGAAAAGAGCTATGCACGTCTGATCAGCCATCTTGGAGACAAGGCGGCGCGTGCTGCGTCCCGCCTTGACCCACTGGAATTCCCTTAGCTCGTGCTGTCGATCGACTTAGCTGGTGCGCTCTGTGGCTCGAGGCACGCACTCTGAACGAAAACTTCCATTGTCCTCCCCTAGCCGTACACGCTTCCCAAACGGGTGGAAACCCGTATTTTTGCATTCAAAAATAAAAAAATAAAATGTTAGCGCTGTTGTTCGAAACACCAGACTGTCTTGGGCACCATGAGCAAATCGCTCGCAGGCGGGCTCGTGCCACTGGGCGCGCGTGCTGGATCAAACCTCGTAGGATCCGGCACCCTTAGTGGGGGACTGATTCCGCTTTCAGCTGGTCGAAGCACCAAATCGCCAACCCTAGGACGAAACCATGATGGTTCATCCTCACACGACGCTAGAGGAAGCAACGTTGAGGACACAGGCCCCGAGGAGGATCCGACCGCAGGGCAGGGAGGCATGGGAGTTAGCTCGGCTCGCGAGAAAAAGGTGGGCCTTTCCTGACGTTGCGTGACAGCTCCGGCAGTGCGTACTGCAGTGCGTACTATAGTGCGCGTCGAGAATCTTTCGCTTTGTTCTTCATCTTCACCATCCTCACCGTTTTTTTTTTCACCGATTTTTAACAAGATCTTGGATGTACCAGGTGCCACTCACATTTTGTCTCGTCTACACGTAGGCGGATCGGGCGGTCATCGCTACGAGTGGTTGGTCCAATGTGGATGCCGTTTGATACTGCTGTTCGAGCTTTACTGAGGTGCGCGCTTGCAACCTTGCTCGCCACATGCCTCTATTGCCTGCCAACGTATTGCCCTTGGTGTCCTTTCTCCTGCAGCATAAAAGGTCGCGGGCGCGCACACCCTCAAAGTTATCGAGATGGAACCGCCTTTCATGCTGATGCTGCTGTTGTGCCGTCGAGCTCTACTAATGCCGTGCACGCTTGCAACCTCTATTATTGGACACGGTGCTCTTGGTGTCGTTTCTCCCTGCAGCACAAAAAGTCGCGGGCGCGCACATCCGCAAAATTGTCGAGATTGAACCGCTCAGGTATCATTCTGGTACTGCTGCTGTGCAGTCGAGCTCTATTACTGCCGTGCACGCTTTCAACCTCGCTCGCCGCATGCCTATATGTCCTGCATCAACCCGCCGACGTAGTGTTCTTGGTGTCGTTTCTCTACAGCACAAAAGGGCACATCCTCAAAGTTCTCGAGATAAGAGCCGCTCAGGTGTCATGCAGATACGATTCCTTCGAGCTCTACTGTCACGCACGCTCGCAACCTCGCCACATGCCTCCACAGCAGTACAGTGGGGGCCCGGATTTAAGGATCGTGTCAAGAAAGAAAGGCTCAAACTTTCGATAAATAAGAAATTGGGTGCAAGAAAGACAGCTGAAATTAGGCAACAAGAAAAGAGGGGCCATATAAGAAACAATCGTATTAGAAACAGCCGCGTTCGACGCCCACCCAACATAAGAAAGAAGGCCGTTCCGGACGGCGCAGCCTCCTGCACTACTTGTTTTTTCCGTGGAAGTTCATGAAAGCTTCCACGGAAAAACTTTTCCGTGGAAGCTTCCACAGATTATCCGCGGAAGCTTCCATGGAAGCGTCCATCGCTTTATTGGGTACTGCCTTGGTCAGGTGACCTCACCACGTGTTTTATTTTTATTTTTTCTGGTACTGTCCCCAGCTAGCCTCTGAGGGTACCCTGCTGTTGACCCCCCCTTCAGCTTTCAGCCGTATCGCACGCCTCCGGTACCACCATTTCGGCGTTGCCTGTGCCACTGTTTCGGTTTTGTCTTTCTTCGCGTTCTCGCGACTTGTTTTGGTAGCCTCAGTTTTCTGTTCTACAGGTCGAACAAAGACCTTACGCCAGCCTCCAAGGTCCCACATCACCACCCCTGCTTCCATTGCATCTCAGTGTACTGCTTCTTTTTATTTTGCCTTTCGACCAATGACCCCACTTCAGCCTTCCAGGCTCAACTTTGCGGACCCTGACATTGTTTTAGGAAGTGTCACTTGCTTTCTATTGTGTACTGGCTCTTTCTCTTCTGCCTATCGACCAACGGGCCCACGCTCGCCTACTTCTTCGCGTATTGGTTCTTCTTATTTTGCCGTTCGGCCAATGGCCCCACGTCACCCTGCCAGATCCAACGTTTCGGAACCTGATATTGTTTCAGGAAGTGTGCCTTGTTTTCTTTCTTGACTTTCGGCCAATGACCCGACCGCCTGCCCCTTCGGCCCTGCGCTACAGGCCCTATGTTTGCCTGGCTTTCACAGCGTGACGTGTGTTCCTTTATTCCCTTTTGACTTTGTTCCGCGTCTATACGTTTGTCTTGTTTTCCTTCGCATCCTTGCTCTCAGTTATCGCGCATTTCGTGTTTTCGTAGGCGAATTACTACTGGTATACCGTATGTACATACCTGACCTCGAGCTCCCACGGTTGTGAGCTCCATCACAGGGTTGTATCTCTTGCAATAAGGCGTCTTAGCCTCATTGCGTGGTGTGGGGGAATCTATAGCCTCATTTTCGTTTGTTTCGAATCGCCGCATCTTCGATCCCCTATCCAACTTCTGGATGTTTTGTTGATATCCTTTGATTACCATGCGGTCTGCATCTACGGCTTTGCAGGGTGGGCCAACGTTATGGAGTGCTCTCCGTAGATGAATAGTATATTTGACGTAAAGCCATGTCATGGTTGGGGTGAAACCAGGTGGCATAGATGCCACAGTCACGTCTACGCCATTATAGATGGACGAGAATGTAAGTGACGGTGATAGTCCAGGCAGGACTCCCCACCTTGACACTGCCTGTCCTATACCCTTCCTTTAGAGTGGTGATAACGTCAGTGTCTTAGCCTCATTGCGTGATGTGGGGGAATCCATAACCTCATTTTAGTTTGTTTCGAATAGCCGAATATTTCATCCCCTGTCCAACTTCTGGATGTTTTGTTGATATCCTTTGTTTGCCATACGGTCTGCATCTACGGCTTTTCAGGGTGGGCCAACGTTATGGAGTGTTCTCCGTAGATGAATAGTATATTTGACGTAAAACTATGTTATGGTTGGGGTGAAACCAGGTGGCATAGATATCACAGTCACGTCTACGCCATCATAGATGGGCGAGAATGTAAGTGACGGTGATGGTCCAGGCAGGACTCCCCACCTTGACACTGCCTGTCCTATACCGTTCCTTTAGAGTAGTGATAACGTCAGCCTTGTGTCTAGACAGCGAGCCAACGCTGAGATGAATAAAGACACCAGGAGCCGTGTGGAGAGCGCTTCCCAACACCGGCAACCCTGCGTCCCCCTCGGGGACCTCCCGACACTAGTCGTACGAGCATATAACCCCTTTGGGAGCATATCACCCCTTTACGACTTGGGACGGAAAACATGTCGAAACTTGCGACGATTATCGCCGCTGCATCCCAGGTGCACCGGAAGTAAGTGTGCGACACGCGCGCGGTCTTAATAATACTGTTGCACACTCTTCCTAGAAGGTTGGTATATAAGACCGCACTTACTTATCACTTAATAGGTGGAAATACATGGATCAAACTGATACACTCGTACCCAGTAGTATGACAAAAGAAAGGGGAACGTAGCTGTACGTATATTATGATATGGCATGAGTACATGTTATGTTCTCGCGGGTGTTGGCATTCAGAATCACAAGTCCAGTACAGAGGTTTCATAACATGTATACGACGTATCCTTCTCGCTCACCAAGCAGGGTTGACATCTATCTTGTCGAGGGAGGACGGGCCATCTACGATGGTATCTGGGCGGTGTCGTATGGCAATGCGTGGCGGTATGGAGTATCTGTCTGCTGTGTGCTCTAGGTGTTAGCATCTTCTCACGTGGCCTGGCTGCTCGTATGTACGTACAAGAGATTGCTGGGTAGACGTTGTGTTTACTCAAACAACCAGTCAGGGATGTATGTATACGTCGTATCAGGTATGCTGCTGCATTTGCTGTGCAGAACACCACCGGGCGGCATTTCCATATGCATTCAGCGCACGATCATGATGTCTTGATCAACGTCTCGCGACGATATGCTGGGGGGGTGTTACGGCGCCTTGGCTTCGGGATACTAGTAATACGATGAGGTGTATAGCTGTCTGTACCAAGCTATACGTGGAGGGCCTAGAGTGTTAGTAGGGGTCGAGCTGTCGGAGGCTCCCTACTGCATTCTCGTGGAAAAGCAACGGCATTCAAATGTTTTCTCAAGAGTGGTTTGCAGGTTACGAAGGCCGTATCCTAACGGGTTCATAATCCTGAAAACACGGGCGTCCACCATGTGTTTACTAAGCACGGCCGATGGAAGACAGAAAAGACTGAAGCACTGTACGCTGTCATGCATCATTCCTGTGCCTGTATATCACCCGTATCGTGCGCATTTTGCATCCCATTACACTGCATCGCTCAAACACCCGCTCCGCGCGTGTGCCGAACTTGGAATCGCTACATCCCGAGAACCAGAATTTCTATCCCATTCTTGATATACTACGTTCAGGATAGGGACACCGACGACCTGGAAAACCAATACGGTACGGAGGATCCGGGGAAGTGAGTGCCACCGCTGTAGGCCTACACGAACTGTGAGACCGGACCCAGAGTTGAGTGATTAGTAGGCCACCCGTGAGCCGTCTGTATAACATTATGTACAGACGGCTCACGGGTGGCCTACTAATCACTCACCTCTGGGTCCGGTCTCAAAGTTCGTGTAGGCCTACAGCGGTGGCACTCACTTCCCCGGATTCTCCGTACCGTATTGGTTTTCCAGGTCGTCGGTGTCCGCATCCTGAACTTAGTATGCCAAGAATAGGATAGAAATTCTGGTTCTCGAGATGTGGCGATTCCAAGTTCGGCACACGCGCGGATCGGGTGTTTGAGCGATACAGTGCAATGGGATGCAGCATACGTACAATACGGGTGATATACAGGCACAGGAATGATGGATGACGGTGTGCAGTGGTTCTGTCTTTCCTGTCTTCCATCGGCCGTGCTTAGTAAACACGTGGTGGACGCCGGTGTTTTCAGGATTATGAACCCGTTAGGATACGGCCTTCATAACCCTGAAAATCCTCTTAAGCAAATAGCTGAATGCCGCTGCTTTTCCACGATAATGCAGTAGGGAGCCTCCGACAGCTCGACCCCTACTAACACTCTAGGCCCTCCGCATATAGCTTGGTACAGACAGCTATACACCTCATCGTATTACTAGTATCCTGAAGCCAAGGCGCCGTAACACCCTCCAGCATATCGCCGCGAGACGAAAATGCTAATCGAGGCGCCCAAGCGTCTGTGACTTCGGATACTCTCCTCCACCCCCAAACCCGCCCCTCCATTTCAGCGAACGGTTCCCGTAGATCACGGTAGACCGGCGGTATTGACACTTGCATTCTCTTCCAGGAAACGGCATGTGCGAACGGTTCCCGTGAACGGACGATCTTGAACCTTTCTTTCCCACAACCCAGTGGATGGAGCAAGTACTCGTGTGCACCCCCCAAGGTTAGACGACTCCGGAAAGTGTAACGCTGTTGAGGAAGGTCCTGGTTGATCTTGCGGTCCATTCTTCGTTCAATGCCTTCTACTCCGAAATACACGCCCTTGATCCTCGGGATATACTCATGTTTGCGGGTGGATTCTCCTTTTGGTGAAAGGTCGACGTGTCGGCTAACTTTTGCCTCCCCTCTACATCTTCTGGCTATTAAGCTTCTCCCAATCCCCGTCTGGAGAGCGTATTTGCCCAAATGCCTCGCTGGAGTCGTATGCCAACCCCTTGAACGCCGTCAGCTGGCCCACGTCGTCCGCGAACTCCCTCTTCACCTGAGTACCTACCGAGTGTCGGGTTAACGTTTCCTCCCTGGACGCAGCGCGTCGTTCTCCCTTCGACGGGATGATGTCGGGCCTGGGACGGCAGTCCGCCGCCTGGTACACCCCCCGCATTGCATGGAATACATCCAGCTGAAGGGGCGTAAAGCTATCCTTCGCTTCGTCCACAGTTGACCAGTGAGATTCAGCTCCATCCTGGTAACGGCATCGATATTCCCAGGCCCATGCGTCACTCTTCCCCCTGGCTGCTTTGGAGTCCCGCAAAGTGTACACGGGGCACCCCGCCGTGGATGCTTCTGCCAACCCGAAGTCTGGTCTCCAGAACGCGTGCGCGAACTCAACTTCAAACTCATGACGCAGGTCGGCTGGTCTTAGATGGGAGAGTTTAACGTTCGCCACCGACACCGTCCGCCTCCGGATTCTGCGTCCTCTGAGGTTGACCATGAGGCCTGACCCAGATCTGGGAATACTTACCACTTTCCAGGGCGCTGTCAAGTGTTCGTAGCTCACCTCGGAGAGTGTCCCCTGACTGGCTAGGGAACTGTCTGCCTCCTTAACCATCGCCAGGTCTCGTGTTTTGAGCTGGAGAATATACCAACCGGCCAATACACGATATTAGTATTTTACATATATTGTACAGCAGGGTAGAAACTATCGACCATTCATTAAGGGCCGTTCCTAACGACCGCAAAAAACCACGAATCGTGACCAAATGTCACGATTCCTGACGTTTTGAAACTTTGAAATATCCCGTTTACACAAAAATACATTTTATTTTGTCAGGAATCCAGGCGTTTTTCTTTATGGAAAGTATCAAAACGATCCAAAGTCCGGATTCCTTACAAATATCACGATTCGCGAAAATGTCACGTTTTTTTGTCACGGTTCCTGGCATTGTTTGTTTTCGTTTCGAACGGCCCTTATCGGCGTGACCTGTGTTATTAATGTTCATAATAGAATCGATTTTTAATATAACATCCCCAGATTCCCAGGAGATGGCTGGTGGTAAAAAACAGCAGATTACGATAGAGCTCTAGTCTGACCACTCAGTCGACAAAGCAGAATATCCCACGTAGCCGACATCAACCTCAATTCGCCAGCAATTTAGAACGAAAAGTGTGTTGCGTGGACGAAATGACGTATTGCTACGCTCGCGAGGTAGGGGCACCTCCAGCAGTCGATCAAATTGGTGAGCTCCGAGCACGCGGCCGGTTTTGCCTGTTCGAGCTGGTAGATGTGATTTGAAACCTTACTAAAAATAGCAATAGGACCTGCTGTGCGGGCACGCTGCTACTTTTGGCCGTTCGATCGGATGGATGAGGGCTGCAGCCTTATGATAAACCGAAACAGAACACGGCGTTACTTTTTTTTCGCGCTTCTGCGAAAGTAAACGCGATCGTATTTCCCATCGTAAATTCATCAAGACGACGACATTATGCCTCATTGATGGGTTACTTCCAAATTTTGTTCCCTCCGCCATCTGGGAGGAGGGGCCGACCCTAATCCGTAGTGTGTATATGCACGACAATCTCCACTAATTGGCGTCGTGGGGTGCTTGTGAGATTGGGACTGGGTTCGCGCGGGAGGGTAATTCCACGTAGAGCGCACCAGATTTCTAGGTGTGAGTATGAGGACCGCGTTATCGTTCTATGCTGATGGAAGCATGAACAGCTGGAAGTTGACGTTGGAGTCGTACAGCACCGACAAGGGCGCCGCCGTTGGGGCGTGGGCGCTGCTACAGCCAAGGCAACAGGCGGGTGTAAGGACGTCGGGGCGGGACTGCCAATGTTCGCGACGTGGAGCTTGCAGCACAGAGGGAGGCGATTTGATCCGCGTTGATCTGCGCTGTGCCATGTTTCTATGCATTGTATATACGTGCAGGGTATCCTAGGCTTGAGGTAACTTGCAGTTGCCACAGTGCTGGTTTGTTTTTCGCCGTAGCTCGTGGTAGGTATAGTACGTTGCGGCTGCAACGGCTTCAGCGGGTCGTCGCCGTTCTGCATGTTGTTGATTGGGGAACCCAATATAGTATATTCTCGATATAGTGTATTGGATTGTATTGTATGGCAATGCGTGCTACGACAGAGAGAGGTAGTAGCACTTTGGCTAAAATATTTTCTGAATGACGGCGCTCCTAAACCCCAAATCGTCGAAAATAGGCCATTCGTTTTGGAATGATTCACGTTGTGTACCTAGGCCGTGGGATTTTTCATCTGGTAGCAGTTTTACTTGTACCCAAATAAGTTTTTGGGAGAGGTCTTAAGCTCCCAAAATGATTAACCTCAGAAAAAAAGTGGGGCACCTCTATCGTAGCACGCGTCTATTAATAGTAATAATACCACGACGGCAAAGGAGTATGGTAGTACTGTTCGGTTGCGGCTGACGTGTACAACATCAAACAAGATATATGGTCTCGCGATTCATGTCAACGAATGTTATAAATAAGAATTAAACGTTGAAACTATTGGTTAAACAAAATAAGAAACCAGAAACACTGATTATATCGGATTTTATGCCGATATAAATAAGAAACGTAGCGTATGTAATTACCTGGTGAAGGCGCGCAAAATCAAACTTTGAGCCTGGACGCCAACTTGAGGTTCTAAACATCGTCCTCCGCTGCATGGCCTGTATCACTGCCATAGTGCTCTTCTTGGTGCACCGCGGGTGCACAGATCCGCAAAGCCGATGCACAGGTATAAAGTGGATAAGACGCCTTTCGAGCTCTACTGACGTGCTTGCAACCTCACCACATGTCTCTGTGGCCTGTATCGAGTCGCGGAGATGGTGCTCTTGCTACCAGTATGTCGCGGGCGCGCAGATCGGCCAGGTTGTTATGGAGTCACTTCACAGGTATCATGCGGATATTGCTGTGCCTTCGAGCTCTACCGCTGTGCGTATTATGCTTGCAACCTCTCCACATGCCTCTGTAACCCGCATCGAATAGCAGACATGGTATTGCTGTTGGTTGTATAAAACTACCCACCAGCCTAAGAGTAGTCACATGACTGAGTAGTCTATTTTAGTTGCCTATTGTAATGGTCATATTACTTTTGGCTCGTGGATACAACAGCAGTAGTACTACATACCCCGGTACGTGGTACCCAACAATTGCTCTTCGTACCGTTTCTCCGTACAGCATAAACGGTCGCCCGCCAACAAGACGGACAGAGCGTCTAGGAGGGGACGTGCAAAGGTCGCAAGCAGAAGCGGCAGCCAGGAAGACTTGGCGCGCACGGCTGAGACCTTCAAGAAGTTTACTACTGAACCCGAAGAAGATGACAGCTACCTCTTCATGGGGGCAACGGCGGTATGTCTCAATCCAGGAAGCCATGTATGTCACTTACGGCCATAAAGAGCGCGACACGTTTCAATTGAGGTTTGCGCGGCACTTCGGATTTGACCAAAGACAACCAACGCCTGTGGCTTGACATTGAAATGCTGTGGACGTGCGTGTTGCGTGTATCATGCAAAGGGGGCGCGCACGTTCAATACATAAAATGTGTTCAGCCTACTGCGCTGTTTTCGTTGCTAAATTTCTACAAGCGTGCATAGGTCAACCGGCGTTTTCCTCGATGTAGACGCGATTACAGCTTCTACGCCACAAATCCTAGGTAGCGATGACCATTGGACGGCGATCGTTCACCGGATACCTCCCTGGCATTGTCCCCCCCGGTACAACACCTTCGGTTTGGCGGCATTGCTATCGACGAGCTTTTCCCTGGTATTGACCAACACAGGACCGCATCCAAGTTCATTGAGAGTACTCTCTGTCAGATATAACGCTTTTAACATGTTATCTATACGTATGGCTCGAGCTGGTTACCTATACGGATCCATATTGTACCGGCACCCTCAATCGAGGTACATAACAACTGCTCCCCCCACTGCCTGGTTGGTGGAAACCCGACGTTCTCCACCCCTCCCCCATTCATCGACCCCTCGTAAAGGGCACTAAAGGAAGAAAAAGCGGCGGGGGCGATGGTGCAGCGGAAGCGGCCGCCCTTTTGCTTGACTCCGACGACTCTTTCGGCCTGCCCAAGATGAGCGGGGGACGCAAGACAAAGTTGGCACCCAACAAAAGCGCACCCGAGACACCTAGAGATAACGATGGCGGTGGCTTCTCCAAAGACGGAGGAGAAAAGGAGGGCCAACAGAAAAAGGAAAGTTCATATTTTTCTGGGATCACAAAGCACACTCAGCCGACGGGTGAACTACGCGACAAAACGCATTCCAGCGGCAGTGCCTGGGCGACCACAGCAGGCGGCAGTAAGTCCCCGCCAGGGGCACCCCCTAAACTTGACATCGACAGCGACTTCGACAGCCCCGACGAAGCGGATGCGCTTCTTCGGCTAACAGACCCCACCGTCCTTGCTGCGAGTGCGCCGGCCACACCGCCGCTGAAAGCTGCAAATCCGCGGCAGAATCACAACTCGAGAGGCCGCGCAGCCACTACCTCGTCCGCAGTCTCCGAGCGAGGAGCGACGGGCCGGTCACCGTCGCCACCGTCAGGTCATCCCAGAGCCCTCCCGGAATCTCCAGACCGAAGTCCTCGTCGTCTGCTACCAGGGAGGGGCTATCAAAGCAACCTTGCGGATAATAATAAGAAGGGGGATCTGGAAAGGGCGGGAGGGGTAGGAGGTTTAGATAACAAAGGCGGGGTTCTGGAAAGGGCGGGGGAGGTCGGAGGTTGCGTCCTTGGACGGGCAGAGCACGCTAAAAGCGGGGCGCACCCAGCGAGCAGTGTTAATTTGGAACGGGCGGAGGACTCGGGCGCGATTGAACCTACAATACGACAGCGTCCGCGGGTTAGAGGCGTTGGGTTAAGCCAGACACCTTCGCGGGAGAGCGTTGGGGTAGAAGGTGGTGGGATGACCGACGAATCGTTGTCGGCTCACGGGCCGGGACTAGAAACATCCCCCAACAACAGGGGCCACAACCATGACGATTCGAGAAAACACGGCGAAAGTGGTGACATCGGGCGACCGTCAACAACCTTTAGCCCCGGAGCAGCTTCGGGCGTTGTTCCGCGACGTAGCGCTCTAGTGGGCGCGGACAAACCGCGGTCGCTGGAGCCCAAACCCCGCGCAGTAACGTTTGATGACGATCTAGGTGGTTTAGATGCCTTAGATATCCTCCCCAGCAGCGATGAAAACGACTTGCCGGACAGTAAAGTAGCGGATGAACCACCTAAATCTATCTTAAAGTCATCCACAACAACTGATAAAGACGTCCTTCTTGCTGAAAAGCCGACCATTCACAGCGTAGTGATCTCGCCCACAGCTGCTGGAGGCGGTTCGAACGAGGGCGGCCGCCATCATCGGTCAACCGAGGCGCACGCGACAACGTCGCCGGGGATGGCCAAATACGGGTCAACGTCTATTACGAAAGGACTCTCCCCAGCTGCTGCTCGCTTGGTGGCCGAGGACTCCTCGAGCGAGGAAAGCGCTGTGGGTGCAAGCGTTGCTGGAACAGGCCCAAGCGTAGCTGGGGTAGGTGCAAGCATTGCTGGAGAAGGTTTGGGGTTAGAGGCTGGTCCAAAGTCGCTCACAGCAGTGAACAGAGGGGTGGCGGCAAGTCTAGGACTCGGGTTGAAGGCCGTCGACGGTGATGGAGATATCACCGACGATGCTAAACTGGATTTGGCGCTGGGATTTACGCCGTCCGCGATGGAAGGTGGTCGCAGACCCCGGCGGACACTTCCTGCAGGGCGTAGACGTCGACCGTCCTCCGGTATTCCGGCAGCGACAGGCAAAGAGGGCGCGATTTCTGCGACTGACATTGATCCGGTACCAACACCGTCTGCTGTTGTGCCGCTTACCGTACCGACGACGACAAATACTCCACCGCTTCCGGAAAGTCCACGGGGGTTTGCCGAGACGGAGATCGGTGCAGCGACGGCCGAAGGAAATCACGCTGAAGGTCGTGAGGTGTCTCATCCGAAAGTCACACCGCCTCCCGCCTTTCCGAGAGTCGTTGGCAACCCTAACCCTGCCTCGAGGGTCGTTGGCGATCCTGTCCCGAGAGTCGTTGGCAATTCCGTCCCCGACGTCGCTAGAATATCAGAGCGTTCTTTAGGTGTGCACACCGCCGGTGCGGTACCGCCTATTCCCGCAGCTAGTGTGGAGCCACTAGCTACCGCGTCGGGAGCTCTGACAGGACCTACGAGCGACAATGCACCGCCCGCCGGTAGGAGTGAGGGCACTCTGAAGGCAGGGGGGTTAGGGTTAGCGGGGGGACGGCGTGGAGAAGGTGTCGCGCCTTCTCCCACACAAGTCGGGCTGGGAAATATGGATGCCTCTGTTTTTGCTTCGCTTGAGCGGCAGCTGGCATTGCTCGCCAGAGACAGGGAGAGCGCAGCCATGAGACTAGCACACGACGAGCAAAGGCACCAGCGGGAGTCAGATTCGATTCGAGATGCGTTGGCGGCAGCGGAGGCTCGGGCTTTTGAGGCAGAGACAGCGCTTGCAGCGGCTAGGTGAGTTGAAGGCAAGATGCCAGGTATACCTGATCTGTGCAAGGGGAGAAACAACGATGATCTACCGAATTAGCACCCACAAACAGAGGTTGGAGCTGCACCTTGATACAATATGTAATACGGCGGTAATCAACGTTTTGCGGGAATGCTTGACCCTCAAGCTTTGTACTACTGCGAAAGTTATCCCTCGCTACATCCAAGTGGTTTGTCCCCAAAAACGCGTGTGTGGGTCTACAATGATTGGGACGCACTTCTCACAAGAGGCGTATCATGGGCGCTCGGGGATTGTTTTCGACTCAGCGGAACGTATAGTATGCGCTTGGGATTAAGCGTACAGTAGGCGCTTGGGATTTGTTTTGGACCGAGCGTAATGTTGACGATATCGCGTGCCCTGCATTGATGCGAACTTGTGGTCAGATGAGGCTGGCATGCTTGTTCAGCTATTTATATTGCATTGTGGGCCGGGTGATGTTGGATATGTTATTTTTGTGCAATGTTTAGAATGCATCAGTTGTGAGTTCGACCGATTGAGTGATCGATACTCAGCTTTGCAACCTGCGTTATATGCCGGCCGCACGTGTTCGGTATTCCTAGGGCCCGTATCCAGCAGCTGGAAGTGGAGGCTGCGGGAAACGCGTCACGCCTGGCGGCGGCGGAATCTCGAGCTGCATCGGGCCGAAGAACGGAGCAAGAGGCGTGCCTTACTAAAATATCAGAAGGGGAGCGCCGACATCAGGTGTGCTTGCGGCAAGAGGCGAACGGGGGGGGCGGGGGCGGGTCGGGCGGGTACTCGCTTGTTTTTGCCTGAGTCATTTGACCGTTGACCACGCATCCCTTTCGAGATGGGACACCGTTCCTACTCCTAATAGGGTCACCTCCAACATTTGGACACCCATTCCGTTTCTTCCCTGCTTTAAAAAATACAACTTTTTTGCTTGTCTTATCCGGGCGGGAGGGGGGGGGCGTACTCATGCCATGCATAGCCGTAGTCTTAAAACCATAGACCCTCGCATCCCTACAATGCCGGGATGGAGCATATCGAGTTTTCATTGAATAAGCAGGCAACGCGTGCACTAAGCACGAAGCGCTGTGAGATGTTCGGTGAGTCGCATGAAGGGCTAGCTTCATCCTACTGAGAAACAAGTGTGGGGTGGCCTCCCGCATCTTGTGCGTATGCGTTCTTTCTTGCGTATGGAGGACAGATTCGAATTAGTTTATTTATTTTCTTGTGTGGCCGCTTCCAGAGACAGCAGCGGGGATACTATGTAACTGCCTCGTGGGTGCGTGATATATGCACACTACGTAATATCATCCCCCTTACGCGAAATTAAGATTCTGCACTCCCCACATCAAGATCCAACTCGACCACCATCTCGGTTACGGCAAAAAATATATTACGAGAAAAGAAACGGTACCCTGGTGGTTTAGCTCGCGTATCGAGAGGCTTTTTTCAGCGTCGTTGCCAGCCGACGCTAACCTCAAAGGGGGGGCGAGAGGTGGGGGGGGAGTACTCATTTGTTGCTTGCCCTAGTTATTTGACCATTGACCACGCATCCCTTTCGACACGGAGCACCGTTGCTACTCCAATAGAGACACCTCCAACATTTGGGTGCTCATTGCGCTTCTTCCATATACTACATAGAAAATGTTTGCTTATCCTACCCCCGTCCTATCCCCGTCCTGTTTTACCGTCTGCGGCCACCATCTATCTCCTAGAATAGCGATCGTTTTCTCGCTACTCTTTAGCCTACCAAACTCTTCCATGTCACTTACGTCTAATTTCCCCATCTCCTCTAACACATCCCGTTTCTCCTTGTATATTTCACATTCTCCTACTATGTGAGTCCTACTCTCTAATGTTACGCGACACGGGCACATATTTGAAGCCACGTCCTCCTCCTCCCGACTACTGGCATTTCTATTTCTTCTTTCTGGTAGGTCCAGGTCCCCTACACGAAATGCAGTTTCAGCTTGTTCGTTCAGTCCAATGGGCCGTGCAGATACGTTCTCTTTCCAATATCTTCCCTCAACTCCCCGTATATCTCTAGGTGCTTTTCCTCTTTCAATTTATTTCTCAGCGCTTACCTTCCTCTTTCTTCTATTCTCTCTTTTACTTCTGTCTTGTACCCGCCAAACTTCTCTATAGACAGTACCTCTTCTTGGTCTCCCCCTATATATTTTCATATTTTTTCGACTACATTATCCCATCTTGTTCCAGCTCGCCCTTTTGTTATTTTCTCCCACAAAGCATTGTCAAATATGGCTGGCAACCTCTTTTCTGGCATATTTTTTACTTTATATCGCCATTTCAACTTTCTCGCGTCTCTATTTGTTTTAAGCGGGTACATTCCTAATGCTGCTCTTAATACTGTATTAATCGTCGTACTTGAGCATCCTAGTATATTTTTAGCTGCCGTCATCTGCACTGTGTCCAGTTGTTTTACGAACTTCGCGTTCTCTTGCCATACTTGTCCTGCATACTCCAACTTTGGTACAATCACATTAATCAGAATACATATTTTAATCGTAATGTCAAGGTGCGGGCCTGTTAGGACCGCATCCATCTTTTGCCTATTTGTGACTAACCCTTTCCTATTACTTCGCTATGTGTGCATCCCAAGAGCAGTCCTGTGAGATCGTTACGCCAAGGGGGGCGGGGGGGGGATACTCATTTGTTGCTTGCCTTAGTTATTTGACCGTTGACCACGCATACCCTTCGAGACGGAGCATCGTTCCTACTCCTAATAGCCTAGTAGAGACACCTCCAATATTTGGGCGCTCATTACGCTTTTTCCATATACTATATAGAAACTGTTTGCTTATCCTATCCCCTTCCTGTTTCGCCGTCTGTGGCCACCATCAATCTCCTGGAATAGCGATCGTTTCCTCGCTACTTTCTAGTCTACCAAACTCTTCCATGTCACATTCGTCTAATTTCCTCATCTCCTCCTCTAACACATCCCGTTCCTCCTTGTATACCTTACATCCTCCTACTATGTGAGCCCTACTCTATATTGTTGTGGCACACGGGCACATATGTGCATCCACGTTCTCCTCCTCCCGACTACTGGCATATCTTTTTCTTTCTGATAGGTCCAAATCCCCTGCACGAAATCGCAGTTTCGGCTTTTTCGCGTAGTCCATTGGGCCGTGCACTTACGTTGGGGCGGGAGGGAGGGGGGGATATTCATTATAATGCATGGCCGTAGTCGTAAGACCATAGAAGCGGGCATGTCTACAATGCCGGGATGGAACGTCGGGTTTTCCCCGATGAGGCATAGACACTGCCTGTACCAAGCGCGAAACGCCGTGAGGTGGTCAGCGAGTCGCATGAAGGGTGAGCTACATCCTACTAAGAACCGCTTGTGGGGCTGACTTTGGAACCTTGAGCATACCTTCTTGCATATGGATGTTTGCTTGGGCTGACTTGGGGATGAGAGCGAAAAACAACGATATGCTGTCTATGTCTATGTGTTATGCTCGATCGGCGTATCAAACCGTCTCAACTGCGATGCATTGTTTAATTGCTTGAGGCTTGAATATCCCCTGCAGATCTTCAGTCATCCGAATATCTCAGTGTTCGACGCGCCTTCCCGAGCAGACGAAAACTAAGCCGAAGCAGTACAACAGCAGACGGTCGCAGGTGCACAGCTCCAGGGCTGCCCTATTAGAGCTGCAATGCTGTGTTTTTGCTTTATATAGGGCACACCGGTTGAGTCACATGCGTTAACCAATTTGGAACCCTTGTCTAGCGACCAAAAAACGACGACTGCAATCGTGTCAAGGGCCTACTTCGGAGGGACATACTAGCCAGAACCCACAATATTGTATATTCCCCTGTTTTTATGGTGACCATAAGTCGTCCTGACCACTACATACAGTGCAGTAAACTCCCCCGTCTTTGGAAGAGCTTGCGACAAACGAGTACCGCTATGCTGTGCGCGTGTGGTACAGCTCCGTACTTTGCAGGTCGGGCGCACACCCTGCCCGAGCAGAAAGGCAGCTACTTCGTGAACCAATCACAATATGGATGGACCCATAACTGAATGGTTGTATTCAAGAGTCGACCGCTCTTTGAGGCCGACTCGCCGTTTTGACCGGGAAAAGGGCGATGACTGGTCTGACTCCACCGTGCTGCACCTTGAGGCAACGGTATTTTTTATTTGATGTGTTGAAGGATCGATCGTGCTTTTCGACCCACTCGCCTTTTTGAATGAGATCCCGGCGACGACTGGCCTGACCCCATCGTGCTGCACCCTTGGCGATACAGTAGGTTGTCGTTTCTGAATAATGAGAGCCCCATAGCTGTTTCGACCTAATGACTAATTGACCTTGCTTTGCGTACCCATAGCTGTTTGGAAATACTGACCTTTTGGGCTTGTTTTGCGATCGACTCGCCCTCTTGAGTGCGGAACGGGCAATGACGGCCTGGCTTCATCGTGCTGTACCTTGATGGTTTATACGTTGTATTGAATAATCGACCTTGCTTTGCGACGTAACCGCCCTTTTGAGTGCGGTACGGGCGATGACCGGCCTGACTTTGTCGTGTTGCACCTTGACGCAACCACCTTTTTTGTTTTTCGTTCATAATGGGCAGAGTGACCTGCACAAGGCAGAAACGAGGCACCAAGAGACGGTATCCGAGATGAAACGGCTACACCAAGAGGAAATAGAAGAGCTAAAACGAAGGAACGCTGATTCCAAGACTCTCGAAACGCTGGCTGGGCAGGTAACCTACGGAAGGACTAGCCGCCTCCCAACAATGCGTACATGTGTAAAGATTGATGCACGAAGCGCTTTAAAATACCCCGAGTTCGTCACAAGACTCTCGAGACGATGACTAGGCAGATGGCCTATGTAACGACCAGCCACCCGACACAATTTGCCGATGTGCAAGGATTGACGCACGAACTGCCGTGAACTGCACGAGCTCGTCACAGCTCGCAGCAGCAGTTTGGCCAGGGTCGGGTACCAGCTGCAAAGACCTCTAAATCTAACACGTTTTGGCAGCAGCAAGTGACCGCCGTCATACTGCCGCTAACTCAGCCATCAGCTTTCAGCATTCAGCGACCCGCTGACGTGCTGCCTCACAGTCTAACACCAGTTTGCAGCAACGAGCGTCCCGCTGTCATGCTACCCATGGCTCGAACATGGTGTTTTCCTCTCCAGCGTTCGTCGCGGGCTGATGCAGTGAAAGTTTCACACTTTTGTCGATCATGACCTAGATCGGGATGGGATCTGTCACGATCTAGATATTTTTTATCCAGATGACGATCTACTTAGATTGTCTAGATCCTGTATTTTCCGGTATGGAGTGCCGCCGAAGAGCCGCGTCATCCAGATACTACCCGGCAAACATGTGCTCAAGAGCCGTGCTACACAGCTTCCGCCCAGCAAACATGACATATAGTAGATCTTGCAGATCATACAATTCAGGGATATTCTACCCAAGATCTAAATCGTTATATGGGGATCTGACCAGCCCAATGTTTGAAATATTTATATATTTCACATGTTTTCGCGACAGGCCGTGGCGTGTGTGTTGTAAGGTGCGTTCACACGCCCATGAAAGCGCAGGTTCCATGCAGAAGCGGTGAAAAGTTGTTGCGAGAAACGCATGTATGTCACATGTTTTGGCGACACGCCGTGGCGTGTGTTGCGTTTTGCGTCCATGGGCACACGAAAGCGCAGGGGTGCATTCGTAAACGGTGAGAACTTTTCTACAACAACACACTTATGTCACATGTTTTGGCGGCACGCCGTGGCGTGCGTTGTGTATTACATCCAAGGTGTTGCATCCCAGGTCCACGAAAACGCAGGGACTGTCAAGCATGAACTAGATCGTTCAGGTCGTATAATCAGGGGTATGCCTGTCCCGAAATATCTAGATAGTTAAGTCGGCATCTGATCTGTCCGATTTGTGATTCTTGTCTTTAAAACGCATCCATATCGCATGTTTTGGCGGCGCACCGTGGCGTGTGGCTTGTGCTTTATCCCAGGTCCACGAAAGCGCCGGGGCTATGAAGCTCCTGCAGGCGGAGATGGTTCAACGGAAAGGCGCCTCCGAGGTGTCGAGGGAGGGGCAAATGGAGGCCAGGGAAAGGCTCGTCAAGGAGCTGGAACAGTCCGCCAGACGCGCGCAGCAGGTCAATGGTTGATTAACGATAACTTTAAACGTGCTTCGTCGCCTCCACTGGTGACGTTGTGTGTATAGCACTACCCACTAGCCAACATGGTCACGTGACGTGCAGGCTATGATGGTGCTACGCACTACGGTATCAATACATATAATCACCAAATCAACATATAGAAATGGACAGAAATCACGCTGTTGGTACACAGTCCGACGTTGTCTCGGCTTGCCGTGCCGCTGGAGCGGAGGACTCTTGCCGCTGCACCTTGCGCCAGTATTTGACACAGGGGGAAATTTTCCCCCCTTAACAACGTTGATGTGTAGTGTCCGCCGCCATTGATAACGCTACTGGCCAACTTGTGTATAAATGTTCCACTGATCGGTTCAGGAGGGAAGGCAGCACGTGACGTCTGTAAGCCGTCGTTGTTATTGTTCTCACATTATGTCAATGGCTACCCGCCACAGTCTAGTGCAGTCCGTAGTGTCTGTGCTGACTCCTGCAAATGGTGGCATGCCCAATGGCAAAAAAACCCCCGTCGTTTTCAGCACAGGCCACAAGCCCTGACCCAGGACGGGTTTTTAACTTGGGAGAGGGTGCATTCTACACTACCTTCAGTACAAAGGCTGCCGGATTTAATAAATATTTGTAAACATCGGTCTGCATTGAAATATCACCCTGATTATCATTAGGTGACCTGTGCTGTGTATTGACGTCTATCCGGTTCGGTTTCCTGCCTGCACCAGACGGCGGAGGACGAGGTCCAGCGCTTGCAGGGAACGCTGATGGCGATGGATCAGGTAATAACAATGACAATGAAATCGATTTTAGGGGGTCACCCTGCTACCCCTGCCCACTGACATGCGGGTAAACGCCTAATACACTATGCCTAGCGGCTATTCACAGATGCTCCAAGCATAATTATTACTCCGAGTATACTCGGGAGTACCGAGAGTATTTCGTACTACAAGTAGTACACCGAGCTTATTGCTGCCTCGATGATGCGAGGGGTTTCCGATTTGCGCTATGCGGCAGGTGGAGCAATATACCGCTGTGATATATTCCACTGTATGATGCAAGCGGGAGAGTTAAATTGTTGGTTTTGCCCTGTTGCCTCTTCACAATATTCGGGCCAAAGGTGATGCGGGCGCTGCGAGGACAGAACGCCGGAGAGAGGGAGAGGTTGAGACAGGAGCACCTCAGAATGGAGACTCTACAGGTGGGTTTTTGTCGCGTGTATCTCTGCCAAGTAAGCGACAACCCCTTGCTGAAATCTGTCGGCGTGCTTGATGCGCGTTCGGCACATGGTACTAATAGTGGTACTAATAGTGTTACTATTCATAATAGTACATTAGAGGTGCACGTATTTGGTGCCGAGGCTTCTTCCTCAAATCAGCACTTGAGGACCTCTATACCTTGCTCAAAACCTGCCATTGAGAAAGAAACCGAGAGTACAACCAGATGAGCAATCCCATGTCATAGGTGTGCAATGGATTTTGGTCACAAATCCCAAAGGGTATTCCAACGGCATTGATTAGTATAGTATAGCATATATGTTAGTTCGTTAATTGATTAGACAGTTGATTAGTTGACTATTAATAACTGATTAGTTAACATCATACAGAAGGATTAGTATGATAGTATCATACAGAAGGGATCCCCCGCGGCGGTAGTGTGCCAGAGCAATACGACCGCCTTATTGGGGGAAGCCGCTTTATTCACCGTATTCATTCCGGGTTATGAGTGCAATTTCCCAGCCGGTGCCAAGCGATTCTGACCGCCTTATATCGGGATACCGCCTTACTCAGACCGCCTTATTATTGGGCAACCCCTACTGTAGCGGCAGTTATGAATGGTTTGGCGCTATCATAGACTAGACTACATACTACCCCGTGGTGAACGGTTGGACAACCGCTATGGCCACACCTCAAACCTTATTATCAGGCAGGCTTTGTGGAGCGTTAAGGGTGTCGTCTCCCCCAATCCCGCCGACAGTTACGTATTTGTAAATCAGTTACCCCTACATACGAACGTGCCCTGTATCCTACATACAGAGTCGTTCACGTGGTACAGGTACCAGACATACGTTAGTAGAGGTAGCTGAGTATACCAAGTCTGTGTTCGTTGTTATACCCTGCCTTTCAATTCATGGAACACGGATTCCGAACCGTCTTTTTTTCTTTCTCCATCCCATGAGCTGTCTTGGCATTTTTTTCTCCAGCTTTTTCTCTCACCTTTTCGTAACTCAGACCCGGGTTACAATGGCATTGTTGAAATGGTATAGTGTTATAATGGTATAGTGTAATAATGTTTAGTGTGGGTAGCTACTCTAGCTGTTTATCCTTTACCAGTAGTCCATTGCAATAATATCCCTTGACACCGCAACAGCAGGCACTTCTCCCCCCTCCCCACTACTGCTCCAAAGTTGTATCTGGTAGGAGCCTATCTTGTGACACGGGCTAGATCATGAGAACGGTTAACTTTTTGTGCGTACAGCAGCAACGACATTGACACAGTAAGGCCTGCGCCCTGGTAGCTCTAGCCAGTACAGTATGTATTGGCTGCGTCATATGCCAGTACACTGGACCCGAACAGTGTGCACTGACTAGTGGTCGCGGCAAAGCCGCGACCCCTGCTTCCCCCCGGCTGGTGACGGGGCCCCGCCGGAGGCGCCCCCGGAGGACCCCGCTGAAGGCGCCCTGCCGGAGGCACGTTGTTACGTTTTTACGCGTTTTGGCTTCTCTAGTGCTAAAAATAGGTCGTTTTCGGACCATGTTTCAAATGTAATTTGGCGGTAGATTGACTAAGAAAAATATGTAAGGAGAACAAAAGCGAGCGAAGCGTATGATGAACAGGAGAGTGCGGGAATACGGCTCATTGCAGCACGCAGCCTAGACGCCGAAAACGTGGGGCATGGGTTCAAAAACATGTTTGACGTGTGCCAAACCGAATCATTCGTACTATTTGCGAAATCGCGGCCTCAGAGACGTAAATGTTCATGTACACACCCATAAATATATATAAAATCATTCCTTGAATATCGAGTCATTCCTTGGTGTCATGGACTTTGGTCAGGAGTTTTTTGTCTCGGCCTACGTATGCGATTCGCGGAACTGGAATTCTCGGTCGAATATGGCTTGGTTCGAGCGCCGCCTTCGGGGGGCGGCTCCAACGCCCCTCGCCCTGCCGTGTCCTTTCCGCACATCGACGTGAACGCGGACGGGTGCCGAGCGAGACGAGCGAGTGTCGAGGAGGAATTTTGGAAAATTTGTTGAATCTTAATGGCTGCAACGCCTGAATGATTTACAAAATTGGCATCATTTCCAAACGGTACGTGATAATGTTTGGAACTTTGCGGTGGCATACTCTCGAGCGTTAGTTTCTTTGCTGTACTTTTTTACTAGTTCGTTTGGTTTCTTGCTCGGCATTTTATTGCTTTTGTTTCTGCTCGTTTTGCCAGCTGGAAATTCATTTTTTTAGTGTGGGTTCACCTAAAAAAACGTGACACAACTTACCGACGATATCCAACAACTTCGTGACACAAATTACCGACGGCAAGACGTTTCGTGACAAAATAACTCCCAAATCATGATACTTTCACGTAACGGAATTTCGAGACAAAACCAAGCAGGTAGAGCCGTCTCTTCGGCCTTTGGCCCTGGCTTTAGCACGGCCGCTGACACTCCAGGCAGCTTCTGCTGTAGGCATGAACGAATGCGGTTGATTCGCAGCGAACTATCCCGCTGTGCTCGCTTCTATGTGGCCATTGTCCATGCCATTTCATGTCACCTTCCTTCTGTTTTGAGCTCGTCGTCGTACGGTTGAAGTACGAGGAAACCCGTACGTACTCGGTGAGAACAGCAGTATGTACGACGAGCATGAACGCCAATTGACGACAGTGGCAAGCACAAAACAACAGGTGTAGCAGCAATAGCCGAAGGGCGAAACGTCTAGCACATAATGCAGCAACTAGTAGCAACCAGAACTACAGCAGATAGCTCAAAGTGCAGTGCGAGTGCCGTTGGCAAGTTTAGTCGTACACGCATCACTCTGTCCAATATATAACAGAATTTCGAGACAAAACCAAGCAGGTAGAGCCGTCTCTTCGGCCTTTGGCCCTGGCTTTAGCACGGCCGCTGACACTCCAGGCAGCCTCTGCTGTAGGCATGAACGAGTGCGGTTGATTCGCAGCGAACTATCCCGCTGTGCTCGCTTCTATGTGGCCATTGTCCATGCCATTTCATGTCACCTTCCTTCTGTTTTGAGCTCGTCGTCGTACGGTTGAGGTACGAGGAAACCCGCACGTACTCGGTGAGAACAGCAGTATGTACGACGAGCATGAACGCCAACTGACGACATTGGCAAACACACAACAGCAGGTGTAGCAGCAGTAGCCGAAGGGCGAAACGTCTAGCACATAATGCAGCAACAAGTAGCAACCAGAACTACAGCAGATAGCTCAAAGTGCAGTGCGAGTGCCGTTGGCAAGTTTAGCCGTACACGCATCACTCTCAAGAGCCAACAAGAGGCAGGGCAGGGGCCCCCAACACAGAGACACGTGACAACCACGACCAGCTGTCGATCGCGTAATTGGCCGGTAGTCCGTGCTTCGGTGGGTGTATCGGAAGTCGTTCGTAGTACTACTGCTGTAGACCGTCGAAAGACCACGTGATATGTGACATCCCGTTCTGGTGGCAGCCTCGCCAGTAGACCCCCCAAAAATCATTTTTCTTTTCTTTTTCTTGGCCCCATGCACCCATTTCCTTTCCTTTCTCTTCTTTGTTCTTTGTTTCTTTTTTCCAATTGACTTGCGTCTGTTGTGCGTATGCGTAGTGATAGATACTACGTGTGATGTATACGTGGTAGTTTTTCTTGGGTGGCAAGCGGTATAGTCGGTTTTCCCAGGCGCGAGTAATGAGACGTATGCACCGGTATGGACCTGGCGCATCGTATACTGACTCCCGATCTCACTTTTATATGTTTCTGGTGGAGGCATGAATTGCGTCAGCTGTGATTTATGCGTGTACCACCTTGGGTTGTTTGTGTTTTTCCCTAGGGTATTCCTCTGCTCCAGAGTGACTGGAACCAGTCCTGTGACCACGGACTGGATTGTGCGAGTAAATGTGAGAACAACAACAACTGAAATATTGCCTGTTTCTTGACCTTTCAGCTGCTTCCTGCAAATTTGGTTTTTCTGCCAACACGATTTTGAACCTTTTCGCGATTTTTTCTTTTTTTTTGTCTAGTAAGTTGATTTGCCACTAATTTGCCGCCTGTGCATTAGTTGCGGAACGGTCCAGCTTTAGCTTTTCTTTGATTACCACCATCTGTTTTGTAGTTGGCGAAGCTTCATCGACTGAGATCTGGGCTTGGCTCATCAGCTCCACACCGCCCAGCACCCCATCGCAGCGCTATTGCTCACAGCAACGAAGCGCCGTGTAGTGCCCTGCGGCTCAGCTCAGCAGCGCACCGCAGCGCAGCGCTAGCTCAGCAGAGCGAAGCGCTATGCTTTGCCGTGCTCTGCCGTCGCGATCGTTCGTTGTTCATGATATCTAAAACTCCGCGTAGGCTGATATTTAGGTATTTGGCGCTTTATTCTATATCGCGTCAACCATCGTAATATCATACAATCTGGGGGAGGGAATGTAATCTCTATGCAAAGATCCTGTTTTGTTTTAATCAATTGTCAGCCGGCCGCCCCGGTGGTCTAGTGGTTTTACCCTCGAATACCTCCAACGTTTGGTTGTCCTTGAGTTCGACACCCACCACGATGAAGTTTGATTTCATTTGCAAAAATGCAATAAAAAAAAGAGATCAACTGCTGAGAGCGCCTGCTAGGTACAATTCGACGCGAGTCGACGAGGAAGTTTTCGACGCGAGTCGACGAGGGAAGAACATGCTCGATTCTCCTCGCGGTAAAAATGAAAGCACGTGCCGAAGTGGGGAGGGAGGAGGAGGGCCCGCTATGTGACCCCGGATCTGAGTTACTATTGGGAGGGAGCGCGAGAATGGTGTGGGGATGATAAATGGGATGAAGAAAAAAAAATGTTGCAAAGAAAGGTATATGATTATTTCTACCAGTAAATATTACGCCAGCCTCTGGGAAATACGCACGGCACCATCAGCAGTCGTCATGGTAGAGACACTCCGGATATTATGCATTGAGGGGACGCGTCCGATTTCGACAACGTGAAAGCACCCATGAAGAAAAGATAGCAGACACACATATCCCACCTTCTCGAGAAAAAACAGGGAAGAAGCGCTACGCCAACCTCCCGTACGAGCAAAGCCACCCCCGCACCTATCTTAGACAACGCCGCCTCAACGAGAGATCGCCCTCCTCTTCTACGTTTTTCTCCTCGCCCGCAACCACGCAGACCAATCAATGCGACAGCCTTCACGTAACAAACAAAGCAATCTTCTTCCAAAACCTCGCCGGCTGACATGGCCCCATGTCGACGTTTGATGCAAACCGACTTTGCATCCTGTCGACTTCGAACCTCCATTGCCACGGGGACAGCAGTGCAGTCTCTTCATTAATGCCAAGGCCTCTTTCGTTTCGCCTAGAGGCGACGTAGGTTCTCAATAATACTATTTTCGGTATTGTTGTTTGATAGACGCCAACTTTTACGTGACGGCTTATTTAACATAGTGTGTTTCGCCTATCCTTGCCTTCTTTGTTGTATAATATTACGTTTTTTTTCTGTCAAATCATGACTTTCATAATCCCATGTTCGTATTAAACTCTTGGCATTACTTTAAAGTTCAATGCATGCCAAATCGGACAGCTTGTCGAAGTGCTGCCCTGCCCTTCCCGAAGCATGGGCGCCGGCGAATGCCGGCGCCCATGCGGAGCCCTTGTATATATTCAATATTGTTCCAAACATGATATTTACTCGATTCTCCGCCGAAAGCAAAAAAATAACATCTTATCAAGTTAATGTAGGTTTCTCGAGCTTTCACTTATCTAGCTGTTCTGCGTGTCCTCTCTGCTCTTACGCCGTGAATATTGATGAGCTTCGGCTGTTTAATGAGGCGTTATAGCAGGGCTTACGAATATAATCAAAGTACTGGCATCCTGCATCCCCCTCAGCCAGCACAGTAGTCCTGCTAGTACATACTGGACCGAGACCCAGTCCTAACAGTGCATGCCTTCGTTTTTAACGCAATACATCGCAACAATGGGGAATCCAGGGGGCCATGGTGGCGGAGGTAGAGGCTATTCGGCAGAGTGTGGACGACGAACGGCAGCGGTTGGCGGAGCGATGCGCTGCGCTTGACAGGGACAAAAGACAGGCGGATGCAACGGCGAGAGCGGAGAGCGACAAGTTGACCGAGCAGGTATCATCATGGCTGCTTAACCCCCTCGAGAACTGCACACACGTTTTGGACGCAAACTACTTGAAATTAGCGTGGAATATTATATCTGGTACACGCTTTCGAGGAAATGTGGAAAACTTGGTTTTGGTCGGAAACAGCTAAACAGATGCATATTCGCCTCTTTCTTCCCTGTATGACCTCTTGTCGTTTTGATTTGCTGGCGACCATCGCTCTGTCCGGAAAGGCAAGGGCCGTTACGAGGTGTTCATATGAATACCCCAGTTATCCTTACATTTTTAGACAGAGTTGTACGTCGTAGTTGGTGGAAACAGTCGTGTCAATCCGCCACCCACCCACCCTACTCTAAATCTTGAGTTCCTGTTCAGATGCGGGAAGTTAAAAAGAAAGCAACAATAAGCTTACAGAACCCGAGAAAGTGATACCACGTAGAGCGTCGAGTGTCAAAACCGCCATACCCTTTAAAACACTGAGCGTACTTTCATGTGCCGCTTGTACCACGAGATTTTTCGACATCGCACGGTGCAGCCGCTACAATCTATATTGTTTTGAGTTTAACAACCGATATGGGATGGTGTACCGCAGTTCGTAGTATCATTCCCTCCTTACGTATTGGTAACGGCGGTACATTGAGTAAACTGTACAGGTGTCTGGTACAGATACGTGCTTTGTTTCCTTCGTCGGGATGTTTTTTTAGTCTTTTTTAATCACTGGGCTAGTTTTTTCAGGGAAACGCGCCGATGTGGGAACACCACAATCGTCATCAATATTACCTATCACAGCGTAACGTCCGTCGTGTTTTCAACCGAGGCAGAGGATGGAGCTGAAGGCGGAGCGCGAGAGCTTTGCTGCTCTGCATGCGTCGACCTCACAGGCAAGGATAACGGCTGCGAGTATTTTTTGTACCATACGTTGAACAAATCTCTTTTCCACGGCGTTAAAAAGGTGGGGGCCTGTGCCGAGATGGCTGGCGCTTTTTTTTTGTTGACTCACACCGCTGGCTTTGACCGCGGAACAACTTGACGACAGTTACAAATATGCGGCTGCTCGAGTTTCTAACGGCAACCAGAGTATCTGTGTCACTACCGGAGAACTGGTATGGTGTCTCGAGCCTGCTGTACTTGTGACACTGTCAGGTGTCGTTCGCAGACGTTTTCTGTACTTCTGAGCTGGGCTTCAAGCAACGACGTAGCACGACATGTACTGGTGTATGCGGCCCATGGCTTGCGTGTTCAGGCCATGCAGGAACTTTCCTTGAGGTCTACTTTGCCGCGCGTTTTTATGTTCGTGTCGATGGCGCTTCGTTCCTGGTCCAGGCGGCAGAAGAAATGGTTCGGCGACAACAAAATGCAGAGGAGAAACTCAAGCTCGCGCGTCAGGTACCTATGTCCTGGCCTGAACGCCGACCCTTTTGCCGCATTAGTGAAGGTGTTGATATCGGTACGTTCGCGTGGCCAATGGGCACGTCTCTTCACAACTCAACCCGTTTACAACTGCACCCACGTTGTTGGGAACGAACTATTTGGATTTAGCATCCAAGCATTTTTTTGTGCCAAAAGGATTAGGTCCGTCACTAGCGACACACATGTGGCCTTTTTTTTGCGAAATTGGCAAGTTTATGGAAATCAATAGTTGCAAATATCCCAAGTTTTTCCCCGTTATTTCTCTTGATATTTCCGAATTGTAGTCCTCCGTCGACAAGGTCATGTTTTTTTTCTTGTGCTGTTCACTGCTGGTATTTAAATTTTGCTGACATGAAAGTTGATTTTTTTCCCCATTGCAAGTTTTTTGGCCTTGTACGGTGTGTCGTTGGAGAGGCCTGTTTGTCGTAGCGTGGCGATAGACGTGCCACCGTGTCAGCCACCACCTCAATGTTCGTGCTCAGTCCTCGTCCTTTCTGAAGATCTGCTTGGAACAGCCGAGTATGTCGGACACGCAAGAGACAATGCAGGACAATTGTTTCGCCCCGAAAAGGCTAATACTGCGGACAAGGCCACGGTAGGGGAGGGCACTTTTTGGCTTTTAGGGGCTTTCATTTCAACCGCCCAGGGCCGCTCGCGCGAGGGCCTACCCTATTGCTTTGTAGGCGAAGGCCGTTGAAGTGGTTACCCTGTTGCTGGTTCTGTGCTCCATTGTTTGACGCACTACCCCGCGATTGAATCGTTTGAAAATGGAGGTGTCATACACAGTAAAAATTCATACTTCGAAGTAGTCCCCTCTATGATACTTGTACCCCCCTCTATGATACTGTACCCGATACCATGATATTTGGACCCGATACCATGATACTTGTACCCGTTCGTAGTCGGGTGGAGGAGGAAGAAGGCGCACAGAGTTGCCCTTGGGGCAACGCAGACGAGAGTTGAACCCGCGTAGTGGGATAATGTGAACTGTACAAGGAGGGACAGAGTGTGTTGCAGGTAGAGATGAGAAAAATAGGCAGATATGATATGGAGAAGTTTGGTACATTGGATAGTAGCGAGAAAACGAGCGCCATCCTAGGAGACAAATGGTGGCCGCAGACGGTGAAACAGGACGGAGATAGGATACGCAAACAGTTTCTATGTAGCATATTGGAAGAAACGCGTTGAGCGCCAAAAGGTTTAAGGTGTCTCTACTAGGGTAGGAACGGGGCTCCGTCTCGAAAGGGATGCGTGGTCAATAGTCACGCGACTAAGGCAAGCAACAAATTAGTACGCCCCGCCCCCCCCCTAACCCCCCGACCCGTACCTTTGGTAAGCGTTTGCTCCACTTTTAGGGGATTATCGGTTTTCCTCCGCTTTGAGGGGATTTACCGCGCAGCCTTTTCCCTCCCTCCGTGCGCACGTTGCACGTTTGTAGACTCTAGAGAGAGAAGCGTCGTCGCTTGAAGAGAGACTAGTGGCGGCTAGAGAGGACCTGCAGAAGGCGGATGGTGTCCGTGCTTCCCTCGACCACTTGAGAGACCAGGACGAGGTGGGTGGAAAAGACGCCACAGTGGCACCCTTCCTTCAGCAACCGAATTTAACTGGCATGCGACACACAAAGGCCACCGTAGCACCTTTGTTTCACCGACCGAGATGAATTGGCACACGACACATAGTAATAGGTGAAATCGTGGTGAGGTTAAGGTCACGGGGGATCGCACAGGAATATTTTGAGTAGGAGCTCGTATGGAGGCATTTCGCGTACAAATAAGACCACTTGAAAATAGAGTATAGCATCTGCAAACAAGATCCTTATTTCCAAAATAAAAAAAATGCAGCGAATATCCGATAATTCAGAGCTTTTCAGGTGTTTCTAGCCCTTTTTTGGACTCCATAACTTCCTGTCCCTCACTTGTCTGCCTCTATCTTTTCTCCAAAGAGCTACTAAAGACAACAAACAGAGTTATGTCATCCGCCTGATGAGCAGCAAGCATTTGGTGTAAACCGTTTTTTCATCGGTGATGTACCCTTTGTATTAGGCTCCCGCGCGTGAATTTCAATATTTCAGTGATTTCGGTAGCTTTTGGTGTTGCTGGCTCGCAAGTTCGAGCTCACGAAAACATCTCGTGAATCGCTTCTGTCTGCTTACGACTGCTGTCTGGCGCACCCAACGTCGTCATACGCCCCACCAGGAGCGTCCCTCAATTTCGCGGGACGTGGTTTCTTGTGGGGAGCTGTAGCTGCCCGCTAGTGAAGTGCACACGTTCAGTCGGAGGTCGTTTTTTGTCTCGATTTGTGTACCTCAAATTTTGATGACTGCAGCATCTTAAAGCCGTCGTGTGGATTTATGCTGAGAACCAGAGGGAAACCGATCTGAAGAGGCTCACAGCATCGGTGGATGAAGCGTTCTTGACCCTGGTGTTTGCTAACCCTAAGCCATGAACCAGCGGAAGTTCTGAACGCAGCGTGTTAACCTGGCCATGTGTTTTATTGTTCCGATCAAACATATAGATATTAGAGTTACCGAAAACCGGGGACCAGGGGACGCTTGGGTCCCTCCTTGGCCTTAAGCTTTCATATTTACCCCTCCTGTCCTACATTTACCCCCTAAAATAGATATAATTGTTAGCCTCGGTTGGAACCGACGCTGTAAAACATTTTATGTATGCTGGGGTTGGCATTGGTTGGCAGCGACGCTGTAAAACATGCCAATCACTGCGTGAGCTAGACAACCAGGGTACCGTATTTTTTTTTCCCTTTTTTTGAGGTCACCATGATGGTTATCGAGTAAGGTCATAATGTGCGGGGTGGAGAACCCTAACTCCGGACAAGGGGAATGATTGAATCACGTAGTGTGAATATGGTAAGGCAACCACGAGGCAGTTACATAGTAATACCCATGGCTGTCTTTAGAGTGGCCACACCAGAAAACAAAGTATATCTCATTGGCGCTGCCATCCATAAGCAAGAAAGTAGGCACAAGGTGCCAAAGTCCGACTTGCGAGCGGCTCTTGGAAGGATGCAGTTCACCCTTCATGCGACTCGCCGAACACCTCACGGCGCTTCGCGCTTGGTGCAGGCAATGTCTGCCTGGTTGGTGAAAACCCGACGGGCTCCGTCCCGGCATAGTAGGGATGCGAGGGTCTATGGCCATACGATACGGCCATGCACAAACTGAGTACACCCCCTCCCCCCCCTGGCTTATATTATATATAGGTTGGGTTGACGTCGGTTGGCAACGACACTGTAAAACATGCCGTTCACTACATGAGCTAGACCACCAGGGTACCGTTTTTTGCATTTTGTTTTTAGTGGTCGATCACAGCTGGCGGTCCAGTTAGATATGTGAGTTAGATCATTTGCGCGGGAAGGAGAACGTTTACTCAGCACAAGGGGAATGATGGTATGATATCACCTAGTGTTCATGGTAAGGCACCCACGAGGCAGTTACACAGTACTCCCATTGCTGTCTCTGGACGTGACCATACCGGAAATTAAATTAACTAATTGGAATTGTCATCCATATGCAAGTCCGCCGCACAAGCGGTTCGTAGTAGGATGCAGCTCACCCTTCATGCTACTCGCCGAACACCTCACGGCGCTTCGCACTTGGTGCAAGCAATGTCTACCTCGTCGGCGAAAACCCGTCATGCTCGACATGCTCCGCCCCGGCCTTGTAGGGGTGCGAGGGTCGTACCACTCGAATACCACTATGGTCAAATGACTACGGCCATGCATGAATATCGAGTACACCACCTCCGTCGGAGGATAAGAAAACAAGAAGAGCATACGACGATTGCGCATGTTCAAAAATGTGGGGTCTGCGTGGGACATACTGTATGACACGCAAGACTACACACCCTTTCGAGCAATTTTTCGGAGCTAGTTTTCTCGACAGAAAAGGCGTAAGAGAGAAAGAGTGTAAACGGCGAGCGATGCGTCTTATAAACAGATCTCGACGTCATATTTCCAAAGCGACCGTTTTCGTTGTGTGTGTTGTGTGCCCCCAGTCGCTTTGGCGGAAGCGCGCTCGGAAATCGACCTAGGGTGTGCGTTTTGTGCGTGGTATACGGTACGTAGCGGTACAGTGCAATCGTCAACATCGAGCTCTCAGAGTTTTTCGCGCGTTTTGAAGCCGATCGGGATGGTTGTTGGGGGTAATGCCACGGCGGCGGCCTTAATTTCGCCAAAACGCCTGACCGTCGACGGAGAGAGTGACCTTGCGATGGAAGTGCCACGCCAATCCATTATGGTGGTGGTGGCGCTGCTACCTCTGCAGAAAAATCCTGGAGTAACGTGGCAGTACGATTGAGCGAAATGAGACGCGTGTCACGATAGATAGAGCACCTTTTAGCCAAAGTATTCATGATTGACGCCATTTTCAGCCGAGAAACTACCGAATACCACTGAATCGTTAGAAGACGATTTGCGTGTTATTTACTAATTATTCCATGGGATCTTCATGACTTAGTTGCTTCTCACATTTTCTCAAAAAATCAGCTCTTGAGTGAGGCATAGAGGTTCTCGTACGTACTGCCTCACAAAATGAAGTGCACCTGCTGCAGTACTATTAGTCTATTATTAATAGTAATGTCAGTACTATTAGCACTATTAGTACTACTAGTAGCATGCGTCACACGTGCCTATTTTCACCGCCAACACACCGCCTTCTATTGTTTGTCTCGCTGTCATCCAGCTGGAGCGGAGAAGATTGAAGGCAGTTGCCGGAGAGCTTGAACGCGCTTTCGAGGAGGTTCGGATACGAGCCACTCAGACGGAGGAACGCCGGGTTCAAGCAGAAATCTTGATGGCCGAAGCCGCCGAGGCATCGACCTCAGCAAGGAAAGAGAAAGAGAACGTGCAGCTGCGCTCAGCACAGGTTGAACAAATGGCAAGGTTGCAAGAGACCGAACGTACTAGCACTGCACAGGCTAGGGCTCAGTCTGCCACCGAACTCTCCACGTCTCGCCGGCTTAAAGCGGAGCTCGCCCGGGCAGTTGCCCTTCAAGAACGTCAGACTAGGGGGGATGCAAAATACTATGGGTTTGTGCGACGACAAAGTAGCGGTGACATGGGGGCAGGGACAGGCGTCGGTTTTACCCGTGAGATTGGTGGAGGGGCGCTTCATTCAATGCAGGACGTCCAGTTAGATGCTGCTTTGGAACCAGGTGGGGGATATTTTCTGGAACGCTGTTATTCAGTGGCCGCATGATGTGTGTTGCCGTAATTAGTTATTATCATGCTCGAGAGACCCAGTGACGATATGTACCGCAAACGATTAACCGTATCATAGTACTCAAAGCAAACGATTTGCCGTGATCAAAGCAAACGATTTACCCGATCGTAGTACCCAAAGCAAACGATATGTATCTGTTATATTTTCTTGTGGGGTTGTGTCCGTGTTGTTGTCTTGACTAAGTGCGTGACCGTATCACCAATCGTGTAGTAGACGATGATCACGTTTCTGTCCCCCCGCTTTGTGCCGGTGACCCCCTCCAAAACGTCTATTGCATGAAAACATTGCCAAACAGCAGGTTTGCGCGCCTCTGCATCCATAGGCACGAATTGTGGTCTGGCCGACCAGTCCCCACCCGATGATGCTGCTGGGATACCATTTACCGGCATCGCGGCCGCTGAGGCAAGTCTTCAGGCTAGTTCTTCGGCCCCTCCCTTTCCAGGACTGGATGTGGGGAGGGAGCTGAGCAGGCTCGCGCGGAGAGCGGCAGACCTACGGGAGTGAGTCTTGTTGGAATGAGGGTTAGCGGCTGATGGTTATATTACTACCGTGAGTCATGTGGGGATGAGGGTTGGTTGCTGTATTGTATAGCATTATTTTGCGGGCTTACTAAATCACCGTAACACAAGAAAAAGTGACAATGCTGGGGATCGAATCCACCCACCTCATGCTCAGAACGGGCGAACTACCCACGAAGGCGGTCACGCGATGTTGTAGACTAGTGTGTAGTTTGCAGTGCAGCATACTATGTGCAGGATCCGCGTGGTAGCAAAATGTCGCGCAAGAGCATGGAACAGTATTCGTGGTACCGTTGAGTTGGCAGTGCAGTGTATTGCTCAGTGCCTCGTTTCCCGTTCCGTCCACTATAACAGTCACTATTAGGAAGTACGAGAGCTTGGTTTGATATCGCCTTTCTTCTCAGAAGCGCGGTATGGCAGATGGATCGAACCTTTTGATGACCTAACGGCGTGGGTGCTATGATCGCAGATGCGAGACATACAATACCCCCATTGGCTTGTCCGACGGCAGTAACACCTGACATCTACCTATTGCGTAAAGAGGGAGTGTAGGACGGCCCTGACTACTGTTGTACAGCTTGCCTCTGGTAAAAGCCTGATCACTTAAAGATGCGGTGTGACAGTACGGAGTAATATGAGGAGCGCTTTCTATATCACACAATGCCAAAAATAGAGACTCCTTTCGAGATCGCAGCAGCCAGATTATACGCCCGCCATCGACGGAAAAGAACGCACACGAGTTGAACACAGTTACATGTCTCCTGCTACGCGAGTTCCTAGCGACAGCTGCACTGTCTTTATAGCTCTTGCCCCTTTAAGGCAACGGGAAGGTGACTCATCTATGGGAGGAGCATTGGTACCTATTTCAGGCGAACAGCAGTACTTTTTTGAGAGGAACAGATGCATCTCTTTGTGGAACAGTACCTCTTTCAGGAGAACACCCTTTTTCAGAAGAACGATACCTCTTTCATAGGAACAACAACTCGCTTCCATATGGTTAGAGGGGATGCGGAGATACCATGACGTCTATTGGCACTTGGGCATAGCCCGTTTAAAACTGCAAACTATAGACCACATTAAAATTCAAAATCGATCGTCCCCCAAAAACATGATGCGGTTTTAAAATTACCGAGCTCTCCCCGCCGCGTCGCTTCCTCCTGACCCAAGCCACCTCCCGTGTGCCCTTCCCAACATAGCAGGTGTACGAGAGAGCACAAGGCATTCCTGTCATCTAGTCGGGCAGCACGTTTCAACGCAGCGATCAACATGTCAAGAGAATCATCTTCTCTGACTGGGGGTCACGTCGAAGTACCGCCATTCCGAGAACCCTCTTCCCTGAGTGGCGCTCATTTCGAAACACCGCCATTACGAGAAACCCCTTCCCTAAGCGGGACTCACTTGGAAACCCCGCCATTGGTCCCTGGGTTGCCGATATATCACACAGCAGGAGCAAGCAGTGGGGTTGATTTGGAAGTGCTTGGGCACCGGGTCGGAGGCGGTTGGGTCGTGGGACGGGGGGCGTCCTCAGGCCATGGTTTGTCCAGCGCGGCGCTGGAGGACCTGGAAGAGGTAGAACGAGCGTGTTTGCAACGTGCGTCGGCCTTGAAAGATGAAGAGCAGTTCGTGGAGACCTTGGGGCGAGAAGACAATCCAATTCCTCTTTGATTGTGCCGACAATTATCTGGTGATGCGTTCTGGGGTGGCTAAAGTTATGGGCACTTTTCGAGCTATCACAACGAAATACCTGTGCGTACTTGCGACTGTTGGTTCGGGTTGGGAAGATAAAAAAATGTTTCCTTTGACCTGTCTACAGCAACACTGGACAAGGGTGTGCATCATCTACGAACTATCAAGTATGTTTTCACAGCTTAGGTACTGGCCCGTCACATGCCGCCCAACGTACCTTATGCACCAAACTCGCAAGCAAAACCTCCTTGCGTCCGTGAGTCGGTTATGGTCTTCGGTATCTACCTTAGCGGTGATGTCTGTGTCTTTCGGGCGACCAGCAGGAGATGAAAAACCTTCAGTTGCTTGGCTTTTGGTAGATGGCTCTGCTTTTATTCATAGTGCACCACGAAGGGACTCGCATCGTCCGGCGCATTGGGTTGCTCGTGCTGTCTTGGAATCGGCAGTGTTTGAAGCGAAACCTTACTACCCAGCCTACAGGAGTCATCTTCAATAGTGTTGGATATCGTATATCGAAAGTATCGGTGTACATCGTTTGTTTAAAACAAATTGAGCGTCGAGAAAATATCGGTATTTCGATGACTTTTTTTATCATTCCACAAACAACACCAATACGGTAACACGTAAAAAGGCCGAACGCGTCCCGGGGGGACAGAGGACACAACAACAAGCAGGAGTAGCGAACGAGGGACATTAGTGCCTTTCGCAGACGATGATCAGCGTTATAATATTCCAATGAAAGGTCTGAAGAGGCATGAATACCCGGAACGGACGGAACGGACGATAGGAGTGGGTGGGAAACCCCCCTCGAAACCAAGGGGGGGGGTGATGCCCCCCGCTTGCCACAAGTAGAGGGAGACCTCCCCTCTTGCTACAAGGTGGGGGACCCCCCCCCCCCGTCCACTAAGAGGGAGGGGACCTCCATCCTTACCACAAAGTGGAGGACCCCCCCCCCGTGCCCCGTAGAGGGAGATCCCCCGCTTGAGACACGGTGGGGGAGCCCCCCCGTTTGCCACAGCAAGATAGGGACCTCCCCTCCTACAACAAGATGAGCGACCCCCCCCCTTGCAACAAGGTGGGGAATTCCCCCCCTTGTGGGAAGAGGGCGGCGATCTCAAATAAGGGGACTCTTCCCCCCTCGCCACGTGGGGACGGGCCCCGGAAATAAAAGCCTACGAAAATGGTGGGAGCGTTGTGCGACGGGTCTCCGCCTCGTTATCGTTATCGTTTATCGACTTCTGGTGTTTCTATTCGACAACGATGTTTGTCGTTATCGTTATCGTTACCGCCATCGTTATCGCCATCGTTACCGCTATCGTTACCGCTGTCTTTTCACCGCTGTCTTTTCGGCCTTATCGTATCGAAATAATGGCTTTTCGTTTCAATTTCCGTTAACTTCGTCACGTGGTTGGTGCAGTTAAACCTTCACCTCCCCACGATGCAAAATAGAGGAAACGAGCAAGAGCACACCGTTAGAGTGAACTGCACGTCGTAGTCCATCCGATTACTTGCGTAGTCCATCCGAGCTCCACACGAGACACACGAGACACGATACTCTTCCGTCATTGAATACCAGGGATACGAGAGGAACACGGAAGAAACACAATCAGCAATCAAATACCTTGACTTGCAGCATCAGAGCCTTGGTCTGAAGCCGTGCAGGAGCAGTCGACTTCGTCACAAAGCTCTAGACACGCCACCGTAAAGTCAGGCCTGTTGTTTTTCTCACACTAAAACTCGTATAATCAAACCCGTGGTCAAAGGACAGGCTTCAGTCACTCTGGAGGGAAGAATGCCCCAGGGAAAAAGCAAAACAAACCAAAATAATAGTGTTACACGTACCGGTATATACATAGACTATATCCGCCAGAAAATCTAACAGTGATTCTCTTTAGTCAGCGCACGTATGTAACAGGCCCATTCTGGTACGTACGCTTTTTTCAGCCGAGGTGATCGAGACATTACTCTACGAGTGCGTGACGTGGAGCCCAAACAAACCTGACTACGACAGACGACGGCATGTTCACCACTCCATGATCCTCCGATGCCTCGGCTGGCGGAAACGGAAGCGTGACGACCACACTCTCGTACGCCGACGCACTTGCCAAGACAGCCTCCAAGAGCATATATATAGAGGTGACGGTGCGGAAACGGAGGATATTGTTGCAGAGACTCGTGGCACGTTTGAGGGAGGGGCGTCTGCCACGGAGGGTGATGTTTGGGGAGCTGGTTGGGAGTAAGGGCTACTCAGGGGGGCACGATAAGGATTGGATGGTGCCTCTGGAGGAAAATAATGACGAAATTTGGCATGAAGTAGTTCGAAGGGTAGCGAAAGGCTGCACAGAAGGCCAGCAGGTGTGGTTTTGACGGATCGAGGAGGAGGCAGCCGCACATTCAGGCGGAAATGGCATGACGCGGAGAGCTGTCGACGATGTGACCCAAAAACCCCCTCTGCCCTCCCTTCAGGCGGAACACGCACATAATGGCCTGGAATGACTTGGAATTGAATGGTGGTGGGCCTGAAATTACTTGTTTTTTGTACAATGGGTTTAAAATTACTTGAATTTCGTATAATAATATAGGGGGTGAGAAATAACTTGATTTTTGTATCTGGAGTCTGAAATGGCTTGAATTTGTATGCTGGGTCTGAAATGACTTGGTTTTGTATCAATGATGAAAATGAACCATTTTTTTTCAGGGGGTCTAAAATGACTTGATTTTGTATGGTGGGTTTGAAATGGCTTGAAATTGTATCGGGGGTCTAAAATGACTTGGTGTTTGTATCGTGGTTCTGAAATGAATTGAAATTGTATGGAGAATCTGCAATGAATTGAAATTGTAGAGGGGGTCTGACATGTCTTCATTTTTTTATTGGGGTCTGAAATGACGTGATTTTTATATGGGGTCTGACATTACTTGAATTTTTACGGGGGGTCTAAAATGACTTATTTTGTATAGTGGGTTGGCAATGGCTCGGTTTTCGTATTGTGGGTCTGGAAATGACTCGGTTTTTGTTAGAGGGGTCTGAAATGACTTGAAATTGTATGGGGGTCTAAAATGACTTGATTTTTGTATAGTGGGTTTGAAATGTCTTGAAATTGTATCGGGGGTCTAAAATGACTTGGTTTTTGTATTGAGGTTCTGAAATGACTTGAAATTGTATGGGGGGTCTGAAATGTCTTGATTTTTGTAGGGGGGGTCTGAAGTGACTTGGTTTTTGTTGTGTGGGCTGGAAATGACTCGAAATGTATAGCGAGTCTGAAATGACTTGGTTTTTCTATGGTGGGTCTGAAATGGCTTGAATTTGTATTGGGACGTAAAAACAAATCAATTTTGGTGTGGTGGGTCAAAAATCGGGCGGCGTCAGCCGCAAACACCTCCTTGTACTCGTACGTATTCGACTTGTATTTTCAGCAGTACCGCAAGTGTATTTAAAACATTACTACCGGTGTACCATGTATGTGCTCGTACGCATGCTACGGACAGCAACGACACATATCAGTATAGTCTATACCACATCATACTATGCGACGTGTACGTACGTACATACCACAGATAATTTTGATACGGGTACCTATAGAATACTACTACTACTGCTGTGAATGTACTGCTGCGGGGCTGGTGCGCCTAGCAAGAAAATGTCTCGACATGCTCCTGAGGAAAACATGCAGTAATCCGTTTGTTTGTGGATCGCAAGCTACTACAAAGGAACTAATTAGCATACGATATGATACGAGCAGAAACAACCCACCCCGAACAGCAGTAAACAGAGATCATCGTTGTTGTTGTTGTTGTTCTCACATTAACTCGCATAATCAAGTCCGTGGTCACAGGACAGGCTCCAGTCACTCTGGAGCTGAGGAATACCCCAGGGAAAACACACACACAACCCAAGGTGGTACACGCATATATCACAGCTGACGCAATTCATGCCTCCACCAGAAACATATAAAAAAAGTGAAATCGGGAGTCAGTCTGCGATGTGCCAGGTCCAGGCCGGTGCATACGTCTCACTACTCACGCCTGGAGAAACCAAATATTCCGATTGCCACCCAGGGAAGACTACCACGTATATATTACACGTAGTATCTATCACTACGCATACGCACGACAGGCATAAGTCAATTGGAGAAAAAGAAACAAAGAAAAGAAAAGAAGATAAAGGAAAGGAAAGAAAAGAGAAGAAAAATAACGAAACAAGACGAAAAAGGCAAGCAAAGAGAAGAAAAAGACAAGAAAAGCAAGAAAAGACAAGACAGGAAAGCAAGGAAAAAAGAAGAGAAAAAAAAAAAAAAAAAAAAGATCGTATATGATACTCTGTCACTGCTTGCTGTGGTACTCGTACTCGTATATATATGTACGTGTATGTCAGCCAAGTATCAGCAGTGAAAGGAGCCGGTATATAAATCCGGGTTTTTGTCGTCTACACGAAAGAACGGAATCTTGAATAGACTAATGCGTTCTTAAATTTTGCGTGTATCATGGAAACAAAAAAAACATGTATGTGACAAAAAGGGCATGAAATCCTAGAGAATCGAAGCCCCGTGAGGGATGAGTTGGGCACGGCCGAGGCCGCCCTTGGCAGAGTAGGCAGAGCTGGGGTCTGCGAGCACGATGAGGGAGTTGCGTGCCGTAGGGTGTACCTCATCGCCAGTTATCGCGAAAAGGGCAAAAATCTACGTCTAAGAAAAGCTGAGGAGCTCTCACAGGCAAGCACCAACAATATCGTACATGTATTTATTATCATTCTTTTTGGGGGGATTCGGTCAAGAGTTTTTTCCGTCTCGGCCTCAGCATACGATTCTCGAAACTGGACTTCTCGGTCAAATAGCTTCGTTCGAGCGCCGTCTTCGGGGAGCGGCCCAAACGCCCCTCGCCCTGCCGTATCCGTCCGCACCTGGCCGTGATCGGGTACGTGGGCTGAGCGAGACAAGCGAGAAGTGCGCAAATGTTTGTACTTTGGGCGGTATACGTCCGAGCTATTCTTGGATCTTGGCATATGCAGAGCTTGAACGAATAAATCATACGGGAAAAAAAATATTTCAAAAAATCATACTCCGGAGTATAAGAAAACATTTATTTCCAAGTTGGCATCATTTCCAAATTGGCTTCTAATTTCGTCCCCACCATACTTTTTTCATGGTCACACCACGAAGCGTTTGGCCTATTGTGCACGTCGTACGACTGACTGCTGCGTCGTTGCTTTTCGATATCGAATTTCAAGGTTAAATGCCTTTGTTCGAGCGTTCGTTGTCTTCGAGGGGGGCCGTTTGCTACCCAACATCATTACACCCAGTGTGCGTGCTGATTCTTCATCCTATAGAGATATAAATATATATATAATCATTCCTTGAATATCGAGTCATTCCTTGGCGTCATGGACTTTGGTCAGGAGTTTTTTGTCTCGGCCTAAGTATACGATTCGCGGAACTGGAATTCTCGGTCGAATATGGCTTGGTTCGAGCGCCGCCTTCGGGGGGCGGCTCCAACGCCCCTCGCCCTGCCGTGTCCGTTCCGCACATCGACGTGAACGCGGACGGGTGCCGAGCGAGACGAGCGAGTGTCGAGGAGGAATTTTGGAAAATTTGTTGAATCCTAATGGCTGCAACGCCTGAATGATTCACAAAATTGGCATCATTTCCAAACGGTACGTGTTAATGTTTGGAATTTTGCGGTGGCATACTCTCGAGCGTTAGTTTCTTTGCTGTAATTTTTTACCAGTTCGTTTGGTTTCTTGCTCGGCATTTTATTTCTTCTGTTTGTGCTCGTTTTGCCAGCTGGAAATTTAATTTGTTAGTGCGGGTTCACCTAAAACGTGACACAACTTACCGACGATATCCAACAACTTCGTGACACAAATTACCGACGGCAAGACGTTTCGTGACAAAATAACTCCCAAATCATGATACTTTCACGTAACAACAGAATTTCGAGACAAAACAAAGCAGGTAGAGCCGTCTCTTCGGCCTTTGGCCCTGGCTTCAGCACGGCCGCTGACACTCCAGGCAGCCTCTGCTGTAGGCATGAACGAATGCGGTTGATTCGCAGCGAACTATCCCGCTGTGCTCGCTTCTATGTGGCCATTGTCCATGTCATTTCATATCACCTCCCTTCTGTTTTGAGCTCGTCGTCGTACGGTTGAGGTACGAGGAAACCCGTACGTACTCGGTGAGAACAGCAGTATGTACGACGAGCATGAACGCCAACAGACGGCATTGGCAAACACACAACAGCAGGTGTAGCAGCAGTAGCCGAAGGGCGAAACGTCTAGCACATAATGCAGCAACAAGTAGCAACCAGAACTACAGCAGATGGCTCAAAGTGCAGTGCGAGTGCCGTTCGCTGGCAAGTTTAGTCGTACACGCATCACTCTCAAGAGCCAACAAGAGGCAGGGCAGGGGCCCCCAACACAGAGACACGTGACAACCACGGCCAGCTGTCGATCGCGTAATTGGCCGGTAGTCCGTGCTTCGGTGAGTGTATCGGAAGTCGTTCGTAGTACTACTGCTGTAGACCGTCGAAAGACCACGTGACATGTGACATCCCGTTCTGATGGCAGCCTCGCCAGTAGACCCCCCAAAATTTATTTTTCTTTTCTTTTTCTTGGCCCCATGCACCCATTTCCTTTCCTTTCTCTTCTTTGTTCTTTGTTTCTTTTTTCCAATTGACTTGCGTCTGTTGTGCGTATGCGTAGTGATAGATACTACGTGTGATATATACGTGGTAGTCTTTCTTGGGTGGCAAGCGGTATTGTCGGTTTTCCCAGGCGCGAGTAATGAGACGTATGCACCGGTATGGACCTGGCACATCGTAGGGTGACTCCCGATCTCACTTTTATATGTTTCTGGTGGAGGCATGAATTGCGTCAGCTGTGATTTATGCGTGTACCACCTTGGGTTGTTTGTGTTTTTCCCTAGGGTATTCCTCTGCTCCAGATTGACTGGAACCAGTCCTGTGACCACGGACTGGATTGTGCGAGTTAATGTGAGAACAATCAACAACTGAAATATTGCCTGTTCCTTGACCTTTCAGCTGCTTCCTGCAAATTTGTTTTTTCTGCCAACACGATTTTGAACCCTATGCAAAGATCCTGTTTTGTTTTAATCAATTGTCAGCCGGCCGCCCCGGTGGTCTAGTGGTTTTACCCTCGAATACCTCCAACGTTTGGTTGTCCTTGAGTTCGACACCCACCACCACGATGAATATGACCTAATTTGCAAAAATGCAATCAAAAAAAGAGATCAACTGCTGAGAGCGCCTGCTAGGTACAATTCGACGCGAGTCGACGAGGGAAGAAAATGCTCGATTCTCCTCGCGGAGAAAATGAAGGCACGTGCCGAAGTGGGGAGGGAGGAGGAGGGCCCGCTATGTGACCCCGGATCTGAGTTACTACTGGGAGGGAGCGCGAGAATGGTGCGGGGATGATAAATGGGATGAAGAAAAAAAATGTTGCAAAGAAAGGTATATGATTATTTCTACCAGTAAATATTACGCCAGTCTCTGGGGAATACGCACAGCACCATCAGCAGTCGTCATGGTAGAGACACTCCGGATATTATGTATTGAGGGGACGCGTCCGATTTCGACAACGTGAAAGCACCCACGAAGCAAAGATAGCAAACACACATATCCCGCCTTCTCAAGAAAAACAGAGAAGATTCTGAAGCGCTACGCCAACCTCCCGTACGAGCAAAGCCACCCCCGCACCTATCTTAGACAACGCCGACGCAACGAGAGATCGCCCTCCTCTTCGTTTTTCTCCTCGCCGGCAACCGCGCAGACCAATCAATGCGACAGCCTTCACGTAACAAACAAAACAATCTTCTTCCAAAACCTCGCCGGCTGACATGGCCCCATGTCGACGTTTAATGCAAACCGACTTTGCATCCTGTCGACTTCGAACCTCCATTGCCACGGGGACAGCAGTGCAGTCTCTTCATTAATGCCAAGGCCTCTTTCGATTCGCCTAGAGGCGACGCAGGTTCTCAATAATACTATTTTCGGTATTTTTGTTTGATAGACGCCAACTTTTACTTGACGGCGCATTCAACATAGTGTGTTTCGCCTATCCTTGCCTTTTTTGTTGTATAATATTACGTTTTTTTTCTGTCAAACCATGAATTTCATAATCCCATGTTCGTATTAAACTCTTGGCATTACTTTAAAGTTCAATGCATGCCAAATCGGACAGCTACACCTTAAGTTGTCGAAGTGCTGCCCTGCCCTACCCGAAGCATGGGCGCCGGCGAATGCCGGCGCCCATGCGGAGCCCTTGTACAACTTGCTATTGTGTGGTCACAGATTGTGAGACAGAGTAAGCCAAACAATCGCAATTAATCAAGGTATGAAGCATGTAAAATGCTAGCGTACCGGGTACGAGAACACAACAAAACAGACCAGAGACCATAACCGAAATAGAAAATAAACACAACGAAAGGAGTGGTCGCTTTTAAAAATCGCAGTACGAGAAGCAATATTTTGTCAGTCTTTTTGGTCGCCGCTCCAAAGATTCGTTCCGTATATGTTGGTCCACGATCAACGATGCATCTTTCAGGACCGCATAAAAATATCCCACACGAATTACATGTATATTTATCCCCACAAACTGAACCTGGATGCACTTCTAAAGGTAGGTGTCATTATAAAGGTAGTAGTGCTTCGAACGCTTTGTTGTGTGGTTGCAAGAATTGCGCTGGCTACTGGCTGTTGATGTTGCTGGTCAATCCGTTCTGCACCTCGACGTGAATGCGGATGGATGCTGAGCGAGACAAGCGAGAACCGCGCAAAATTTTGTGTTCTGAACGATACTCTTCAGTTATTATTCGGATGTTGATGTTTGGAGAGGTTGATACAATAAAACTTGGTAAGATATTATTGCCAAGTTGGCGTCATATTTTGCCCCAAAACAAATACGGAGTAATATTTACTGTAAAAAAATTGCCCATGGTACTGTGGTGGGTATCCTAGTAGTGCATTTACGTATTGAATTTCGGTAGGTACACGTACATACATGGATATAAACGTGGCAAGCGGGCGCAGGACTACAACGAGGAGGGGGCAGTAGTGATTACGATTACTGTCCCAGAAAAAGCCACACAGCAGCATTGCGAGCGGCTGCGTCCCCGGGGCCTCGAGGGTGGTATTATACAAGTTCGGACAAACCGATATGGTTTGTACTCTCGTGCAAGTAATATAGGTACGTAAGAGTAAGACCACACACAGCGATGCTCTATTACACACAACATGCTTTTCGTCTGTGAAATATTTTATGGCATGCATGGGGGGAGGGTATACCAAAACACAGGGAATACATTTTTGACACAAAGACAAGGGGAAAAATAACCGTTCCTCTTCTTGTTAAGCTGCGCCACGCGAAGGTGGTAGTATGTAGACATATTCACGGAAGAAACAGTGAGTGGCATAAATTCATCCCGGTATCGCATCGTTTGGTGTTTTTCCCCGTCAAAAAGACTTTCTGGACAAATATAGGCGGTGTGTTTTGTTGTTGCTGTGGTCCCTGACTCCGTTGCTGTGGTCGTAAACGTTTGCCGGTCAAGTGCAAGCGGTCGTGTTGGTACGTAACGGACAAATAAGTTTGTGTTGCTTCATACTTGACGTGCCCTTTGCTGCTGATTGCTGATTGACCATCTCTTCTAGTGAGTTTTTTTTTTTTCTCATCACACTTCTACTTTCCAGCTTCTAGTCATACAAGCCGTGATCACAGGTCTCGTCCCTTCCCCCTCCCCGGTTATTGCCTTCAATTTGTTTTGCGCATAGGGTTCAGCACCCACTGATCGTCGATTTTTCATCGAGTGTTGCTAACTCACACTCTCGCGCTTCCCGCAAGTCAATTAGTGTACAAGAAAAGTGCCACGAAAATTTATACGAGTACGCACTCGGGGGGATTCGAACTCACGAAGCTGACCTATACCAGGCTCGAGGATAACCTGATACGCCACCGGGGCAGTGAGTGATATGGAGCCGGTCGCCCCGGCGGTCCAGTGGGGTTACAATATTAATACTACCGTTGGTCCTTGAGTTAAATAACCATCTCGTTGTGGGATTTGTTGGCTTTATTTATTTGCAGAAATAAATGAGAAAAAATGGATCAGCTAACTGCTGAAATCGCCTAGCAGCGTGGGTAGCTACAATTCGACACGAATCGACGACGACAGGGAAGAAAATGCTGAATTATTCTCGCTATGAAAGTTAGGGCATGTACCATAGTGGGGAGGGGGGAGGGGAGCCCGCTATATGATCCCGGATCTGAGTTATACTACTGGGAGGGCGAGAGTAGTGCAAGCATCACAATAAACGGGATGGGAAAAAGAAAAGAAATGAAGTGTATTACTGCTGCTATATTATTACGATACCCAAGCAAGTTGCACTGTATCACTCGATCTGGATCGACTGCTGTATGTTACGCAATACTGTAGTTGTAAGGGGAGTCGCCGACCTATATCCTTAATGAGGACACACAACTCGTAATGCGCGCGATCGGAGTATCACACACAGCTTGCAAAGATGAGTTTCGACGAAATCTTCGATCTCACAGCTGGAGTGTATTTTCATTTTTTATAATATTACGCAATTGGTCCATGTACAAATTCTCTAATCAAAGATCAGTATGAGATGATAATCATTGAACTTGCTGAACTTCTTAGTGAGTGGTGGTTTCGTCTATCCACGAACCCTGGCCGAGCCGATTATTCGAAGATTGGGTTACACTGTGCGGGGTGGCATCGAGGCAGGGGGGCAAATGAAATGTCCGCGTACCGCGGGGTTGGGGTATACCAGGTACGAATAAAAAATCAGCAGTAGCGCGAGTTGCCCCATTTTTTTCCCGTTGAAAGTACCTTGAAAGATTTCTGAACCGGGGTTGGACCCTGTTGTGTGGTGCTGGCGTTGTATACGAACCTCAGCGAGCTAAGGCTTCCTCACCGTGCGGTGTGTTGTCGACCCGGGAGAAGTCGGTTTTCGTCCCCGGTTTGTTGGAGTTGATGGGGAATGGAAGGATTTCTGGAACGGCGGTGGAGCCTCATCGGGTGCGTCGGAACGCCTCCCGCCCGTTTGCTGGTCTATCTCCTCCCCGGGTGTCCCTGGCTCTACGAGATGCACAGCCACTCAACGATAAGCCACGGGTCGCCCCGGTGGCGTATCAGGTTATCCTCGCGCCTGGTATAGGTCAGTTTTGCGAGTTAGAGCCCCTCCGAGTGCATACTCGCATATTTTCGTGGGGACTTTTTCTTGTGCACAAGGTGACTTGCGGAAAGCGCGGGAGCGTGAGTTAGCAACACTCGATGAAAAATCGACAAGCAGTGGGGTTGCTAAACCCTATGCGCGATAAAAATTGAAAGCAAGAACCGGGGGGGAAAAGGGACGAGACCTGTGACCACGGCTTGTCCAGAACCTGGAAAGTAGAAGTTAGCAAAAAAAAGCCAATGTGAAGAATAGAATATTATCGCACCATCGTGCGGGGCTGTGTCGACCCGAGGGAGAAATCGGCTATAGTCCCCGGTTTGTCAGGATGTCTGAAACGGGCACAGGACTCTATATCCTCCCGTGGTGGCGTTGCTCTTATGTCCGAGCCCCAGCCAATCAGCGGTGAGCGAATATGGTTGGGGTTCCACGTCGTGCGGAGTGGTGTCGACACGGGAGGTCATCATTATTGTTCCCGCGTTTTTGGAGCTGTAGAGATTTGGTGGATTCATGAATCGGGGATGGGACCCTATCTTCCCCGCGTGCGACGAAAATGCCTCCCATTGATGGGCCTATATCCGCCTAGGACGGCGCTGTGGATCTCGAACGAATCAGCGATCAGCCAACGGGATTGGAGTTTTCTCACCGTGCAGGGTGGTATCGACCCGATAAAGCTCGGTTTGCTTCCCCGATTGATGGAAGTTTTAAAGATGTGGAACGACCTCTGGACCGGGGATGGGACTCTAAATCCTCCCGAGGTGGAGCTGGCTCAACATACGAACCATGGCCAATCAGAAAATCGGCCGGTGGTGTTGGGATTTCCGCACCGCGCGGGGAGGTATCAACCCGGATGATACCCGGGTTCGTCCCCGGGTTGTCGGAGTTGTAGATGTGTGGATGGATTCCGATCCCGGCATGTGACCCTATCGTGCCCGGGTGACGCCTACTTTGTGTATGAACCCCGACCAATGAGCAATCAGACAAAACTGACATGTTTCATTTTCGTCTATAAAAACTCGAGTCCGAAACACTTAAATATATATAAAATCATTCCTTGAATATCGAGTCATTCCTTGGTGTCGTGGACTTTGGTCAGGAGTTTTTTGTCTCGGCCTAAGTATGCAATTCGCGGAACTGGAATTCTCGGTCGAATATGGCTTGGTTCGAGCGCCCCCTTCGGGGGGCGGCTCCAACGCCCCTCGCCCTGCCGTGTCCGTTCCGCACATCGACGTGAACGCGGACGGGTGCCGAGCGAGACGAGCGAGTGTCGAGGAGGAATTTCGTAAAAAAAATGTTGAATCTTAATGGCTGCAACGCCTGAATGATTTACAAAATTGGCATCATTTCCAAACGGTACGTGATAATGTTTGAAATTTTGCGGTGGCATACTCTCGAGCGTTAGTTTCTTTGCTGTACTTTTTTACTAGTTCGTTTGGTTTCTTGCTCGGCATTTTATTGCTTTTGTTTCTGCTCGTTTTGCAAGCTGGAAATTCAATTTGTTAGTGTGGGTTCACCTAAAACGTGACACAACTTACCGACGATATCCAACAACTTCGTGACACAAATTACCGACGGCAAGACGTTTCGTGACAAAATAACTCCCAAATCATGATACTTTCACGTAACAACAGAATTTCGAGACAAAACAAAGCAGTTAGAGTCGTCTCTTCGGCCTTTGGCCCTGGCTTCAGCACGGCCGCTGACACTCCAGCCAGCCTCTGCTGTAGGCATGAGCGAATGCGGTTGATTCGCAGCGAACTATCCCGCTGTGCTCGCTTCTATGTGGCCATTGTCCATGCCATTTCATGTCACCTCCCTTCTGTTTTGAGCTCGTCGTCGTACGGTTGAGGTACGAGGAAACCCGTACGTACTCGGTGAGAACAGCAGTATGTACGACGAGCATGAACGCCAATTGACGACATTGGCAAGCACACAACAGCAGGTGTAGCAGCAGTAGCCGAAGGGCGAAACGTCTAGCACATAATGCAGCAACAAGTAGCAACCAGAACTACAGCAGATAGCTCAAAGTGCAGTGCGAGTGCCGTTGGCAAGTTTAGTCGTACACGCATCACTCTGTCCAATATATAGCAGAATTTCGAGACAAAACAAAGCAGGTAGAGCCGTCTCTTCGGCCTTTGGCCCTGGCTTTAGCACGGCCGCTGACACTCCAGCCAGCCTCTGCTGTAGGCATGAACGAGTGCGGTTGATTCGCAGCGAACTATCCCGCTGTGCTCGCTTCTATGTGGCCATTGTCCATGCCATTTCATGTCACCTCCCTTCTGTTTTGAGCTCGTCGTCGTACGGTTGAGGTACGAGGAAACCCGTACGTACTCGGTGAGAACAGCAGTATGTACGACGAGCATGAACGCCAATTGACGACATTGGCAAACACACAACAGCAGGTGTAGCAGCAGTAGCCGAAGGGCGAAACGTCTAGCACATAATGCAGCAACAAGAAGCAACCAGAACTACAGCAGATAGCTCAAAGTGCAGTGCGAGTGCCGTTGGCAAGTTTAGTCGTACACGCATCACTCTGTCCAATATATAGCAGAATTTCGAGACAAAACAAAGCAGGTAGAGCCGTCTCTTCGGCCTTTGGCCCTGGCTTTAGCACGGCCGCTGACACTCCAGGCAGCCTCTGCTGTAGGCATGAACGAGTGCGGTTGATTCGCAGCGAACTATCCCGCTGTGCTCGCTTCTATGTGGCCATTGTCCATGCCATTTCATGTCACCTCCCTTCTGTTTTGAGCTCGTCGTCGTACGGTTGAGGTACGAGGAAACCCGCACGTACTCGGTGAGAACAGCAGTATGTACGACGAGCATGAACGCCAACTGACGACATTGGCAAACACACAACAGCAGGTGTAGCAGCAGTAGCCGAAGGGCGAAACGCCTAGTACATAATGCAGCAACAAGTAGCAACCAGAACCACAGCAGATAGCTCAAAGTGCAGTGCGAGTGCCGTTGGCAAGTTTAGTCGTACACGCATCACTCTCAAGAGCCAACGAGAGCCAGGGCAGGGGCCCCCAACACAGAAACACGTGACAACCACGGCCAGCTGTCGATCGCGTAATTGGCCGGTAGTCCGTGCTTCGGTGGGTGTATCGGAAGTCGTTCGTAGTACTACTGCTGTAGACCGTCGAAAGACCACGTGACATGTGACATCCCGTTCTGGTGGCAGCCTCGCCAGTAGACCCCCCAAAAATCATTTTTCTTTTCTTTTTCTTGGCCCCATGCACCCATTTCCTTTCCTTTCTCTTCGTTGTTCTTTGTTTCTTTTTTCCAATTGACTTGCGTCTGTTGTGCGTATGCGTAGTGATAGATACTACGTGTGATATATACGTGGTAGTCTTTTGGGTGGCAAGCGGTATAGTCGGTTTTCCCAGGCGCGAGTAATGAGACGTATGCACCGGTATGGACCTGGCACATCGTATACTGACTCCCGATTTCACTTTTATATGTTTCTGGTGGAGGCATGAATTGCGTCAGCTGTGATTTATGCGTGTACCACCTTGGGTTGTTTGTGTTTTTCCCTAGGGTATTCCTCTGCTCCAGAGTGACTGGAACCAGTCCTGTGACCACGGACTGGATTGTGCGAGTTAATGTGAGAACAACAACAACTGAAATATTGCCTGTTTCTTGACCTTTCAGCTGCTTCCTGCAAATTTGGTTTTTCTGCCAACACGATTTTGAACCTTTTCGCGATTTTTTCTTTTTTTTTGTCTAGTAAGTTGATTTGCCGCTAATTTGCCGCCTGTGCATTAGTTGCGGAATGGTCCAGCTTTAGCTTTGCTTTGATTACCACCATTTGTTTTGTAGTTGGCGAAGCTTCATCGGCTGAGATCTGGGCTTGGCTCATCAGCTCCACACCTCCCAGCACCCCATCGCAGCGCTATAGCTCACAGCAACGAAGCGCCGTGCAGTGCCCTGCGGCTCAGCTCAGCAGCGCACCGCAGCGCAGCGCTAGCTCAGCAGAGCGAAGCGCTATGCTTTGCCGTGCTCTGCCGTCGCGATCGTTCGTTGTTCATGATATCTAAAACTCCGCGTAGGCTGATATTTAGGTATTTGGCGCTTTATTCTATATCGCGTCAACCATCGTAATATCATACAATATGGGGGAGGGGATGTAATCTCTATGCAAGGATCCTGTTTTGTTTTAATCAATTGTCAGCCGGCCGCCCCGGTGGTCTAATGGTTTTACCCTCGAATACCTCCAACGTTTGGTTGTCCTTGAGTTCGACACCCACCACGATGAAGTTTGATTTCATTTGCGAAAATGCAATCAAAAAAAGAGATCAACTGCTGAGAGCGCCTGCTAGGTACAATTCGACGCGAGTCGACGAGGGAAGAAAATGCTCGATTCTCCTCGCGGTAAAAATGAAGGCACGTGATGAAGTGGGGAGGGAGGAGGAGGGCCCGCTATGTGACCCCGGATCTGAGTTACGACTGGGAGGGAGCGCGATAATGGTGCGGGGATGATAAATGGGATGAAGAAATAAAAATGTCAAAGAAAGGTATACCAGGTATGATTATTTCTACCAGTAAATAATATGTCAGTCTCTGGGGAAATACGCACGGCACCATCAGCAGTCGTCATGGTAGAGACACTCCGGATATTATGTATTGAGGGGACGCGTCCGATTTCGACAACGTGAAAGCACCCACGAAGCAAAGATAGCAGACACACATATCCCGCCTTCTCGAGAAAGAACAGAGAAGAAGCGCTACGCCAACCTCCCGTACGAGCAAAGCCACCCCCGCACCTATCTTAGACAACGCCGACGCAACGAGAGATCGCCCTCCTCTTCTTCGTTTTTCTCCTCGCCCGCAACCACGCAGACCAATCAATGCGACAGCCTTCACGTAACAAACAAAGCAATCTTCTTCCAAAACCTCGCCGGCTGACATGGCCCCATGTCGACGTTTGATGCAAACCGACTTTGCATCCTGTCGACTTCGAACCTCCATTGCCACGGGGACAGCAGTGCAGTCTCTTCATTAATGCCAAGTCCTCTTTTGTTTCGCCTAGAGGCGACGCAGGTTCTCAATAATACTATTTTCGGTATTTTTGTTTGATAGATGCCAACTTTTACCTGACGGCGCATTTAACAGTGTATTTGCCTATCCTTGCCTTCTTTGTTGCATAATATTACGTTTTTTTCTGTCAAATCATGACTTTCATAATCCCATGTTCGTATTAAACTCTTGGCATTACTTTAAAGTTCAATGCATGCCAAATCGGACAGCTACACCTTAAGTTGTCGAAGTGCTGCCCTGCCCTTCCCGAAGCATGGGCGCCGGCGAACGCCGGCGCCCATGCGGAGCCCTTGTAGTTGTCAAAATAGTAAGCGCTGTAGTAGTGCACTGTATCTACAAGAAGTAAGTGAGTGATCTACACAGCTAGCAACAAGCAGCAGCATTGCAATTATAGCACTCGAGGAGTTGAATGACGAAGGCAGCCATACCACCGCGTTTCGCGCCTGGAGCAACGTCAGCACGTCTCTCCACGATCAAACAACATACAGATAGTCGATCTGGGAGGCTCGGATCAAGATGATACTATTATATCATGCATTGTATATTTTAGAAGCTGGCTCAGTGAGCGCCTCTCAGTGGCTACGAAGAGAACACGCAGCGGACATGATCAGTCACCTTACTGGCCCCGGATGCTTGATTGAGTTAAAACATCATAAGAAACACACTCGACACGTTTCGTCGCCAGACTAAAGGGTCAGTCGGCGTGTGCTCGAATTTATCCGATCGAAATCTGATGGATGAAGCTCGGAATCGGATTCACTTAAAAAACGGTAGCTATTCGTAATAGTACATTGTTATGATTGTTAGTCTATATCGAACTCTTGGCATTACCTTACATACTGTACGCGCAGACTATGATTGTGTGTGGTGACTTTTTTACTCTACCGAGTAGTGGATCGAGCAATTCGAAGTGCTGCCCTGCCCTACCCGAAGCTGGGTGCCGTCGAATGCCGGCACCCAGTGCGGAGCACTTGTAAATATAAATATGTTGAATCACAAAAAAATGCTCTCACAGTTCAACACAGCCCAGCGATAGCTCAGCAGCGCAGCGCCGTGCGGTGATGTACGGCGCCGTACCTTGCCCTGCGGTGCTGTGCCGTGCTGCGCTGTGCTTTCTTTCGAATACACAGTAGTTAGCAGTACCGGTTATCATGCGATACCCGGTACCGACCGGTACCTGGTATGTACAAATGTATGTATGCATATATATGCTCGTCTTTTTTTTCGCTGATTGCCCAGTCCTTGCTCACAGTCGTCCTTTTTCTTTTTTCGAAAATCACACCCAAACTGGCGGTCAGAACGTGACATCGCTTAAAAGCACACACAATAAAGCACAGGGCAACCAGCTCTGCGTATAAAGAAGCTTTTGGCATTATCAAACAGCTAGATGCAACAAATCATGGATCTGTTCTTTCTGCCACCTTCACGTTTAGTTGTTGTGTTCTTCCTTGCGCGAGCGTGGCGGGCCGCGTCAGCCGCCCGCGGGGCGGAGCCCTTGTATCCGTGTACCACTTTTGGTTTGTTTTCATTTTTTCCCTGGTGTGTTCTTCCACTCCAGAGCGCCTGGAGCCTGTCCTGTGACCACGGACTTGATTACGCGAGCTAATGTGAGAACAACAACACCAACAACAACTGGGCTGCCGTTTAATGCCTGGTGTAGCCGGATTGCTCCGGCTGGTGCTGCTGCTGCTGCTGTGTTGTGTGCTGTACTCGGTTCTCGGGTAGGCGGGTAAAAGCTGGACTGTGAGATGTGAGATGCTACTTGCTGGCACAAAAGATGTTAGAAGACCGCGGTTTGACTCCTTGATTGACCGACCTTGTTGAATAAATTATAGTATATTTAGGGCGAAATAGGCCTTGACGCGTCAAATCATTATATTCAACCGGTCGGTCAATTACTGCCGGGCTGTTCGTTGCCAATTTCGACAGTCCTGTGCCATGGGCTACTACCGTTACCGGCTATGCAGGGGTCCCCCAGTAAGGCGGTGATGTACCAGAGCGAAACAACCGCCTTATTAGGGGCAGCAGCGTTATTCCTTCTGTATTATAAGGTGGGTCAAGCGATTTTGACCGCCTTATATAGGTATACCATCGTATTTAGACCGCCTTATTGGGGGACCCCTGCGATATTACAAATCTTGCCGCGTTTCTCGAGTCACAGCCACAGCAGCTACGAACGTGCCATACCAGCTCCTGAAGCACCCCTACTAGCGCTGAAGCTACCCACCATCACCAGCCACCAGAGTTCCTCTTTGGAGCACGAGGGAACTGTTGTTATTCCCCTGCTTGGGAGTCGTCAAGATTTTAAAGAATTCGGACCAGAGAATCGAGGGGTTTCCTTGAGTACGTACGTGATCGATATTCTGCCGGTCAAAACCATCGGGGCAGGCCATACCCGAGAATATACGTCGAGGGCGATCGATCGAGATCGCAAGAGCGAACAAATCGCCTCGCACGCGCCAGCACCAGCACCAGCCGCCCGTCTGCGGTGTACTGCATGAGGTGAGGGGGTGTACAAGACAATGACTTTTGACGGGATGTGGTGTCTGTACAACAGGAAATCTCTCCTACTCGCACTTGTACTTTGTACGGGTGCTCTGGTTGTTCTGGAACAAAAGGGCACAGAATTAAGTACTTGTACGTACGTACCATATTCGCTGCTGTACCTGGCACCAGGCAAAACCGCACGTCCGTCTCGTGTTCCTGTCCACCCACCACACAACAACACAACAGCCGACGTAAATCAGCCGGCGCAAGCACGATACTTATTTTGTACCTACTGTGCGGGGTTGAGAACTTGAACGGCGGTGGTATCACGCAGCACCTGGTACCTGGTGCCAGGTATCAGGGAGTGTGCATATGGTAAGGCACCCACCACGAGGCAGTTCGGTACGTAAACTACTGTATATTATAAAAATTAAAGTACACTCCAGCTGTGAGATCGAATATTTTGTCGAAACTCATCTTTGCAAGCTGTGTGTGATACTCCGATCGCGCGTATTACGGGTTGTGTGTCCTCATTAAGGATATAGGTCGGCGACTCCCCTTGCAACTACAGTGTAGCTATCAGGGTCAACAGGGTGATGTTTGGCAGTCGGTGCGCGGAAACTATAAAACCCGTTTTTGAGGGGGACAAAATCTGACAGCTGTGGAAGGAAATGCATCAGTTTATCAAATGAATCCTGTACGTCGAATAACCGGTGACGGGAGGGCGGAGTTTTTAAGGACGTGGGGGCCTGATTTTGATCAAAAGGGGGGCGGGAGGGGGGGAAGGGGGGAGGGACAGGTGGGGTAGCTCAATTTGTGCATAGAAACTAAAAATCCTGCTTGTGGGGGACGGGGGGGGGAAGTGTGTGTGTGTGGGGGGGGGAGGGCTTTAGGTCGCATAGATGTAGGGGTTTGCTATACGCTTGGCGCTAGATCTAGGCGATGGTGCGGGTGGTGGGGAAGGAGGGGGCGTTGGGGACGGGGGTGGGTGGGAATTGCAGCAGCGGCATGGACGGCTCTGAAACGATAACGAGGCGATATCCAGGGCGTGGAAGTGTTTATTACTCTGGCGGATTTTGATATTTGGTGGGGCGTTTGGGCAAGAGAGAGCGAGGAAAGAAAAAAAAAAAAGGATGGGGGGGGGGTAGGGGTTCAAGAGGTTTAGGTCACATATATTATTAAAATAGACTCCAGCTATGAGATCAAGGATTTGGTCGAAACTCATCGTGGCACCATTGTGTGTAATACTCCGATCGCGCGTATGTGGGGAAGGAGGGGGCGTTGGAGGGGGGGAGGGGGGATGAATTGTATATGTAGCATCCCCGTTGCTGTCTTTATGGCGTGGCCACACCAGAACAAAAATCAATGTATGAGCTGGGCCGGGCAAGAGGCCCTGATCGGGACAATGTCGCAATATCATACCCTATTTTTGGAGTTTGGATCTAACATTTTGACACGTGATTTGAAACAAGCTGAGCAACACATACAAACTCGGATGCAAAAAAAAAAAAATGTCCTCCTACGGCCGGCCCAAAATTTCTGCTGAAGCTTGAGGCGGGGAAAAGTGCATCTTTTTTTTTTCGCATCTCACCTGCACTTTTTTTTTTAGCTTGATTCAGATCACGTGTCAAAATTTCAGGTCCTAACTTCAAAAATTGAGAGGCGCATGGCCAAGTTTCCACCGAATTGCCTCTGCATACAAATTTGCATATATTTCAGGGATTCATCCATAACTTTCGAACGAAAGTGACCCATGAAATGAAACGCATATGTCCCTACTCCTCGTCCCAAGATGTACATGCCCAGGAAAACTGAGCCAATTCCATCCACGTTCTATTGCGACAAAAATTAGAAAAAGCAACACAAACAAATCATGACAAAAAAATGCTCAAATTAGGAGACGCGAGTGGCAAACACTTTTTCCGGCACCGACTTGGCAGATTCTCAAGCTGGAGGGCTTAAACTGACCACCGTATCTAGCTGATTACGAGGATATGCTCAGTTTGCAGTGGGTCACTGTCGTTCAAAAGATATGCCCGACTGACGGATTGTGGGTTTCTTGGCCGGCCCAGCTTGTATTCGAAAGCTGTCTCGAGCTGTTGTCCATATGCAAGAAATAATTCACGAGGGGCGGAAGTCCGCCTCGCAAGTGGTTCTTAGTAGGATGCAGCTCACCCTTCATGCGACTCGCCGGCTATCCCACGGCGCTTCGCGCTTGGTGCACGTGATGTCTGCATGATCGGTGAAAAATTCACGTGCTCCGTTGTAGGGATGCAAGAGTTTATGGCCATGGCTATGGCTATGCATGAAATGAGTACACCCCCCACCCCCCCCCACCCCTCCGCTGACTCCCTCTCCCTCGGCAATGAATTACGAAGAAAGTGCAATCCGTTGAGTATGACACACTTGAACAAATTCTGCACGTCAATGAGACTGATATCGAAAAACTCTTGTAAGTGGGACTGAGAACTGACACTGACAAAGGAACCTCAGAAACGAGGCTCATAAAGCATCAGAGGAACGAGACTGATACATGTCATGTGGTATAATACAATAGGCATATGGCTTTCATCCCTGCGTTTCCCGAGCCCCAACCCCATTGGCCGAGGGTTCCCCCCCGCCCTTCCTCGGCCAACCAGGGGGCGAGGCGCGCGCGGCGGGAGTTTCCCCTTGAGACAATCCCCCCCAGTCCCGCCGCACCCGGGGAGGGTTGGGTCCCATCCCCGGTTCAGAAATCCTTCCATATGTCTATAAATCCGACATCCCGGGGACGAAAATCGAGATTTCCCGCGTCGACACCGCCCCGCACGGTGTGGAAACCCTAATTCCACGGGCCGATCGCTGATTGGCTGAGGTGCGTAGAGCGAGGGCAACCCGGAAAGGATAGGGCCCCGTCCCCGGTTCAGATGTCCTTCCATACCTCTACAACTCCGGCACCCCGGACGCAAAAATCGACTTCTTCCGGGTCGACACCTCCCCGCACGGTGTGGAAACCTCAATCCCACGGGCCGATCGCTGATTGGCTGGGGCGTGTAGAGTGAAGGCAACCCGGGGAGGATAGGGCCCCATCCTCGGTTCAGACATCCTTCCATGTCCCTACAACTCCGACACCCCCGGGACGAAAATCAAGTTCTCCCGGGTCGACAACGCCCCGCAAGGTGTGTAAACCCCAATCCCACGGGTCGGTCGCTGATTGGTGGGGGCGCGAAGAGCGAGGGAAACCCGTGGAGGATATGGCCCCACCCCCGGTTCAGAAATCCCACCGTATCACTACAACTCCGACACCCCGCGGCGGAAAACGGTAGTCGCCCGGGTCGGCAGCGCTCCGCGCGATGTGGAAACCCCAATCACGTTGGCCGATCGCTGATTGGCTGGAGCGCGTAGAGTCAGCGCCACGCGGAAAGGATAGGACTCCATGCCCGGATCATAAATCCCTCCGTATCTTCAATCAGGGGGCGAGGCGCGCGCGGCGGGAGTGTCCCGCTGCACCTAGGAAGGATTGGGCCCCATCCCCGGTTCAGGCATCCTTCCATATATTTACAATTCCGACACACCGGCGACGAAAATCGAGTTCTCCCTGGTCGACACCGCCCCGCACGGATGTAGAAACCCCAATCCCACAGGCCAATCGCTGATTGGCTAGGACGCGTAGAGCAAGGGCAACACGGGGAGGATAGGTCCCCATCCCCGGTTCAGAAATCCGTTCATATATCTACATATCTGACGCCCCGGGGACAAAAATCGAGTTCTCCCGGGTCGACACTGGCCCGCAAGGTGTAGAAACTCCAACCCCACGTGTGAGGAAAAGGAGTGTTCGCAGACTCGCTTGTTGATGCAGATGTGTCCTGGTTGCTGGTGTTCGTGGTGTCAGCAGTGGCTCGCGATCAAGGAGGATTATCTTGTATTAGTGTCCCTGCAGCAAATGGTTGAGAGCAGGGGAATGACGACTGATCCGATGTGGCTCGTTTTCCTTGCTCATTTTGCTCCAAAATGCTACCTAACTCTTCCAATTTCCAACAAACACAACAGTACTTCAACAGTACCTGCAGGAAAATCAGGCTCTCCTCAGGTAACTGCTATTTAACGTAAACCTAGACTATCTCCTTTAGGAAAGACTCACTTCTCCTCATACTTCCCGTGGCTCCTCTGTCCTAGCTCTGTCTAGCCTTGCCACTTTCGACTCCAACTGACACTTGTCTTTTCCTGTCTTTGAGATCATCCTATTTCTCTGTGCAATAACTCATAAAAATATCACCACACTACTGCGTTTTAGTGTACAATTTCCCATTGGTTCCTCTCAGTTCATTATTCATCTCTTCCTGCCTTATTTCGGTAAAACCTGGGACTTTTTATGAACTAAATTCCGTCATGGAACAACCGAACAAAGAGGATAAACGGAATTCTTGCTCATGAAGAATTTGCAATTTTCCTTATCAAACATCCGATTCTTTCTCATTGAAATCTTCTGTCTCCAATTTAATTACAAATGAACTCATTTCCCATACTAATTCCTAGTAATGTCCCAATCTCATCACACACGAGCCGACCGCTGATTGGCTGGGGGGCGTAGACGCGTAGAGCGAGGGGCACCCGGGGAGGGTGGGACCCCATCCCCGATTCAGAAATCCCTCAGTGTACTACGACTCCGACACCCCGGGGATGAAAACGGGAGTCCCCCGGGTCGGCACCAACCCGCACGATGTGGAAACCCCAATCACGTTTGTAAGGAAATAGACTAAAAATGTTGCACAACAAATGCTACTCGAGCTATTTCCTTCTGAATAAACTCGTTTTTCCACCACATTCTCCCCCTCTAAACCTGACATATTTCCCAGATTATGTCAGGAACCCCGATGCGATACCCAGTATCCAATGCGACATTTTCGGTATTGGAGTGACTTGCAATGATCCTATACATTGCTCTTATCGTTGTTTTTAAGTGGTTGAGCTTTACAGGTTCTTAAACGTGAGAAAATCCCTTTTTTTCTTTTCCTGGGAAAGACGGTCAAAATCGAACCAGCGACCTCACTGTCCATAATCTCACGTCCTGCCGTCGACGCCATTGTGAGGAAGTCGTAGACTAAAAATGTTGCACAACAAATGCTACTCGAGTTTCTTCCTTCTAAACTCGTTTTTCCACCACACGTTGGCCGATCGCTGATTGACTGGAGCGCGTAGAGCCAGCAACACCTGGAGAGGATCCCGCACACCCTGGACAAGAGGTTCCAGGTCAATAGGCAATCGATAGGATCCTATTCCATTGGGAGACCTATTGTTGTCGCGATAGGTATCGATGGGTACTTTTCGTAGCCTATTGGGGCGGCAATGTATCGATTGGCATCTTTAAGTATCTACTGTTTGGCCAATAGCCTATTGTACCTACTTTTCTGAACAAATTGATACAACAAGTAGGTATCGATAGACATTTTCAGGACGGTATTGTTTGGGCGATAGGATATTGGCGCTGAGAGACAGAACCTATGGGTTTGTCCGATAGGTACAGTTGTATCGATATACCTTTCACCAATCCTATTGATTCGGAAAATAGGTATCAATAGACAATAGACCTTCCACCATTCTATTGTTTTGGACGATAGGCATCGACAGACCTTTCACATTTCATCGTTTCGGATGATAGGTATCGGTACGTAGATCTTTCGACATTTTATTGTTTCAGTATTGGAGAACAAAGGCGCTCGAAGAGAGCCCGTCTAGGTACAATCAATTATAATTCGCCATTCATCATCCACGCCGCACGTCCCTCCAGCCCAGCGGAGAATGCCCGAAAACGGCGCTGTCTATCCATGTTGTGCCCTAAAAAGCTCAAGGTGGATGGTCTCAACAACAAGGTAGTGATGACTACTTATATGTGTTCGATGCGAAGCTCAAGCCTGCAGTGCTTTAGAGCGATCTGTTCGTGAGCCGTCGAGTTCCTTCCTATACCATGGTTAATACCCTATCGAATAGGCTTTTGAGCCAACAATAGGTCGGCAACAGTGAGGATCGGTACCTATCGCGGGGCATAATAGCTCGGCTTCGAGGTCTATCGATAGGTATTGTAAGCAACAATAGGGTTAGGGCAGTCGGCACAATAGCCTATTGTGCGACCGATATGCTTGCGAAGGTGTATATCGATACATATCTTGGGCACCAACGAAATGTGAAAATGACTCCCAACAGGCTATAGTTCTATCAATACCTTTTTATCGCCACCAGTCAATAACTATTGGTTAAAGTGATAGGTGTGCGATGATATCGGTCGATACCTATTGCTCAATGTAATAGGTTTGCAAGGGTATCGATCGATGCCTATTGCCCAATATAATACTGGTAGGTTCTCAAGGGTATCGATCGATACCTACTGACAATTTAATATATATATTATAAAAATAAAAATACACTCCAGCTGTGAGATCGAATATTTTGTCGAAACTCATCTTTGCAAGCTGTGTGTGATACTCCGATCGCGCGTATTACGGGTTGTGTGTCCTCATTAAGGATATAGGTCGGCGACTCCCCTTGCAACTACAGTGTAGCTATCAGGGTCAACAGGGTGATGTTAGGCAGTCTGTGCGCGGAAGCTGTAAAACCCGTTTTTGAGGGGGACAAAATCTGACAGCTGTGGAAGGAAATGCATCCGTTTATCAAATGAATCCTGTAGGTCGAATAACCGGTGAAGTATTTGTTCGCACACTTCTACTTTCCAGCTTCTGGACAAGCCGTGGTCACAGGTGTCGTCCCTTCTCCCCCCCGGTTTTTGCCTTCAATTTTTATCGCGCATAGGGTTCAGCAATCCCACTGCTCGTCGATTTTTTATCGAGTGTTGCTAACTCACGCTCTCGCGCTTTCCGCAAGTCAATTTGTGCACAAGAAAAAGTCCCAACGAAACTGGGCGGGGCTCGAACTCACGAAACTGACCTATACCAGGCTCGAGGATAACCTGATGCGCCAGCGGGGCGACCTTATATGCAAGGGTTTCGATCGATACCTACTGCTTATAAATGTATACCCTCGTACTGCTTAGAACATACCGTAAACGACACAAGATAACACACCCCCGGTGATACATTTGAGCGCTTGAAAATATTATCACCGGGTGTGGTATCCTGTGGGGAGTGTAGTATCTTGTGTAGCCCCGGTGATAGAGTGCTGGTCGCGGCGGCCCCCAGGGGGTGTGATAAACCAGGGGGTGTGATAGCACGTCCGACCACCCACAGGGTACGTTTGGGGGTGTGATAAATGTGGGGGTGTGATAAACCAGGGGGTGTGATAGCACGTCGGAACACCCACAGGGTGTGTTTGTGGGTGTGATAAATGAGGGGGTGTGATAAACCAGGGGGTGTCATAACCTCCGAACACCCACAGGTCGTGCTTGGGGGGGGATACCGAAACACTCCTTGTAGAGTTAAGCCGCTGCTGCCGCACACTTGAAGGGGTGCGGTATTGCGGGGGGGTGATACCTGTCCGAACGCCGCACACACAGTAGGTTCTTGCGGGGACAAAACTCCTGAGCACATTACCTCGACGATGACTGACCCCCCTCAAAGGTGTGGTGTTGTGTGCCCACGGGGCAGATGTTCTATAACCCCGGTGGTAGAAAGGAGGGGCCCTGTGAATGTACGCGGCGTAACTAAAATTATCACCGGGGTGTGTTATGTTGTGTAGCCCCGGTGGTAAATCGATGGTTGCAAAAATGCGCCCAAAATTATCACCGGGGTGTCGTATTCTGTGGTGGGTGTGGTATCTTACGTGGGTGTGTTATCTTGTGTAGTTTACGGTATCTATACGTGCCGTATACCCCAGGCCATTGCTCCAATGAATACCTTGGACCAATGATAGCAATAATATGTACCTTGGCCTACTTCTTGCCTTTTGTTTCAAAACAGCAGCTTTACGACAATAACTGGTATTGAAATACGTTTAATTAATCGATAGGCTTGTGAGGATTTCAATCGATATGTAAGGAAAGGAAGCAGTAGATTAAAGAAGCTGTTGGGAAAGGAAATGGGGAGATTGTTGGCAGAAGATACCACCGCTTTATGGAGGGATTATTCGACTTCATTGATACTACTGCTTTATGGAAGGATATTCGATCTACATCGGAACAGCATCTACGCTATATTGTCGGAGGACAAATAATAACAAGACGGACGTATCGATGTTCAATTAATCGATATTCGATACACCAGCTTGTGGACAGACCAACAGGCGTACTCAATACGTGGTAAATAACTGTGCAGGGCTGTATACCTACTGCTCATTACAGTAGATATCGATCGACCGTTTCACATACCTCTTGGGCAAACAATATGTATCGATCGACACTTTCACGTACTTATTGGTCACAGTAATAGGTATCGATCTACGGTGCGACATAACTATTGTAAGAACAAATGTGCCGATTTATCATAACCTATTGGTCGAAGAAATAGGTATCGATAGACAGATTAACACACCTATCTTAAGAACAATAGCCTATTGTACCAATTTCTCTGGACCTATTGGTCCAAGCAATGGGTATCGATCGACAAATTCGCATACCTATCGAACGTGTGAATAGGTATCGATATGCAATACCCCAACCTATTGGCATTCAGTAGGCATCATCAATAGGCTATTGTCCGAGGTGTGGAGGATAGGACCCCATCCACGGATCATAAATCCCTCGGTATCTCTACCACTCCAACACCCCGTGAACGAAAACGATGTTTTCCTGGATCGACACCGCCACGCACGGTGTGGAAATCCCACCGCCGCTGGCCGATCGCTGATTGGTTACGGCTCGTACATAGAGCCAGTGCAACCCGGGGAGGATAAGGGGGAAGCAGTACACAACACCATTAATACACCAATACGAAGCCTGCGCTTCCAGTTGACCGGGAAACGACCCAAACAGCAGCAGCACAGGCAGGCACCACAGCGACAGCACGTCTTTCGCACCTCTTCTTGTACTGCTCTAGCGAGTGTGGCACGAAAGCGGCGATCCCCTGATACGATACCGTGACGAATGCAACCGTTTCCGTGGATACACTCCACGACCTTTGCTTGGCGCAGCCCAATAAGAAAAAATAATGCGCGCGGACCGATTTTGCGCTTGTATTATCGAAAATTAAAAATACACTACGACAACTGTGGGATCGGAGATGTCGTCCAACACATTTCTGCAAAGTGTTGTGCTGTGTGATGCTTCGATCGCGCGTGTTCCTGGGTGTGTGTCCTCATTAAGGATATAGGTCCGCGACTCCCCTTAGAACTAGCTTGTAATTAGCTTGATAATCACACGAGGCATGCACTGACAGCTGAGTAGCACAAATTAAGCAAGAGCGGAAAGCTGCACTGGTTAATGAAACGAACAAACGAAACGAGTCTGAAGGTGGGAACTGACGAAGAAAGCAAACCTTAACCCTATCACCAACGACTCTGAGAACTGCTAAGTGGGACTGGGTCCTGTAATCCCAATCACTAACTACTTGCGCCTCATTTCTTTATTATATACTCCGGAGTATATATATATATCGTTTTCTTTAATCCTTTTAACTCGGCGATGCCTGTACCGTATACTGTTAACATGCAGGTATGGTAATAGAATGTCTTGATCCTACTGCAACCCTTAACACGATAAACGCTTCCCAGGTACCTTGCACCATGGTATGTACTATGCACATGTTTGGTCGTATATAAATGTACTGGTAAATGCTTCATCCTGGAAGAATATCAAACCATGAGACGAAACAATACAGAGATTTTATCCGAAACATGCGGAGCCCGCCTTGATATTTTCTGCAATTAATTCTTGTTTTGTGGATCGATAAATATCTACGCGAACTCGCAACACAACGCCCGCAACACAACGTACCTAGCACCTGGTATCATCACACCTTACAGCAGTACTACAGCACTACCAGTACCGTATATCAGGTGCACCCACAGGGCACCTAATAAGAAACCAGGTGAAAAGAAAAGCAGGCTGGCATCTACCAGAGTACCTGGTGCAAGAAATACGGAACACGTGCTGAAGTTGGCGTAGAAAGCATCCTCTCCCAAATAAGAAATCCAGACTGGGTAATATTTTTTGCGTTTGTTATTGTTACTAGAAGTTGTCCTGTGCTGCTGAACTACCGTCATCACCGAATACCTGGTACGTCATACGCACGGTAGCCCGCGGGTCGTTCCTCTCGGGTTGTCCTCCCTGCCCGAGTGCACATACAGTATTAATAGATTAATAGTACGTACAAGACGCCGAATAAGAAACGGGGTAATCAGGGAGCCAGGCTGGGATTTTCAGTCAATACGAAACAGGGTAGCGCTTGTACTGAATTTGTTGTAGAACGCACCCTCTCCGTAACCGTAACCGTAACACCGAACCGTAACCGTAACCGTAACACCGAACCGTAACAAGGTAACCGTAACAACAAACTCAGCCTGGGTCAATATATATCCGCCACATTAATAAACACTTCACGCACAGGATATCACCTCATTATCTTTCGAGAGCCATCCATGCCGCTGTCCCCCCCCCCCCCCCCCCCGCCCCCACCCCCCACCTTCCCCCCCAACCCATCCCAACCCCACCCCCTCGAACACTCCACCCTCTCTTTACTCACTGATTGTACGACTTACCCCAGGATATACATGATAAACTGATGTATTATTTCCAAAACCGTCACATTTATCCCCTCAAAATAATGTATAGTTTCCACGCACATATTAAGCTGCCCCCCCCTCCCCCCCCCGCCCCCAATAATATACTGGTGCCAAAACCGTCAGATTTATCCCCTCGAAAGAATTTATAACTTACATGCACAAATTGCCCCTTCCCCCCCCCCCCCCCCCCCCCCCCCCCCCCCCCCCCCCCCCCCCCCCCCCCTCCAAACCCGCTCGCTTTTGATCAAAACCAGGCCCCCTTTCCCTTCACAGCTGTCAGATTTTGTCCCCCTCAAAAACGGGTTTTATAGTTTCCGCGCACAGACTGACTAAAATCATCCTGTTGACCCTGATAGCTACACTGTAGTTGTAAGGGGAGTCGCCGATCTATATCCTTAATGAGGACACACAACTCGTAATGCGCGCGATCGGAGTATCACACACAGCTTGCAAAGATGAGTTTCGACGAAATCTTCGATCTCACAGCTGGAGTGTATTTTAATTTTTATAATATACTGAGTATATATTTTTCATTGGGTGTTCCGTACTCTACAGGCTTGTGTTCATTCACCCATCCATATCCAACACGCCCAGTGTTCGTGAAGATTTTTCATTCTAGAGAGGTACAAGCTCTGTGTCCACAAACTACGCCGCGGAGATAGAGCCTCCTAGCTTGCCGTACCATGCAATGACAACCATACGGAGACGAAAAAAAAGTGGAACCTACATGGGTCTGGGGCTCTATATGGGACGTCGTCTGGGGCTCTATATGGGACGTCTTCGGCTTGAGGTTTGGGGGGAGCGATGGCCGTATCACAATATCACAGGCGTTTATTATGTAGACTACTAGTCTAGATTCTTGTACTATTCAATGGTTGCACCGATAATATCCCCACCCGCGCGGTACACGAGGTGCGGCTATACAGCAGCAGCATGACGTGATTACACGCCAGCAATACGAAGGACAACCTTGCACACCAGCCGATGCCACATGCTTCAAGTCTCCTCTGCGTCGGCTTCTGGGAGAGCTGCTTCCTGTATGGCACCTAATTAGCCGAAAGTTGCGGTTTTCCGGCAATATCAGTCGCCTCTGCGTATGTATAAGGCAGGCATACCGGGGAGGAAAAAACAAAGTAGTTGATGTAAGTGCATTGCTGTAAGAGTTCAACGCAACAGCGGCGCTCAACCCGCTTTGAGCAGCGTGTGTACGAATGTGTGCAGGTCGGTTCGTTGCATCACCCAGGTACGTGGCGCATTCCGATGTACGTCCGAAGCCAGTTCTTCGGTAATTATTTCTGGTAAACAGCAACGAGGAAATAATGTTCTGCTTGGTGATAATGTGCTGTGACCGACTTTGTCGGTACCGTTGTGATTTATCATGAACCGTACCTGGGGCATATGTTTGGTTCAAGTCTCAGTTGGTGGTGAGTGGTAAAGCCTGTATGCCCTCCCTCCAGGCATATGTACACGTATGAACACAACGTAGACCCTGGGATATTTGCAGGGAATTGCTTTTGTTACATACCCTGGTATTCTATATGGTTGTGCCCTTATGGTGTGGGAGAGCGGCGGGAAATCTTCGAATAGGGACTGTACGTCGGGGAAAACCCGCAATTACAAGTGTAGGTCATCTGACTGTAGGTCGGTGGCTAGCGCAGGCTGATGCCATCTTTCTTTAAAATATTAACACCGGCAATTCAATTGTCGTATGATTCAGCCCGTTGTCACGAAAGGGGACGAGGAGTCTTCGAGCGGGGAAATAGCCAGCAGTAGTTCCCCGACCCCACGCGCAAACGCGAAAGCAAACGCAAATCAAATACGATCCAAAGTTTATACGGTATCCGACACTACACTATGCTGCTATTAATAATCATCTTGGCACCCATGGCATGTGTCTCTCGATAGAATAATCGAGAAGAAGACTGGTCTTCTTGCAGTGTCATCATACGATAGGGCATGCTATGCTCGTGCCGTTCAACTCCCTGCGTTGGAATTCTACAGTAGCGGCATCACCCCCTATCAATAGCATATCAATAGCCTATAAAATAGCCTATTAATAAATAGCAGCGGGCCTTGTTCTAGCTGATGATGCTGCAATTGTAATTTATACAAGATTCCCCTTCGGGAAGTGCCCAGGGGAGTTGCGCAAGAACGAATACTCGGTATTTTTTCCGTCTGAAGTCCCAATAGGTAGCTACCAATAGGGTTAATTGACCCTGGTGCGGCCCGTTTATATCGACCAAAAACACGCGAGAAGTGCCACACAATCAAACGTGTACGAGTAAGGAGAGGGTACGGCCGTACGCCTACCCCTATGTTTTTAGTATTGCGCCTCGGATATCCCGCTTACCCCTTCAAAAGTTCCCCCTTAGCCCGGGCTGATTCGTGAAGCCGATCCTGTAGATATTTTTGTCGCTTGTTTTCGACAGATTGTTCCCCTTCAACTCCTTTGGGGCTCAATCACGTTAACAACACGAACACTAGAAAAACCGTTTTTTCAACCGTCTAGTAGTCCAGTATGAGCGTGGAGCAGTACGAGGTTTGTCGTGCGTTCCTTCAACCGTCGCTCAGACACAATACACACCTGTTATCACCCTGCCCAGCCGCCCGCGTTAAGACGTGTGGCCGATTCTGCAATCGTCATTTTTCGCTATTCTGTATTCTATATGGTATATTGTACATTGTATATTGTGTATTGTGTATTGTGTATTGTATATTGTATATTGTATATTTTATATTGTATATTGTATATTGTATATTGTATATTGTATCTTGTATCTTGTATATTGTATATTGTATATATATAGTATATTCAAGTCCCCACGGGGTTAATAAAGTGATTCTGCAGCGCTACAAAGTATACTGAGCGAAAAACCTAAAACGCACTATCTATATCAACTGTCGCTGCTGCTGTTGTCGCTTGTAGTCAGCAAACAACGACATCTACAGTACTCTACCAGTACAGTACTCGTCGCTATGGTATAGTATATCTAGTATCGTATAGTATAGTATAGTATCGTATAGTATAGTATAGTATAGTATAGTATAGTATAGTATAGTATAGTACAGTATAGTATAGTACCAGGTACAGTATAGTATACTATAGTGTACTATACTATAAAAAAATGAAAATACACTCAGCTGTGAGATCGAATATTTTGTCGATTCTCATCTCTGCAAGCTGTGTGTGATACTCCGATCGCGTATATCTCGTGACCAAGTACGTATGCGGATGGAGTGTGCCATACTGTCATTTCCGTACGTTCGCAATATTCCAATGAAGAGGGCAACACTAGTATTACTGTGCACCAGTGTGTGTATGTATTACCGTACACCAGTGTGCAACTAGTTCGGTATACCACCTGGTAGCAATGCTGTTGCGCGTCCGGCCTACCCTTCACCATGCCCAGCGACACTTCTCCACTAGAGGTTTGTATCCAGCGCACAACGTAAGGATAATCCTTGTAGCTATAATATATTCGGTCGAGAGTGCAACACGATTATCGCAGGCAACAGGCCAATGAAGAGTGCAATGAAGAGCGCAACATTGTTATTGCCGTAGACCTGTGTGTAACACTGTTGTTACCGTACACAGTGCGTAACACTGTTATTACCGCACACCAGCGTGTAAAAATGGTGTTGCGCGCCTGCCCCTCCCTCCCTCATGCTGCTCGCAGCTATAACGCAAGAAGTGTTCCAATCGAGAGTGCAACACTGTTTGCCTATATATTTAGATACAATATGCGCGGTATGCCAATGGAGAATGCAACACTAACACCATAGACCAGTGTGCTACTGTTTCGGTTGTCAAGTATGCCAATGAAGAACAGTGCAACATTAAAACCGCACTGTACAATTTAATGCGGGTCGAAGAGGGGAAAAATGCTGAGTTCTTCTCGTGATAAAAATGAAGGCACGCACCTATCGGGGAGGGGGGAGGAGGGCCCGCTATGTGACCCCGGATCTGAGTTACCAGTGGGAGGGAGGGCGAGAGTAGCGCGAGGATAATAAATGTGATGAAAAAAAAATTGTGCAATTATTGATGTTGCCCGTCTGCCCCCGCCTCCGTCTCCTTCGCCCAGCCTAACCCTGTGAGAGAGAAGGAAGCTACGCCAAACACAAACACCGAGGAGAACGAGCGAGAGAACCATTGGCATAAGCTAATCACCACGAAAGGTCTAACGATACGGTCGGCAATATTGTCATGGAGGTTTCGCCGCCTACACCACCCCCGGAGAAAAGCCGCCGCGTCCGCAAACACCGGGAACGTAACGTTCCAACCAGGGGAAAATGTGGACCAATGGGGGGACTCCTTGGCGACTGCATGCCAACAGGGCAAGAGGTGGACGACACCAAGAGGGGTCGCAGAGCCAGAATAAACCGCAAAAAGCTCGCGAAAGCCCCTCAAAGCGACGAGAATGACTTGTGCCGCAAGCTGAAGTCTTTTTTTTGCCACGAGCCCAATAGGAAGGTTGGGTTCGACGACAAGCCTACGGTGAGAATATTTTAACGAATGCTTAATGCCGTTGTCGTTTTGGTGAAGAAACGGTGAAGAAACGGTGAAGAAAGAGGCAGCCAGACAAGCCACGATGTTAGTAGCGCCTTGGGGCCGACCTGTACCTATCCAATTGAGGGGCCCTTGAACAGTAGTCCAAAATCGTTACACTTCCCTTTGTGGTTTGGGACAGTATTCGTTGCATACCTAATAATCACAACTAATAGTATCTAATAGTACCATATATTAAGAGTAGTATGCAATAGTACCATGTATTGAGAGTAGTATATAATATTACCAAATAATATTAAGAGTAGTATACAATATTACCTAATAACATTAAGAGTTGTACCAAACAGTACTTAATATCAATAGTAGTATCTACAATTAAAAAAATTAAAATACACTCCAGCTGTGAGATCGAATGTTTTGTCGAAACTCATCTTTGCAAGCTGTGTGTGATACTCCGATCGCGCCTATTACGGGTTGTGTGTCCTCATTAAGGATATAGGTAATGTTATAGTACCTAATATATACTTTAAATAGCATCGAATACTACCTAGGCCGTGGGGTTGCTAATGACTATCGAATACAAAGTCAGTTTTTGGTTTGAGGACAAGAGCTCCTGACGTCAAGTCAGGTCAGCTCAGCTCAATCAAGCCAGGAGCCCCGGAAATTTTGAGATGCTACCCGTAGCGTATCACGCGTATCGTATCGTATGACCAAAAATCCTGACAACTTTTGCGTTTTACGTTACGGTATCGTGCGGCGTCTTTTTTCGTGCGGTGCGCACAACTGCACGAAGACACAACAGCTACTTCGATTTCCACGCTAGCTATCGAAACCCGCACCGAATTGCGTGGTTATCAGCCGCGTCAAACCGACCAGCATGCCAGATTCCACACAGCGGATGCATACCTTGGACTGTTGTAGCCGGTCGCCCCGGTGGCGTGTCAGGTTATCCTCGAGCCCGGTATAGGTCAGTTTCGTGAGTTCGAGCCCCGCCGAGTGCATACTCGCATAAATTCGTTGGGACATTTTCTTGTACTCAAATTGACTTGCGGAAAGCGCGAGAGCGTGAGTTAGCAACATTCGATGAAAAATCGACGAGCAGTGGGAGTGCTGAACCCTATGCGCGATAAAAATTGAAAGCAAGAACCGGGGGGGAAAAAAGACGACACCTGTGACCACGGCTTGTCCAGAAGCTGGAAAGTAGAATTGTGCGAAAAAAAAGAAGAAAAGACTACATATTTGGTTCTAGTGCGGGACTGCTGTGTTGTAGAAGAACGGTGCCTTCAAAGCCATTGGCAGTACGGTACAGAGCACCCAATAAAAATATAGGTACCCGGCGATCCTTGGCTTCTTACACGGGAGAGAGCGCGTTTTACACTAACTTCAGTGCAACGGGTCCAGTATTTCTTGTATTCTTGCGAGTATCATCTTGCCTTTCTTACCACCCTGTTTCTTAATACTATAGTCTAAAGTCTATAGACCTCCTTAACTGCTATAGTATAGTCTAATGGTTGGCGTCAATCCGTGCAGAATATACCACCTCTTGAGCCTAGCGCATAACACGCGAGACAGCACACTGTTTCAGCGCGTGTTTCCTCCAAGAACAAGAGGGGTACACAATACGAAGACGGCGGTTTCGGGAACATACCGTGGAGATCTTTCCATAGATGCATCCTTCGGTGTTTATACTCTCCTCGGTGTTGAAAAAATCAGCTTGAAGTTGTGTTTGAGGGTGTGTGTTTAACTTGCGTGATATACGGCGTTCATTCTATTCCGGCTGGACGAAGCTGATCCCAACTCCAGCAGACCTTGGCATACAATAACTAACTGATAGCGTCTAAAGTAGAGCTTACAGCGTCGCCCATGGGTACGCACACCCTGCAGAATGCTCGACAGTCGAATGCTCGTCGCCAGGAGGAGGCAAGGCGTGTGACGCATCTGCTTTGGTGTTTTCACTTCTGTTAGGTTTGTATTTGTATGTGCTGCATTTGAAGAAACGTGCATGTAACACATAAGCCGCCACCATGTAATCGATGAATCGTTCTTGTTCTAAGTCTGTCGCCCGAAGAAAACACCCCACCACGAAAGAAACACCCTACCAAAAAGCTGAAGGAGCAACATTGATTTATACGTCTTCCCGGGATATAGTCCAAGTATAGTAGAAGAATACAAGGAGGTAAAGATGATCGGATGCATGAGGCAAAGGAGGAGTGGGCTGGTGCGCGAATCATCCAAGCTTGTCTCCCGCAGTGTTACCATGACCACACAGTTTATCGAATTACTGCGGAAACACTCCACAAGGACCGACAGAAACATTCCCCTTATCGTCCTTGGTCTTGTTGTTGTTACTACAGTGTTGTTACTTCAGTGTTGCTATTGTTACTGTTCTCTTTACTTGTATTGTTACTGCTGCTGCTATTGGTGCCGTTGTTGTTGTTGTTGTATTTTCGGAATTGGCGCCCGTTTGGTCCGGTGCTACTACGCCCCCCCACGGTTTGATTTGACTTCACCCATAGGTAGGACTTCACCTGGTTTTTGTGACGCTCCACTTGGGACGGTCTACAACCCCTCAACAGCTTACCCTGAGATGAAAATCAAGCTGCGGCCCGATGAACGATTCCAGTAATAACAACAATAACAACAACAATAACAATAGCAATATCAACACCAACAAGACCAACAAGACCAACAACAACAACAACAACGTCGGCTAGTGCCAGCGTTGAGGAGCCCCGTCAGTCAGATATACTTTAACCACTGCTGCCCCTACCGTCTGGCATAATGTACCCAATATGAGTGGTCACATTCTGCGTCTTTTGATTGCGGCCTGCTGTGACTTTGGAGGTTGGCATCAAACCAACACCGTCCCTGTCCCTGATCACTGGCCGTACTTGGTGCCTGGCCAACTACGTTCCGTTTCCTGTCTCTAGAAGTTGGTGTCAAAACCAACTTACACCTTCCCTTTTCCTGTATCTCTGACCTTGCGTGGTGTCTACCCAATACCGTCCGTCCCGTTTCCCGTGTCTCTCCGTTAATTGTTTCAGGTTCTCCTGATCGAGAGCACGCGGGAGCGATTCCCGCCGACGATCAGGGGGATCGAGCTGAAGCGAGAAGCCTTCTGGACGGTGTGGGAGGTCCGACAAAACAGGAGAAAATGGAATAGGCATACCGATGCCCACAAGGAGGAATCCACCGGCTTCAGCTGCGACTGCAAGGAATGCCAGGCGGAAGGGGAAGACCCCGACTTTGTGCCATTCGACCGCCTCGGAATCCACAAGATGCTCCAAGCTCTCTCCGAGGGAGACACTCTGCCACTGCCGCCGCCTAAGACAAGTGATGGGAAAAAGAGGTTGCCGCTGCCGGCTGTAGCAAGCGATGGGAAAATAGGAGTACCGCGGGCGGTTGTAAAAGGTGGTGGGAATGCGAGAGTATCTGATTCAGAGTGATGTATATTTTGGGGTTCTTGAACCACGGACACACCTTCTGTGCGACCGTCGACTGTAATATGCGATGGAGAAACGAGACGAGACCGTCTCAGTCAGAGTGATGTAGAACATGGGGGTGTTGGGTCAGAGACTCGAAGCTAAAATAAACATGATGTTGGTGTTTGTGTTATTGTTGTGTTTTGAAATGATGGTGCGTGTCAAGACTCTGTCTATGTGATAAATGTGTCTATGAGGAGAGATGCATGAATGATGCGTGTCGAGACTTTGTCTTTATGACGAGAGATGCGTCTGGATTTGAGGTTATGAGCCTCGACATGCATCCTTCTTTCAGCATTGGTGTTGTACCGCAGACGTACTACTGTGTGGGCATCAAATGGGAGTAAAGGTGGTGTCGCACCAAGGACGCACCACGGACGGTTATCTGTATTATGTACAAACTACCTGGTAGAGATCAGAGCAATGTCAGGTATGCTGTACGAGAGCTTGAAATTGGAGTATAGTTGGTATTGTACCACAAACATTTGTCTGTCTGCTTGGGCCCTGAAAACGGAGTATTATTGTTGTACCCCAGATATGCTGCGCGAGAAGACGTAAACGTCGGAGTTTATTGGTGTTGTTGTGTTGTTGGTGTTGTACCACAGCTACCTGCCTGTATGAACTGTAAATCAGAGTCATGTTGGGGTTTCACCAAAGACAAATGTTTAGAGTAAGATTGGTGTTACCACAATTATTTTATAAGCTTAAGATTAGACCTTACATGTTTTGCGTGGACTTAACGACAAAGCTTTTTGGGTCTAGTACAACGGGCGCACTGTGCGAGCTCAAAACTATACGTAACGGGGGCAGGTTAGACGAGAGTAAGACCGCGTTGAGGGGTGGCTGTTGAAGTTGGAAGTGGGGTGAAGCCTCAATGTGCCGAAGTGCGGACATAGGCTAGGATTGCCGTCGTGCGCATTACGTTGCACATTTTGTTAGTGACAACTCGCGTCAAGGTGCACCGAATATAAGAGAAGGGGAGGGGAGGGGGGGAGGGAGAGATAGGCGGGGCAGGGCGCGGGGGAGTGGTGTTTATGTGTGAAAGCGAGGGCCATTCTATACGGCCAATGGCAACATTGTCGCCCGCAAAGCATTGTTGTGAGTTCGTTTCGTGCGCGTTCGTTGTAACTACAAGTCGCGCGTTTCTTGGCACAGCACCACTGTTTTAGCAAGTAGAAGCCTGTATGTAGCTGCTTTTTCCTAGCAAAAAAGCGGATGTTAACCTGCATCTTGTGTCTGGAATGCACCGCGTTGAAGTGTCGCTGCTGCCCTGGCTTCGTCTTTGTGGAGGTGCAAGTAAGTGCCGTTTTGTGTTGATGTTTTTTCAATTCTGAAACTCAATCAACACAGCTAACCCTTTGGTCACGATCACATTATCATAGCGTTTCGATACCATCAACGGTCAGAAGAGAGCTTGAGGCCTTACTTGTTACTGAATACGCTTCACCGCATTACCTGGTACCAGGTATCTGGTAGCGTTTGATTCGCCGATCAGATTTTGGTGCTATTTCTAGCGGTTGTTCCACATCGCTTCATCAGCTGTACGCTTGCCTGTGCGCGTGCATCTAACTATACGCCAACATTTAGTCCATTGGCTGCTTTCGTCTTGCTGCACTATTTATACCAGATCCAGCCACATTAATTAGGACATCTAGGGAAGCGCAGGCCTATGGCATTGACGCTGCAGTACAATATTTAATACCTAGGTCCTGGCATGCACTATGTACGGCCCGATCAACAACTCTCGAGATTCGAAATATTATTATATGCATGTAGCTCTAGGCTACCATGGGACAGCACAGGACATCAGATGAGAAAACAGGGCAATAAGAAAGCCAGGCCGAGATATGCACACAATAACACTTACACAAAATCCGGGATAAAATTAGTGTTGAAAGCACCCTCTTCCGAACAAGAAAGCCACTCTGGCTCAGTACAGTACACAACAGTGCAGCACAGTAGTACAGTATTTGTTTGCTATTTGATGTCCTTAGGTGTATGCGTGTAAGCGCAAGCAATTGGCACTTTCTTCGTGCGCCTAAACGTGATCATTCGAACACGAAACTAAGGGCAAGTGGGCCTTGCCTTATGATCGCTGGCATAATCCCATCGCGCCTACAAAAATTACCGGCCACAAAAAAACAAACAAACGCTGCCATGTATTAATACTAATAAGATAATAGTGCGTGCCACGTGCATAACGTGCATTTGGACCCTTCGGTCAGGTGTTGCACAAGAAGGGAGGTTCGGTGAAGGCGACTACACTGCTACTACTATTAACGGAGCACAAGCCAAACCCAACCCCTAACCCTAAGCCAAACCCAACCCGCCCGTTCTCTCTTCGCTATTCGATTCCGCGAGATGTAGTCACGTACAAAGAATATCTCCCAAATGGAATTTGACACGCACTAGAATAATACACCATACCCGATACGCTGGTACCCTGGTGCATTTCGTCGTTTTACAGAATGGCAAAGCTCTGGCAACAGGCAACAGGCAACAGGCAACAGGCAGCAACAGCTTCGTCTCCTAACCAGATAGTGGTGGCCTCCTTATGGTACCGCCGGTATGTGCCAGCCGGTATGTGCCAGCAAACAATACCGGCAGTAAAACATACCGGACAATGGCCTATTGGGTATATTACCAATAGTGACATTTGTTTAGCGGGCTCCGATCGTGCCAATCGGTATCACCGGCGCTTTTCAGGTAGTAACAAGACACTACTCAGCCGGTAGTTTAGGGAGATCCCTACCGCATCTCACTCGATACGCATACCTCGTCTCCGACGCGAGCGCCTAGTTCTTGAGTCCGGTGATATACGTATGGGTCGCCTTGCCTACCCAACCTTTCACTGTATCACCCTTGTGTCCTCCCTTCGTGCATTGATTCGCACGGGACGTCTCGGTTCGGGATATATCAGCATCAACCACCAGCCCTACCGAAAGAGACAACCCACGTAACCCTTTCGCCACCGACAAAAACGGTTCAACACTACTGCTGCCCACGAAACGCGGATGGATGCAGTTCGAACCGGGCTAAAAAACTCTTGTTTTTGGCCAGAAGCTTAACCTATTATGTACGGCATGGTCTGTCCCATATTAGTGCAGTATTCAGAACACGGTTTTCTCTTGTTTGATGCAAATCTCGAGCCATAGTTTGTAATACCCCAATCACTTAAGGCTGTGTGGGCTTTGACGGTCAGAAAGGGACAAGTTTTCTGACATAAGTATAACATCCCATCGGTCTTAAGTGTTGTCGCTCACTCTGGCAGTAAACAACGCACAATGTCGGTATTCGCAGTGCCCCAATGTTTGGTCAGCCTTGCGCCTGACGCCACGTCTTGTACTTGCCGGCGAAGACGTCGCAGAAAGTTCGATGACGCTTAGGGCGGCCGAGAACGTTGTTCGACCTGTCCACTGCGCTGCGGGTTTAGCAACGTCCAGCACAGCACAGAGGATGCCCCCCTGTTATTTCGCCCGTCAACCTTTCACTGTATATCCTTTATCTTTCATTGAAAAAAGCACAAGTATCTCTGTCACCTTTAGACTTTACCCTTTACGTCGTTTCAACTTTCATTCCAAAAAAAGAAAAGAAAAAAAAGACATTATTCCCTTCATTTTTCAACCTTTCACCCTTGCAACTCTCACCCTTTAGACCACACTTTGCAACAATTCAACTCTCACCGTTTCACTCGTCAACCCTTCACCTTCCACTCATCCACCTTTCTTCCTAAGAACTGCAAGCATCACCGCCAGGGCGTCAAATCCAGCTTAATAAGTCGTGTCGGTTGTTCTCATCGCAATCCCGACGCGCGCCCACCCAGCTAGAACAATTGGCCGAGTCACTGTGCCGCCAGTAAACCAGTGCGACCGAAGCGAATGACATTCGCTACAATACCACAATCTGCACCGCTGCCAAACGGCGCTACCCAATCTACAGGCCATGCGCTAATTCTGCACTAGCACGTTAGGAGACTGAACAGATTGTGAACACGGCCGACTTAAGACCAAAAATAAAGCACCAACTTCGCTCACGTAGATTTGAGGAAAAAAACTGCTTAAAAGATACAATGTTTAAAAAAAAAACGTCGTGTAAATATGTTCCGTTCTCGCGAAGAAAGCAAAAGCGCACAAAACCTGATACAAAAAAATAACCTAACTATACGTATTACGATAAACAACCCAGGGTTATGTTTTACGGAAAAAACTCCGAAGTAAACAAGCTTCTTTTAAAAGCGTTCCTATCCGACCTAGAATCGATACATACATGGCAAAAAAAATACACCTAAATCTTCTGAGCACATATTATACAACGTGAAGACTTACATACTTTTGTACACGTGGTGCGTCCGTACAAAACCAAAACGGATGGTTTTCCCCTTATTACTCTCCAAAAAAGCACAGGTAGACGTCTGCTTGGTGGAATGGTGCAGCATCGATGGTAGTCAGGTGTTATTCCACAACGTATCCCTCCCATGCCCATTTACTGTAATCATCCCTGTCTACGGTTATACCTACCCTCCCCATGTCCATCATTTACCGTACCTATCATCTTCGCGTCCATTTACCGTATCTATTATTCCCACGACCGTTTGCAGCGCCTGTCCCTTCAACGTCCACTACTTGCTATACCTATCCCTACCTGTTCGACAACCAGCTGACTTTTCCCCCTGGTCCCTCCAAGAGTACTTTGGGGTGCATTTTGTGACTGAGGCGACCTGCAACGTACCCGCTCCCCTGGCTGCTGCGGGTATCACCGACTCATTCCCGTAACCAAGCTACCCGTGTACGAGACTACAATATGTTGGCGGGCGACCGATGTTAAAAAACGCCAATTTGGGGTCGAGATTCAGTTTATCATATTCGGTGCATACACCAGCCGTTTTTTTTCAACAGCAAGCAGTGTTTCATTTTTTTCTCCGAGCTCCCATCGAGTTTCTTTCTCTTGTCGCACAGATTGAGGTGCATTCTTCCGCCAAAGTATTATTTTCCATTAGAAGACTACGAGTCAATATTTTAAAAACTACATACATACTGGTACCAGATATTTCTGCAAGTGCGGGTGTCAACTGTATCCCTCATTCCCATGTCCATTTACTGTAGTCCTGCAAGAGCAGTGCATCGTTCGCACGGACATGCCCCGTCAGCCCCCCCACGTGCGCTGGCAGTACCCTCTCCTCCTCCTCATGGTCCTCTTCGGTGTTGTCGCAACAAGGGCAGCCGCACCTCATGAGTCCATCGGTCGGCCCTTCACTCACCCGAATGTGCAAGACCCAAGCCCGCTTGAAAAAAGCCAGATCGGCGTTCGAGTAGAAAGCTTCGCGCTTTGCGGCCAGACTACCGTAGCGCTGGCGTCTAGACTCGATCAAAACTTCCTGCATCGTGAGGCATGTGTGTGCAGAGAGGGATGGCATTAGGCATTTGGTGAGGCGAGATACCACGAGAAAAGGATAGAGCTCTTGATTGTCGTGTATCGTCTCTCTCTGACACTCAACCCCGAAAGCAAATAATTAGATCTATTGACCAACCAACCCCCCTCCCCCCTTAAGGTTACCCCCCCTCAAGGTTACCCCCCCTCCCCCCAGAACGACACAATTTAGTATCAATTACAAGCTTCCCCTTTGAGATGTGGCTGGCTTATTGAAAAGGGGGAACACAGGCGTTCCTATGAGCAAATCAGGTATATAGCCAAAAAAGTATCTTGAAAAAATTAAAAATAGTTGGCCAACCGCGCAAGTAACCGGGCAAGTGACACCGACTATTCACAGCCAAAACGAGGTCAATAGTTTCGTTCAACTATTGTCGCCATAGCGCTGTTGCCTGGTCTCAGCGACGACCTTCTGCAAGGCAACGCAACCGTGAGGCATGGCCCAGAAAGCATCGAACTGTTTGTTTCACAGATCGCATTTCATACCACATCGGCATACAGATGTAAAACGGTAGTGCCGAGACACAAACACGCGAGGGTTCCCAGGTCTTTGCCCGAACATTTTTGTTGGTTTCGTGCTTGTCCATGCTTCAAAGTTACATTACAGGAAGGTGTTCTACCCATCGTGTTGCCAGCGTATGCGCTATCTTTGTTGCGTTAGCTATATATAGAAGGACTGATATTGATAACTCGTCCAAACAAAGCAAAGCAGAAAATGTCGATGTTTTCGATTTTTCAATGTTTTTAAGCGGTAAAAGAGTACCGAAAGTTTGCTGCGACACACCCTGGGACACGTCCGTATCTAGACGATTCAATAAGTACATGCAGACACGTGCACAACCAAGTGAACACTGTGGAGATCTGATACTTGCAGCAGCTGCCGAGCAAAATCCCACTAGAACCAAGTTTTTGGGAAATCCAATTTAATAGCTGAAAACAAGTTCGATTAGGTCATCTCCATGATGAGGTGTCGTGTCAAGGACAGCTATCGTGCTACTACCCAGCAGCAGTATTAATAGTAACCAGTAGCCTTTCGAGTCGCTGGTCGGTAACATAGTCGCCTGTAGCAAGTAGGCCACGGGGTGTCACCGCCATCGAGGGGTCGTATTAAGCATAGCTATTTTCCTAACCAGCAGTATAAACAATACCCGGTAGCCTACCGAGTCTACCATCGGAGGAAATTAACACTGTGGCGTGTAGTGAGTAGGTCACAGCACTACAAGATGCTGCGCTAAATGCCGATTGAGTAAATTACCGGCTCCAAGCGTTGGTTTCGTAGATACGTGTTGCGTAATCTCGTCAGTCGTGAGTACCAACAGCATACCGAGTGCTGTGGTGCCAGGGGCAATTCTGGGGTACCCTTGTGGGTTTCCTATACATGTGAGATACCTCCAACCACGGGTGTGGAGGCGCGGGTACCCGCTTCTTTGCGTGCCTTTTAAGACGATCGAGACGATCGAGGGGCAAAGGTTCTCGGGTTTTTGCCTTTTGGTTGTAGGATTTCTCCATGTCTTGTATTGATCCGTTCGAACCTGTGGCATACGTTTCGTACACTTTTTCACTCTTCTTCCTCGTGATATATTCCTGGCCTCTTGGGCACCACCGATAATCAAGGCGATGATTAAGACGACTGTCCTTGGAAAGCCACTTCTTCTCCCCAAATCCCCAAAAAATTAAATAAACAGTATCCCATATTTAACGAGTTGTTAATGCATAAGACTAATAATTAAATTACAGTCGTCCCCGCTATAAAATTGCATATGGTTTTTTGTTTAGGCGTCTTTAACGCAGGGAATCGTCTTTTAAGATTCCGGGGGCAATAAATCAACATCCCCGGGGTCAAGGACTGCGTAAGATGCGTCAAAAGACGCGCCGTTGCAGCAGAAATACTAGCACGAAAGGAAACACCGCAAACCTGACGATCACACCCTGGCAGCAGGTGATTGAAAGTCGCACGTACTATATAAGGTGTAGTGCTGCAGGACGACTTTTGGCTATTTTATTTACATCAGTAGTAAGTGCGTTGTTGTTGTTGTGGTTGTTTTTTGTTGTTTTCGTTGATATTGTTGTTTTGTCGTTGTTCTCACGTTGGAAATATTTCCGACATAGACTATATCGTCAGCACCTGAAACAAAATACTGTTGTTCCAACTGATACCGATACACCTTCTCCTGTGTCAGGCTACCTACCAAACAGGAACAAAACGAAACATCTACAACACACGAAATACAGTCGAAAGCATTAGTAACTACCAGGTATAAAATATCGTTGAAGACAGACAAGACACCACCAGCAGCAAAAACAATAGAAGCATACCGAATAAAATAAGAGCCATAACATAAGAGCCATAAGAGCCATAAGAGCCATAGGAGCCCATCGCTCCTGCCCAAAATGTCAAGGCCAGGCAAAACATAAACAAAAAATTGCCAAGCCAGGCATAGCATAGCATCATCACGAAAACGAACCAAAGCTAACCACAAAAATGGCAAATTTAGTTAGTGTAGAATATACAGTAAAAGTACTTTCTCGATACTCGCGAAGAGCGGCCTGCACCCCACCCCCCCCTTCGCTCTACGGGTGATATCTATCTGCGGGGCACCCTGCTTCACAAGAAAAAATGTCGTCATAAAGCGGGGAGTTGGCGTAAGATGAGCGTCTTTAAAGCGAGCGGGGACGACTAGCGCTTCATACGTTAGATATTTATTGAATCATCTCGTCGGAGCTGAAGCCCATCATGCAAGCAGTGGGTTAGCCCTATTCCTGACTGCCTTTGCTTGCCGCCTACGGGATATCTGGCAAACCCAGCGGCCGCACCACACGTCTCTTGCGGAGACTTGTGGTAACCAGGGGGTATTCTGGTTCTTCCCCTTGGTTTGATAGGTAGGTGGATATGGATCTTGCGCCGGGTGTAACGGACACGCTTCGTTACCAGAGGTCTCGCCAGTAAGAGGTGGTATGGCACGGGCTATGCTATGGCCTGGAAGGCCGTGTGGATGCGGGATACAACCGAAACCACTTACAGATACACCACGACCAGTAAACGAGCCGTCACTGCAGATCGTTAGCTCAACGGTTATGGTGCATATCTATCGAAACCTAAACCTGACTGCTGGCTCAGTGGTTATGAGGCATACCTGGTATCTAACAATCTAACAAAAGAACAATCTGGGGTCCATCTGGAGGTCAAGCCTGGACCCTACCAAGGGAGTCAAATGGACCCTACCAAGGGATTGTGTTTGGTTTCGTAGCAATACACCGTAACCACTGATGTAGCAGTCAACGCTGACCGTTAGCTCAGTGGTTGTGGCGTATATAATCGCTAACATCACCGGAGTATGCTGAGTGCGTTTTGTCGACGATCTGGACCACTTGAGCTGGTTCTTTCTCTCCGGCTTCATCCCCGACTCAAACTGGCGTTGTGCGCGGTGTTTGGCGCCTACAGTAGGTCCTTGGATTACACAGCGTGTTTGTTCGAGGCATTATATGTATTCAACCCGAAATGTAGACGAATCTCGGGGCCACGACGACGTGGTCAGCACGGATTCGCTATAGTATAGCAGTTCTGGACTCCTGGCTTTCAGTTTTTTTTGTTTTTTTTTCAGTATCTCTACCACGATAATATTTTCCATCGTTTCGAGTCACTCCTGCCGGATGGCCTCGGGCTCGCGGTCGATACCTCTTTCTGTTTGTTTTCCCCCTTTTTAGTAAGCGCTTTGCTTGTCGAATATCGGTGTAGCACTGCTTGCGAATGTGCCAGGTTTCGCGGTCAGGCGTTTTGCTGTCACGCATCACACCTGTACCCCCCCTCCCTGCTTCGCAGTCCACCACGCAAGTTCACGTTTTTTTTTGTCATTTATTCGACCCCCCGCCCCCCCCCGATTCTTTAGTCAGTGAGGATCAATAGGACCATCTGTCCGAGTAGGGACGGTGGTCCGCCTGGAAAGGGATGCTTGGTCAGTGGCCATATACCGTACTTGACGTAACATAACGCCCTTCTCTTAGACCACAGGAAAACAGCTGCGGTGCTGCGGTGCTGACAGGTAAAAAAAGCAAAACTCGGTGATTCCATCGTCACCTGGGTTCCCTTAGATACCACTCCCCTAGGCCGGTCACCTTCCGACCAATACAAAAATAATATCACCCGGGGTTTTCCAAACAACACCCAAAGGAATATCACCAAAACGAATATCACCCGGGATCCACAAAAAAATAGCTTCCGGTACCGCACATCGTGGAGGACAGTATATTAACAGTACCGTTACCACCTCCGGGTCGGTCGCCGTTGAAGCAAGTACGGGCTGCTGGCTGGCACCTTCCGCTTTCAAACGGGGGGCGTTATCGGCACCATCGCGGATAACGGTACACGGTGTATAATATCATGTAAAAGGACAACGGGAGCATCAAATCCTTTCTGATCAAGTGATACGTGCAAGCAATACGGGTACCGCTACTCGTTTAGCTATCACCCCCTTGGTATCACCGTGCTGGATGTTCAACAATGAAGTACAATGAAGTGATATACAAACATGATGTGTATTTCCATGCGATGATGTGTTGTTGTTCTTACATTAACTCGCATAATCAAGTCCGTGGTCACAGGACAGGCTCCAGTCACTCTGGAGCTGAGGAATACCCCGGGGAAAGAACACAAACAAACCAAAGGTGGTACACGAATATATCACAGCTGACGCAATTCATGCCTCCACTAGAAACATACAAAAGTGAAATCGGGAGTCAGCCTACGATGGGCCAGGTCCATACTGGTGCATACGTCTCACTACTCGCATGTGCATCAACCCATTGGTTATCACCCCCCCTGGCACCTGCTTGGATGTGTCAAAACGTGCCAATTTTCTCGAATTACGGTATCGCGCCCCTTGTGATCACCCTCCTCTGTTACCTTGGTGCGTGTGCCACATGTTCCAAGTCATACCCATGGTACAGCTATCACCCTCTCGATATCACCCCGCCATGAGAACCACCCCCCGGTGATAAAATAAAGTAAAACTCGAGTAAATATTGTTTTTTATCACCTGGATTCCCTTAAATTCCGCCCAACCACAGGAAGCCACTCCGGGTGATGAAACAACCCAAACGCGAAAAACTTATCACCCAGGGTGGGTTCTTACGTCAAATACGGTAACTAAAGCAATAAATAAAAACGCACGCCACCCCCCCCCCCCCCCCTCCTTGTCAGTCCGCCGCGCAAGCGTGTATACCTTTACGCCATCCACTTACCCCCCCCCCGTATGTTTTTCAGTGACGGGGCTATGATGTGTCTGGTCATTTCTCGGTGCAGGATGGTTGTGGGCTACGGATTGCATACACACCCGGGTCCTTAACATCCACCCTCGGGAAAGGCAACGCAGGTGATACCCCCAGACACTGGAGCTAAAGATTTATACTAACGATTCCTCAGACAGTATAGCCTGTAAAATCTGGGGGCTTTTGGGTTTCACTCTTTTAGAGCTAGGTACGGACTGGGTCTTGTCCGTACAACGTTCAAGGCATCCTTCCTTACTCACCCATTTTAGAACTCCACGCACATTCTTGGGGTTCTTGGGGATAAACGACTTGGGATTCGAGTGGCATTCCTCTCAGAGTAAGACGGTCAATAGTCCGCAGTACAAGGATTAACGGTTCGTGAACTTGTTTGGTGTATGCTTGTGGTCCCATTAGACACCCGCCTGACGTCAGATGGTCTGCACAGACAGACAGGTTTTCTCGTTTGAGCAGGTCGCCGGCATTCGCGAGAAACTTTCATGGGGCGGGGGCGGAATACAAAAGAAAGCGACAACACCGAAGGCGCCAAGAATAACACTGTAGTGGGCATGACGAGCAACGCTAAGCCAAAGGAAAGGTAAAACGCCCACAATCACATTGCAAGAAGGCTATTCAAGTACCAGGTATCAAGGACCAGGTACCAAGTACCAGGTATCAGGTATCAGGTATCTAGGTTTCATGCACCAGGCATCACCATATCACCAGGTATCACCAACCATGGAATGGCGACAATAACAACACCGCAGCACCTGTCATTAGCCAATAACACCGTCTATAGTCTATGACTGCACCCCCGTTTCGAGGACAAATTACATGGGTTTAGACTTTGATTTGTGTTTTTACGCAGTGTAGCTCAAAAAGTTTATACTCGTAACCCAGAAAAATCCGACGCGTGTGAGAAGCGGCGACGGCACAATATCACCAGCGGGCTGCACCGACGGCACGGGATGATAACGATGTGAGGAAGTGAGAGGCGTACCGGTATTGTACATGCGTATGCGTGGCGTGAGGGAGAGATATTTTCCGTTCGTTTCGTTTTACGCTCATCGCTCGTGCTGATGCTTTTTTTGCGGCGATACTCGAATTCAAGATCACTACAACCCACGTATTTGCCGACGGCGTCATTTGTTACTTTCAGGTACCTGGTATACAGTATCGTATTATCACGCTCGCAGTCTCTCATTGGTGCGGCGCCTTGCCAGATGACGATATCGGCAGTAAAGAGGGACCCCGCACTATCGCCGGCTAGGGTGGCACTCTTTAGGACGAGCAAGGTCGTCACGAAGCGATTTTGACCACACTAAACTGGCACTCCGCAGTAAAGGACATATATATATACCGCACTAACAAGCTATAACAAGCTATAACAAGGGGCCACGACTGCTGTCGAGGGGATTAGTCCAGCCCGGAGTATGACTACTATTAATACTGCTGACATTTTTTCGGGTGCCCCGAAGGAAAAGCTGACGTTTTGTCTTTTTCCGTGTTCTCGTCGGATGCACGTCTGTCTGATTATCGCTATCTACAAAGGGCGGAGTGGTACAGTTTTTGGTGTGCGCACCAGACGTGATAAGATTATTCGATGCTGGCCGATCGCTACAGACCGTGCTGGACCGCGTTTTCGTGTAAGATTTACACAGGCCTAAATATGCCATGGGACATGTGAAGCAAAAAAAAGGGAAAGGGAAAGGGAAAGGGAAAGGGAAAGGGAAAGGGAAAGGGAAAGGGAAAGGGAAAGGGAAAGGGAAAGGGAAAGGGAAAGGGAAAGGGAAAGGGAAAGGGAAAGGGAAAGGGAAACGGAAACGGAAAGGGAAAGGGAAAGGGAAACGGAAAACGCGCATTATGAAGGATACAGAGCCGAAGTTTGGGCACACTATTACGTTACACTAAAACCTACCGGTAATTGTCTGGCCTCAGCCAAGGCAACAGAAGGCTAACTCGAACTTGCTCTCCGCCAACGGACGGACGTGCTGCAGCATGCTGTCTCCGAGTACCTTTGCCACAGGCCGTACAGGGCAGCGTCGTTACGTTGTGTTTGCCGTTCCACAGTGTGTAGTATGATTTTTATTCTTCAACACCACAACCCGTACAGGACAGCACTACTACTGTTCTGTAAGAAGACCGCCGCAGACCGTACAAGGCAGTATAATGTCGGCCCTTCGCCAAGTAACCCGGAGCAGAGGGTTAGGGATGATTTCTCAGTTGAGATAGGGTATGTTCCACACTAACTTCAGTATTACTGCTCTCGGAATTCTTGCTTCCCCCTTTTGTTTGTAGCTGTGCTTCTTGTAGTGCAGTAAAACTATTAATACTAATAATAGTATTATTGTTTATTACCACGTTATGGTGCATAGTAATAATATTAATAGTGTATTATTATGTGCTATAAGAAAAATGAAAATACACTCCAGCTGTGAAATCGAAGGCTTCGACGAAAATAATCTTTGCAAGCTGTGTGTGTTACTCCGATCGCGCGTACTACTGGTTGTCGTATAGATCGGCGTGCATTACTATAATAGTGTGTTGCAGTGAATTTTATGTTTTATTGTTCTGTGTGAGACGACAAGATATAACACCAGCCCGTCGTTCGTCTTTGATGCTTTCCACGCGCCTGACAACAAGGAGACATCAATCTCCGTTGTGTGTCTAAACTGAAAGCGGTCGGTTTTGTTCACTGAAATACATGCCATGCATAGTGTATGTTTCCTACAATTCACCCGAGAAAAAAATAATTTTCCTTCGTACAATTCACATCCACCCGAGAACGAAAGGGAGGGCCTATAAGTAGGTAGGCGTGGTGTGCTTGCATAACACAGCTTGCTTGCAAAGTTGTGTTTACACCATTCAATCGTTCGTACGCACATCTGAAGTTTTCAACTTTTTTATAATATATATAGTCTCATTACGTTTGGTGCCCACGCAGCAAAATTCAAAGAAAACTAATACGACGAACGATAGAATACGTCAGCTGTGAGTTTGACCACTCACGGAGTGGATAGTAATTGTCGATGCTCATACAAAGCATGTATTATGTGTTACACAAACGTCAGCTGTCGACCGATTGGCTATACTAATGGTAGTCGCCGCTCAGCTTTGATAGGCTATTAGCACGCATAGGGCTGTCCTAGTTGAAGTTTTCTCACATACATTACGAGTCGCGCATTGCCGCAACAACCCGCCGTCCGCATAGCCCGTCGATGGTCGCAAAACAGGCTGCTACCAATAAAACATGGAGGCTAAACAAAAGGGAGACTGGATCGTCAAACATATGAATAAATAAATGTGTATGGAATTAATAAGCTCGCCCAGAGAAAATTGCGTGAAACAAAAAAGTAAACCACAGCAGTGTGCCACGAAACCTTCTGGTGCTTGTTAGCAGTAAATAGAGATCAGGCGCCCTTTTACTTTTTTTTTTTCCCGGGGGGTAATATTTCACTCCAGAGTGACTGTGGAGCCTGTTTTTTGTTTCTGTGCGCACGGACTTGATCATACGAGAGCTAGTGAGAGAACAACAACCACAACAACCACAACAATCACCGCCACCACCACCACCACCACCACCATAATGACGACGACGACAACAACATCAACAACAACAGGTGTCAACAGGGTCTGTTGACTAACCTGTTAACAGCAACAAACAGGTGTTAAGTTTGTCTAAATTTTCCGCTCTACTGCTACCGCGAGAGGTTAGGTGGCATGTAACATGTAACAAGTTAACATGCTAACATGGTTTTGATCGCGCAAAAAGGTTCAACATTGAATTTCCCATTGCTCGTCGGTGTTTATCGATGTTTGCCAGCTCACGCTCTCTCGCTTTCGGTGACGGAAGATCAGATGTGGTGCTGCCGGGGTTCGAACCTCCAAGCTTCAGCCAGAAAAAGCGTGACATAGCACAGCAGCCACTATTATTAGTATTAATAGTAGAAGTGTGGCAGTACAGGAGGCACAGACAGGGTAAAAATAATGGATTTAGTGTGAATGTTGGAAAATTTCATGATATATATGAAGACAAGAAACACGCTACGTTATCATATTCCCCAGATTTATTGCTACTAACATAACGCTACTACACTACAACTGTACACTACGTATACAAGTATAGTACTGTAGTACTGTAGTAGTATAGTACTGTATTAGTGTATAGCTTGCGCTGCCGGGGTAGTAACGAGGACCGTACCGCTGATAGGGACAGACAGCTCACGCTATCGCTATAGTGGGATCCGAAGGACGCGCCAGCTAGCGCTGGTTTGCGAAATCAACTGAGTTAAATCGACACACGACGCGTATGAAAATACGTGGAAGTGTGGTGAGCTTAAGCTCTGGTTTGCCCACCCCATCCGCCGGAGGATGAAGAAACAACAACAAAAAAACACTCTCGTCGTGGTAAGGCGAAAAGACAACAACAACAACAACAACAACAACAGCAACAACAACAACAACAACAACAACAAAAACAACAACAACAACAACAAAAACAACAACAACAAAAACAACAACAACAACAACAAAAACAACAACAACAACAACAAAAACAACAACAACAACAACAACCGCAATCAAGATTGGCATGTTCATTTATGTTGTGCATGGTACCACAGTATACTACTCCGCAGACTCAAGAGACAGGCGAAATGTTGAATGAGTTACTCAGATAATCTCAAGGGACACCTCAACAACAAAATTGCAGTTAATAATCCTAACTTTTTCCCTTCTTTATTTCCAAGTAGGTTTCCCCACTACTCGAGTGGCTACGAGCAGTGTCATTTGTTAGTTGTTGTTGTTGTTGCTGTTGTTGTTGAGATGGTCGTTGAGCGCTGAAATAAAGCTCATCATGCGATATGACCTGGGATCTGGGAGCGCCAAAACTAAAAAATAAGTTGCATCAGCCACACACAGCGTTCTCAGAATATTGCATCGACGAATTAATGCGAGAAGAACAACTTAACGCTTAGAACAACATTTACAACACAATGAATGGAGATATCGAGCAGGCCAGTGTAAAACCGCAAAAAATAAGCGCGGATGTACAACCGAAATTCCCGCAATATCCTTCCTCCGGAGATCCGCACACAGGTTCTTCCGTGGTAAGTTAGTGGATATAGTAGTTGGTGGAGTAGTTTACGAGAAACGAGGATGAAGAAACCATAAGTAATTACACATGATGTCATGTACCCACAAGTATATACACCACGAACATATTTGGTGCGCTCAGCTCGAACTAGCCTATACCTTGGGAATCATTAAATAATGATTTAACCTAGTCGGGGATTGGTTACTTTTATGTTTCTTGTGTTGGCCTCCGACAATGTACAAGGTAGTGACAGACCCACACCCATGGGGTGGGGATGAAGGCTGAGTGCGGCCTAACCGTGTTAAAAGGGCATCCGCGTATTTTGGGGACATGCTATTTGCAGTTAGTGTGGGATAACGTGTGCAGTGAGTGCTGAAAACGGTTATTAAGGATTAAGAATTTAATATACATGACAGTGTATATGACAATATATATATATGTGCAATGAGAACCAGGAATCGTGGAGCAAGGGCAGCAGGTGGATCACTAGGTCGACACTAAGGCGGACGATGCTATCATTAACCATATATATGGCTACAGAAAGGAGGTAGAGGCCGTGCATAAAATTATTCAATATAGGCTCCTTTCCTGTGGAGTTCCCTTGTTTTTTTTCTACTTTCGATGAATATGTTGCTATTATGACATTAATTGTACCAATTCAGTTACTATTAGTTGTCGACGCCGAAGCTTATGCTCTGCACATTGTCGGATGAGAAACATACTTCTATTACATGATATTACATGCTATTACATGCTATTAATAAGAGTATATTACAGCGTATATTATGCAATATGGTCACTGCACAGCTCGGTGATAATGGCGTATCTCTAATGAAAGTACATACATAGTGCGTGCGGCATCTGACGATCAAGCCTGGACCTCGGATCTATACTCTAGGGTCGCAATCCCTTAAATTAGTCATCTTAAATTAGTCATCTTAAATTGGTCACCTTAAATTAGTCACCTTAGATTAGTCACCTCAAATTAGTCAGGGCTTTTCACGGGTCATGACCCGACCCGCGGGTCGGGTCAAGGGGGTTTCAAAATCTCGCGGGTCGGGTCGGGTCGGGTCAAGAGGTTTTCAAAATCTCGCGGGTCGGGTCGGGTCATGACCCGCGAGATACGGGTCACTTCGCGGGTCAAGCCATAATGACCCGTGAGTTGTTTTGGGCTGACCCGCGGGTCAAACCCGCGGATCTAGCCGGCGGATCCGCCTTTTTCAAACTTACAGCTGAGAGCCACGTTGATGCCGTGCAGGCGTCCCGCGGGTCAGGCCCGCGGGTCCGCCAATAAAATACAAACATTATTTTTTCGGCTTCCTGCCTCCCTCGTGCCGATGCTCCGATCATATGTCATCACAGCGTGCAGAACAATCACCAGGCAGTACCCCTCGCTACTCGTACCAAGGCATACGGCAGTGTGACGGGAATCCTGTTCCTACTGAAGCCGCAACAACAACAACAGCAGTAATATTACGGTCATACCAGTACGAAATGTCACCAAACAAACGTAAAAAGGCAAGGAAGGACAGTCGTCGTCGAAGCAGCAGCAGCAGCACTGGCAGCAGCAAGCACCAGCAGCAGACGCCGGATTCTCGCGGATCGCAGCCCCTGCTGACAGACCCACCGCCCCAGTTGTGGGCTTGCTGCCGGAGGCGGCTCAGCTAGGCTGCTTGCCGGGGCTGGAGATTGCACAGATAGAAGATAGATACAGCAGTGGTAGTAGTAGTAGACTACTAAGTAGTAGTAGCTAGCTCAAGAATTATCATACCAGCACGAAATGTGACTAAACGTAAAAAAGCAAGAAGAAGAGCAGCCGTTGTCGAAGCAGCAGCAGCAGCAAGCAGCAGCAGCAGCAGCAGCAAGCAGCAGCAGCAGCAGCAGCAGCGGCAGCAGCACCCTGGCAGCAGCAAGCACCAGCAGCAGACAACGCATCCTCGCGGATCGCAGCCCTTGCTGGCAGGTCCACTGCCCCAATTGTGGGCTTGCTGCCGGAGGCGGCTCAGCTAGGCTGCTTGCCGGGGCCGGAGATTGCACTTACTTGTAAACAAGTTTTATAACTAGCTTGCTCGTCGGGTCGCTCGTCGGGTCGACCTGGTGGTCTAACGGTACGGGCATGTCCATGCATGTGGGTTGCGGATTATTTCCTATTTCTCGCGCGCACACCACATAGCATAATCATCAGCAGCAGCAGCTGCAAACAATGCCGGTAAAAAACGCAGAGAACACGACATATTGGGAAAAGTACGAGGGACCAAGGACCAACCAACCGACCGAGGTATACATGCTTTGACCCGTGACTTTTTGACTTTGACCCGTGAGAAATGTCACGGGTCAAGTTAACGTGACCCGCCAGACGACCCGAATCTCGCGGGTCACTCGGATTGTCGCGGGTCGGGTCGGGTCGGGTCAGGACGATTACAAAATCTCGCGGGTCGGGTCGGGTCGGGTCAAGACGTCTCGAAAATCTCGCGGGTCGGGTCGGGTCGGGTCAAGACGTCTCGAAAATCTCGCGGGTCGGGTCGGGTCGGGTCAAGACGTCTCAAAAATCTCGCGGGTCGGGTCGGGTCAGCTGACCCGACCCGACCCGACCCGACCCGACCCGCGAGATTTGACCCGACCCGTGAAAAGCCCTGAAATTAGTCACCTTAAATTAGTCACCTTTAGTCACCTTTAGTCAGTCTGAGTGCTGCCCCAAACAGGCGGGGTAAAGGGGTTGGCTTATGCTTGCGGACAAGTCTGATTTACTATGTGGCATTTATGTGTGTGACGGTAGCATCTTCGGAGATGCTGTGAAACTCATTCATTGGTTCCCGAAAGCGCCACTTTGGGGTCTCGTATACCGTATACCGTATCCCATATACCCTATAATACCGTATACCGTGTACCGTATACCATGTACCGTATACCGTATACCGTACACCGTATACTGTGTATCATGTACCTGGAATGATCGGTGTGAACAGAGAGCATTTCCCCACCGACTGGTCCGTACGATAATTTAGACATTTATTTATGTTTTTCTGAACCTTCTTCTTTTCCCATCGTGATGCCGGCACAGGTGTCGAGACTCTTCTCCCCGTGACCGAGCTAATTATCCTCGTGACCGAGCCCAGGCAGCCTGCACCCCGGTGTACTGTTTACCCCATTATGCTATTAACAGCAGTGTACCTGCTAGTATGATCGACACAACCGGTGGTTGGGGTACAGGCAGGCTCGCGGGGACAGACGTCACGAGGGAAGAAGAATAAGGTTGACTATGCCCAGGGAAACAGACCCAGGAGTGTCGCCACCCCTCCCCCAGAGCTATTTCCGCAGACCAGAGGCAAGGCATTGCCGCAGGCATCTGCAGCACCCCCGCTCAGCGTAACTGTGGCGAGGAGCGACTCGCGTACGAAGCAACGATCGAGTCGGCCCTAATCATCGAAATATATTTTCTGATGTTGAGGATTTTGCGACAAAGGTCGTCAGTGCTCTCAGAAGTTTCGAAAGCGGGAGAACATGACGGACCGAGCAGATGCTTTATTTTTCCCCATCATCCGCCGGAGGATAATAAAATAAAAAATAAAAGTTACAAGGCTTAGTTTGGGTAAGCTCTTGGTTAACCTTTCGCAAGTAAGTGGTTAAACAGACTATTAATAATACCCCACTAATACCCCACTAATAATGGCGTCATCAACAGACCAGGGCTTTTGGGGTCGTGGGTTCGAATCCCACCATCCGCAATAATACTGTAATAAACTTTTCAGACTTTCCCCATGTCGAACTTGAAAATACTCTGCCCGGTATACCCAGGAAATGAAACCGCTCGGATATTGGCATGTCCGCCCGTATATCTGGCCGACCTGCTATCCCGTCGTTTCAGGGGGGGGGGATGTTATAAGGCTTAGTTTGGGTAAGCTATTGGTCATCACCTTTTTTTGCAAGTAGTCAAACGTGTTAGAGATGCTACTTACTTGTCAGTATAACCATCACGTTGTTGTTACTTGACATCACTTTAAAAAGTCATCTGGTATACATTGCGAGTTAGTTGCTATTCATATTATTAATAATATTATAGCACGACAGACAGTACTCAGTCTGGTAGTTAACAGTTGTCGTTTATCGATACAATACGTGGCAAGCACAAGTCTCAGCAGCAAAAATATCTTGGATACATGATACGCAGCAGTTTACAGGCTAATCACATCCACATACATCTGGTACATGTAATACGTACTGAGTACACGTTGAGAGGGACTCGTAGGCAGTCTAAGGTATCTCTCGTGGAACCGGTATCAAGATATTCAAGATACGAGTTAGTTGTTGATGAAGTAAGAAGATAGGCTACATAGGGTCATATGATCACATAATACCCTGAGATACGAGTTGTTAAACAACAAGGCTGTAGGATCTCGCCTTGGGGTCTTTTGCTTCTTGGGGTCATATCGTAGCTTGTTTTTTGTTTTGTATATCCGTATCCTGGAATTATATCGGTCGGTACCGTTGTTCAAGGGTCCATTTCAAAGGTCCTTTTTTTCTTCTTGTTTGCAACGGATTTTGAGGGTCCTTATCTTTGAGCTACGAGCGGCGCACAGGCGTATCGCTCATATGTATGTGCTCACTCCTTTTCGCTCACCATCAGCTCTCATCTGCTGAGCAAATTAACCATCAACCAGCATATTATCGGGGTCGCCGAACAACATCTTCTCTGCTAGAGCTCTCTGCTCGTTTACAGGCTCACCCAACCGTGGCCTTCGTTTGCCTCAAATCATATATGAACACACACAACAACCCGTAATACGCGCGATCGAAGTATCACACAGCTTGCAAAGATGACTTTCGACAAAATATTCGATCTCACAGCTGGATGGAGTGTATTTTAGTTTTTATAATATAGGCTGTGTATTCATCGCGTCATCAGAAAGCGAGCCTACGAGCGTACACCAGCTAAGAGCTGATACACGCCACATGCCATCTCAAATATAAGAGGGTTTATTAAAACGGACTAATACCCCGCTAATAATGGCAAGTAAGTATCTAATAAAAATATTTCGAGCATTATTTACTCTAACAATTAGTCTACATATTTACAATAATAATTACATTGTTTCGGGTTTCCTTTTTGGTTTTAAGTTTTCAATACTCTACATAGGTTGCTCCATTCTGGTTTTCCGTTTTCCTCTCTCTTCCTGTGGCCTGTCTTTTAGCGATCTGCTTTATTAGTGAATAGCCCTATGTTATAAGGCTTAGTTTGGGTAAGCTATTGGTTAACCAGTTGCAAGTGGTCAAACGGACTAATACCCCACTAATTCCTTAACAAATGGCGTCGTCGACAGACCATGGGTTTTTGGGTCGTGGGTTCGATCCCCACCATCCACAATAATAAACTTTTCAGATTTTCCCCATGTCGAACTTGAAAAATACTCTTCCTGGTATCCCCAGGAAATGAAACGGCTTGGATATTGACAGAGGTCCGCCGTATATCCGGCCGACCTGCTATCCCGCCGTTTCAGGGGGGGGAGAGTGTTATAAGGCTTAGTTTGGGTAAGCTATTGGTTAACCAGTTGCAAGTGGTCAAACGGACTAATACCCCACTAATTCCTTAACACCTATCCTTGGAGTTTAGGCCTCTTTACGAGGTGTGGGGGAATCTATAGCCCCATGTGTTTGTTTCGAATAGCCGCATCTTCGACTTCCTTTCTCGGTCTTTTAGGATGAACGTTGTCGTCATCTTTCGACCGTCTTGAGGTCTGCATATACGACTATTCAGGGTGGGCTAATGTAATAGAGTGTCGGTATAGCGGGCAATAGATTCGGTAAGATAGTCCGCAGAGTAACGGTCTACTATTGGCCACAAGAAGATTCCCTTAGAACGGAATATTCTTAGTGAAGCGGATAACCCGTAGAGAATAGCTAGCTTATACCACAAGAACGTTCTCGGTAATAATGGAGCGTCCTCCTCTGGACAAGATAGGTAGAAGTGAGCGCGTTAAGCGCTCTTGGGAATATAGCACACCTAGGAGAACGTTCCTTGTACGTTCCATAGGTAAAGGTCCAGAAGAGAGCACAGCAGCAATGCTGGAGGGTGAAGCGAACTCTGTGAGCCTCACCCCACCCCCATGCTCTCACTCCTTCCCCTTTCCTGTCTCCTTCGAGCTTCTCATAGCTCAACGCCAGTAATAAGAAACCATCAAAGAAGAACCGGTGCTGTCTCCAAGCGAAGCTGATACCCCTGCGTCCCTTCCCTCCCAACATCCGGCACCACGACTCCTTTACAACATTCATCAAATCAAAATACTTGCGAGCATATCATATTACTATAATAATTACAATTAATTATATCATCTTACAAAAAAACGCTACAAAAGGGCCCAACGGGTTCCAACTATTAATACTATACAAAGAGGCCCACCTACTTCCAACTTTTTTGAGCTTACAAGAACAAATGCAAAGGTTACTTGTATCCCACCAACAAAACTGCCCGAAAAAAACACGCGAAAACCAATCTACAGTACTATTAATACTATATTATATAGCTGCAGCAAGAACAGCAGTTTTGTTTAGAGGCGAATTAAACTCGAACAGATGCTACTGCTGTGAGTTAATATCAATAGTATAGCCCCCAGCCCCCCCCGCCCCCCAGCCTTCTTCAGCCCTCGTTCAGGCCCATGTCGACCAGAGACCTTGCAAGTTGACAGGTCCAGCCCGTAGTGGATGATGGCGAGCGTGGCCTTCTTGATCTCCTCCTGCATGTTACCGGCAGCCATCTGATCTGCGAGGACGGCTGCAGTTGTCGAAGAAAAAAAGACGATGTTTATGCCTTTAACTTTGCTTGTATGTATGTATCATTACTACTGCTGTACTACAGTTAGAATATGATAATATTACGTACCAGGTACCTGGTACCAGGTATTTGTTTTTGAGTAGTGGATTACGAAACGCATTATTAATATTATAAAAATTATTAAAAAAATACACTGCAGCTGTGAGATCGAAGATTTTGTCGAAACTCATCTTTGCAAGCTGTGTGTGATACGATTATCGGCTCTATCTACAAAAAAAAGTTTTTGCCCATTCGTTAGGGTCTCTTCTTAAAACATATACGCCGAAAACGTTTATAAACAAAATTGAATTTGTAGATATGTTGTACGTACAACCTTGTACGAGTGTAGACTATACGCATACATACGAACAGTACAATATTTTTGTGGCCACAGAAGAGCTCTTGTCTTGTCTCTATTAATAGGATGGAAGATAAGAAAGACTATAGAATCGGCGCGGACACCGGGTGTGCTGGATTTTTATGGGTAAAAATAAATGAACGGATTTTGTATGTATATATCTAATATTGGTTTCAAAGAGACAAGAAAGAGGGAGGAGAGAAGAGACCCCAAAAATGTGTACGTATCATAAGGATACAAGCACAATACCAAAAGTGCCGCCACTAAACAATGAACCACTGACCTTTGTAGCGATGTACATCTCCGCAAGGAGGTGCTTGATGCACCGAGAAGAAAGCGGCGGAAAGTGTGTCGTGTTGGACGTGAGCAGCCCCACCACCAGCTCCTGCCACGTCGAACCAAACGAGAAGAAGCCGCACGGGAAAAAACTTCTCGATCACTATCTTGGCAGCATTAACCTCGCGACCTCTGAAAAAAATACACAAATACAGAGCAGCAGCGATTGGAAGGTCGGAGTTGGGGGGCAGGTAATATGAGCAACCAACGTGCGCGTGAGACCAGATACCAACTGCCTCCTTTCCCTTCACTAACCAGACCAGGGCAGTGAGACAAAAAGGCAAAACGACATCGCAGTCCTACAAAGTCGCGCGAAACATATCGGTGGGCTGAGATTTCTCGACGAATTTGCAACACGCGATATTTTTCAAACTTTTTTTTCAATTGGTTTTGGTATACCCCCCCCTACCTGGGTTTTAGAAATGGATGGCGAGCTGTCGATATTACATTGTTATTCGAGCGAAGCGAGTTTCTAATTCCCACCCGCGGTCCCCCCGTAATAGCGCTCTATCTACTCGAAAAAAAAAGTTCGTGTGTTTGTGTGTTTGTACGCATTAACTTGAATTTAGACTAGGTCACTAGAAAAATGAGTGCTGTGGTGGCGGACCACACGAAAAAAAAAAAACGTAATAGCGCTTTACTCGAAAAAAAAAGTTCGTGTGTTTGAGTGTTTGTACGCTTTAACTTTTATTAAGACTAGGTCACTAGAAAAATGAGTGCTGTGGTGGCGGACCACACGAAAAAAAAAAAAACGTAATAGCGCTTTACTCGAAAAAAAAAGTTCGTGTGTTTGAGTGTTTGTACGCTTTAACTTTAATTTAGACTAGGTCACTAGAAAAATGAGTGCTGTGGTGGCGGACCACACGAAAAAAGAAAAAAACAGCACAACAGCACAGCGGGACACACGAGCACACAGAGCACACAAAGACTAGGTCACTAGAAAAATGAGTGCTGTGGTGGCGGACCACACGAAAAAAAAAAAAACGTAATAGCGCTTTACCCGAAAAAAAAGTTCGTGTGTTTGTGTGTTTGTACGCTTTAACTTGAATTTAGACCAGGTCACTAGAAAAATGAGTGCTGTGGTGGCGGACCACACGAAAAAAAAAAAAAACGTAATAGCGCTTTACTCGAAAAAAAAAGTTCGTGTGTTTGAGTGTTTGTATAGTACGCTTTAACTTGAATTTAGACTAGGTCACTAGAAAAACGAGTGCTGTGGTGGCGGACCACACGAAAAAATAAAAAAATAAAAAAACAGCACAACAGCACAGCGGGACACACGAGCACACAGAGCACACAAAGACTAGGTCACTAGAAAAATGAGTGCTGTGGTGGCGGACCACACGAAAAAAAAAAAAACGTAATAGCGCTTTACTCGAAAAAAAAAGTTCGTGTGTTTGAGTGTTTGTACGCTTTAACTTGAATTTAGACTAGGTCACTAGAAAAATGAGTGCTGTGGTGGCGGACCACACGAAAAAAGAAAAAAACAGCACAACAGCACAGCGGGACACACGAGCACACAGAGCACACAAGGGACCGCCAACACGCACAGCGGTCGCACAGCAGTCAGCACCACACGCACAGCAGACAACACACGCAAGCAGGGGGCATAGCTGATGGCATAGCGAAGGGCATAGCTGCTGCCTCATGGACCGGTCAAACAGACGTCCGTTGGCCTCGATTGAACCGAGCTCAGTCCGTGAGGCTAATTCCCACCTGCGGTCCCCCCGTAATAATAGCGCTCTACTCAATAAAAAAAAAAATGTGTGTTTGTGTGTTTGTACGCTTTAACTTGAATTTAGACTAGGTCACTAGAAAAATGAGTGCTGTGGTGGCGGACCACACGAAAAAAACAAACAGCACAACAGCACAGCGGGACACACGAGCACACAGAGCACACAAGCGACCGCCAACACGCACAGCGGTCGCACAGCAGTCAGCACCACACGCACAGCAGACAACACACGCAATCACAGAGCACGAGGGTAAGGTACACGGGCAGGGGCGTCTTCAACGCCGCCTAAGGAAACCAATGATTTCCTCTTCTGCTGCAGATGCACGACCAATCAATTGCAAGTCAAACGTGGTGCCCCTCGCAATCACACGAACCAATGGCCCGCGGACGCACACGTCTGACGACAGTTACATCTATCAGCTGTCGCTCGTTTTAGCGACAGCTACAATATCTTACATTTTAGTACGCCCTTGCCCAAACCCGTCTGACATGTGTTCGAGAAAAAAATTGCAATTTGACTTCACACACACCTGTTCGTTCCAGCAAAGGAGTTCTTGCTCGCCTCGAAGCTCCGCTGGATGTTCCCTTTAGCTTTCTTTTGCTTCCCAGCCTTCACAGCGCCAGCCTCTCCGCGCAGCCTGTGCTTAATCTTGTGGTGGGTGTTCACGTTGCTGCGGTGCCCTTTTCAGGGAACTGTCGTCTTGTTTTTGCGGCATGCGGGGTCCGCCATGTGGTCCTCTTCAGCTAACGGGACGACGTAGACCCCTATGTATGGAGTACATAAACGAGCGCTCGCCGGAAAACCTCTCTCCTGTAGCCGTCCGGCACCTTGAAGTCATCGCCAGCTTGGACGATGTCCTCGGGCAATACATATACCTCTTCTTCCATGCCGTACACGAGCGCCGGTGTAATTGCTAGCACGGCTTTATTGTCATCCACCTCGATTACCTCGGGCTGGCTCCCGGCTAATGGTGGAGAACGCGAACTGCCGCCACCCATCTGACGGAGGGGGATAGATGAACTGCCGCCACCCCTGTCAGGCGTGGATCCTCGCGGATCCGCCGCGTCCATATTCCCTCTCCGCGGGTGCACAGATGCAATTTATGGATGTGCGTGTTTGTGTTCTTTGGTTTTGTGTCTGAGCTGTGGGTTGTTGTGAACGAGTGGGTGTGTTTGTGTGTTGGTGGGAGGGAATTGGGTCTGTGTAATTTCGTGTTGGGGGGGTGTGGCGTCAGCGTGACGGAAGAGACGTGACGTCAGAATGCATGACACAATACAAGCAGTCAGAACCCGCTTGACCCTAATTTGCAAAATTTACAATATATACCGGCCACTCCGGGTATTGTTACAAACGTACACCCGTACCCGGGGTGTTGTGCCACAATCTTACAGAACTCACAGAACTTCCGGGTAAGGGTACGGGGTTCTTACAGAACTTCCAGAGGTTCCGGGTACGGGTACAGAGTTCTTACAGAACTTCCAGAAGTTCCGGGTATTGTAGCACGTGTGCACAGAACTCACAGAAGTTCTGAGCGGGTATAAAAATGCTGTACCCCTACCCCGGGTATTGTGCGCTCGGGCGTACAGAACTTCCGGGTACGGGTATATATGTCGTACAGAACTTCCAGAAGTTCCGGGTACGGGTATGAAAATGTCCTACAGAACTTACAGAAGTTCTTTGTAGGGTGATACCCGGGGTAAATACCCCGGGCATGACTTTGTGAGTACCCTACAGAACACAACCTTGGAAATCTTATTCGACGCGAAAATTAGCGTACGCCCTCTGTGATACAAAGAGTATCTGACCATCCACAAGCCACCCCGTTTTGCATTGCATTGCAAAAAATAAAGCTGCTTGTGAATTAAATCAAATTATCAAACATATCATCCTTCGAATTCCCAAACAGGATTGCAACGACCCATCAAGTTCAGAAAATATCATCGGTAATTCAATGACTAATCGTGACTTTGCATCCCCTCTCTCATTTTGAGACCAGCGTGTCCTGCACTGTACGATCACAAGGATGCCCCATCCCATCTCGTCAACACACGTAGGCAACCACAAACAAGAGATACCAGCAAAACCTATGAGCCAGTGTAACCAATCCTTGCCAGCAAGCTTAATTAGCCGAAGTATTGGTCACTTGCAAACCATCATAAAAACGAAATACTCCCTTTCTGGCTTCTGTTCGCTCTAGCTCCAAATAGTCGAACAAATAAACTATAAAATGCCGCTACTCTCGACACGAATAGCCCAAGCCCTCCCAGCTACGCAAACTATTCGATCATCGCAAAAATAACTCGTAATCCAGTCCTTGTCAATTGCGAACCAGTGCTCGCAAAATGATACTGTTGGTAAAACAACCTCATGAACATGTTCACCCTCCTTTAATTTGCGATCAACCAGGAAATTACCGCCAAAAACAAAAGATACCCGCAAAATTCAATAAATCAGTGCCACCATCAATACCATACATAAGCAGTACACCTCTCAATAAGGTGCATCTACGTACCCTATTCTCCAAATCGTTGTCATATGTTTGTCAGCTCCACCAGTCCCCTTCTGGTTCTGTCTACACCAGAAAAACACTACAAGCTTCTCGGATATATGAGACTGTTTGATTTGAAAATGAAAACACACTTCAAAACTACCAACCAGGCGAAAAAGGATACGTATACTATCCAGAACGAATCTTAGATGATATTATCTGCGGGTCTCCACCCTCACCGCAAATAAATCGCCTACTATTTACGGGTCTTCATTCACTCTTGTCAAAAATAAATAAACGCCATAATCCACCAAAAACAATATTTCGATCGGAAAGTGAATCCCTCGAAAAAACAGCTTCACCATTTTGATCAGACCTGTTCCCCCCCCCGCCCGGCGATGTCGCCGAACCGTAAAGCTCCGGGAGTCGTTCTACGGTAGCCCCCCCAACACCCTTTTCTTTAACCAAATCGCCGGTTTCAAAATCGGCTCCCGGTCGTATCTCCTGAGATACGGTGTCCCTCGACACTCCGACGTCATCGATCAATAGACCTTTGCCCACAACTTTGTTTTCAATTGTACCCTTCCTTGTGTCGAGCAGCCATGAAACGTTAAATAAAATCGCTGATTTTTTTTGGGGGACTATCGTAGAATCAGTCCCGGCTGGCGAAATAATGAACCAATCTGCTCCTTTCATGACCTCTCCCGCTGCTGCTGTTGCTGCTGCGTATCATGGAGTGCGCGCGGCCATGCCGCTCGACTTGTTACCCGGGCGAACCCCATCGTTATTTGGTACTGCTGCCGACCGCCCACGATTACCCCACGTCCGTCCCTACCACTGTTACCAGCAGCAGGAAGCATGCGGTTTTTATGCCGCGCTGCTTTGCCCTACCAAACCACCCCCCTGGTAGGTGCACACGGCTAGCGGCCGTACGGCTTCTCGCGGAATATGCAGATAACGCGATATCTGCTGCCTCCACAACCGACCTTCCGAAATGGAGGGCGCACTGTGAATAATAACAAAATAAATGCCGTGCGACTAAAAATCCCCCGCTCGCAACACACGGCGAGGGTGCCTACGGCTGTACTTCTGCCATAGGACTTTTAGCTGCTGCTGTAAACCCCCCTGGCCGCTGTATACGGCGGGGGTGTCCTTGGGACGCTTCAATCATGGACATTGTAAGCTGCTGCTACTCCCTGTCTACGGTCACGCTCCACCGTAGGGCTTTTACTAGCCACGCACTACGGCGGTACCCTGGAGCAAACTATCATACCCATTCATGATGTCCCCAGCGCGCACGCTCGTGAAAACGAAACATAAAGTCGGTGGGAATCATACCCACGACCCACCGTTTGTTGGCTATTATATAGCACTACCCACTGGACCATCCAGTCACGTGACTGTAGAGCAAATTTGACTGGCCCAAAAGTACCGATCCCGTCAGAAAGCAACTCGCTTATCAAGCTGCCCTCCTTGCTCCCTCTTCCATCTTCGAAGAATCTCGACGATGGCAATACAGCATCTCTCTGTGCCATACCAGGTTGGCTCTCTCCTTCTCCCCATCGGACTCCTCCTTGCGCCTTGCTGCTCGTCTCGGCTGGTCTCCAAAAAGGCTGGCTCCTCAAACATGGCCTTTCCTTCCCCACCAAGCTTCTGCTAGAGCATGGCCCTGTTTCAATACCGCTGACTCGTAGACCTCCCATGAGGCTAGACCGAATCGGTTTCGCTCTAGAGTGCTCGTTAGCTCCAAGCGGGGTAGTTTTCAAGTCATTGCGTTACGTCTCCCAACCTAGGGTAGAAGCGAGTCGAGTGGAGAACTCATGCGTGAGACCTCCGAGACGTGAGGTCCTGAGCGAGAGCTCACAGCAGTCGACCATCAAGAACGCCACCCAGGTACTACTAGGTACCCAATAATAGTCCAATAATAGCCCGAACCGGCACGACACTGATAAGTAACTGCTGCGATGCTGAAAATCCCAAATCAACAGAAAAGGGGGAACACAGCCTTCCCAATTATATTATGTATGTGGGCTGTTCCTATCGAAAACAAACATGTCAGGCATCATGACAAAAAATGAGTTATATTGCTTTTGCTACTGCTACGAGTATATGCTTGGTGTACCTGGTATGAGGTCCGACGATGTGTGTTTGATTGTTGCACTGGACGTTATTATGTTGTTGTCGTTGCTCGATCTCCTGCCGTGCACGAACCACACACATACACCTTGACTATTGGCACAAAGGCAAGAGCTTGAAAGACGATTCCTGCAGTTGTACTACTTACACTGTAGTTGCAAGGGGAGTCGCCAACCTATATCCTTAATGAGGACACACAACCCGTAATACGCGCGACCGGAGTATCACACACAGCTTGCAAAGATGAGTTTCGACAAAATATTCGATCTCACAGCTAGCTGGTGGAGTGTATTTTTATTTTTATAATATATTTGTAGCTAAAACAGATCAGGTGGAGCAAGAAAACAAACAAAAAAAGCTGGACCGTTCTGCAAGTAATATGCTGGACCGTCCGACCTCGGAGATGCCAGGGAAGAACCAACCGAGCGCTTTCAGCACAAAGATATTCGTAAGTAAGTCTATGCCTGGTATGTGCATACGAAGTTTGCTTCTTATTATGTTGCTTGTGATCTCACATTTTTGGTGCAAGCCTCTTCCCGTCATAATCTAGCCCGTGGCCACCAAAAGGCACAGGCAACCTACAAGGATGTACGCCTAGAATGCATACATACACTAGATAGACTCTTATGCGTACGGTACGTATTATACATTACATATTGCATTATCTGCTCATGAATGTGCATGCATGCCATGTATATGTGCATGCTGTACGCGGTCACGTGTGTGTTTATGTGTGAGTAAATTATCACTTGTGCGCGCATCACAGAAGAGAGCCGACTGACTCGTGGTGCATCACAACGATGGGCAAATCATTTATTGACAGTTGGCATAGAAAACAAAATGCTAGTAACTTGTTGATATGGACAATTTTTATGTACGGGCTCTACCACCAGTCGTGCAGAATAAGCTGTTAACAGCAGTTGTACCAGGTATCGTGCATCTTGCAAGAACGTACGGTACACTCTGCTGCCAGCTGCTGCCGTTGCCGTTCTGTTCATGGCATGACAACATATCACATCTAGCTGACGAGATGCTTACCTTGACGTCTTCATTGAACGAAACGCTCCTCGCTCTTCTTGGGGACGGCGTCTGGAGAACACCGTCCAGACTGCGTCCAGAATCTGTCGTCGCCGGTGTTGATATCGTAGTGCCGATCATAATCTCCTCACACAAGTCATCATCCAAAGAAGAACACGATGCTGGTGGTGATGATGGAGAATCGAAGCCACGAGCCACCACCGCAACCCCATCATCATCATCGTCGCTGATGCAACCCCCTCGACCCCCCTCCAAGCAGTCAACAAGTAATAATGCACCTGTGACAGAACCAGCAACAATGCTCCTAATAATCCTCTCCTTCCATCCCTCCCCACTCCCCTCCTTCACGTGACTCCTCTCGCCCTCTCCCTCCTGCGCGTAGGTCGGCACTCGAACTTCTCTCGAGATGCCTCGCGAGGGTTTCGCCTGGGGGCTTCTCTTATTGTTGAAGCCCGTTTCTCGAAGGTCTCGCTTTTGGAGACCCGCCGAGCCGGCAACAGAGACAAAATTCAATATTTTCAATGCAGAGACCCCTTGGTGACTGTTGTTGTTGTGGCTCTGGCTCACTTGCCATGATCGCGTCATTCTAAGGAGTTCGTTCAAGGGGCTCGCTTGATGCTTTAGGGGGACCCTCTGCTATGCCGGTGGTTGCCGTGATGCGCGAAGTTGCAGCTATGCTCAGGCCAACCCGAGCCAAGGCTATAAGTTTGACGCTTTGTGGGGCCCCGCTGCAGTGCCGGCGGTTGCTGCGCAAAGTTCGATCTTTTTTAGGCCCGCCCCGTCACATCCAACCGGATCCAAGGCTTTTACTTCGTTGTTTTGCCCAACAACGCAACAAGCAGTAAAAACTGCCCTACCGTACGTGCAGCAAGCAGCAGCAATGTAGGTACGTAGAGAGGAGCTACAACAACAGCTGAAATACATGATGTGTACGACGACGAAAATGACGATATTACGTAGCGCTTATTGTGTAAGGAATAATGCAGCATGTGATACGTGATGTGTGGTATGCCTGGGTACGGCCGAAAAGTTTCAATAATTGGCGCCTCTTCGACAGTCGCAGCAGCAGCAACAAAGTAAAAAGTGCAGCAGTATAGACTAGTCTACAGCAATTTTAGTACCAGGTACCCTGGTACAACAACAATAATAATAGAGTCGTGTCCCTTTATACGTAGCGCCGGTTGATTGAGTAGTAGTACCGATCACCCGCTATATACACGACGTGTAGTGCCGGTGTAATCGCTTGGCACAGACGGCAAGAACGAGTGGTGGCAGTACGCCGAGTAGTAGTGCCGGTTGCCGCTAGCTATTAATGCCGGTATTTCCGGCTTGCACATACCGACGCTATAATAATAAGAGGGAAGAGAGGGATGGGATCACTGTCAGGTAAGTAGACTAAGTGTCGAAATGGGTTTCTGGGTCTTCGTGGTTCTGGTGGAGGCGGTACGAGTCGTGCACGTTATTATTTGCGAGTGCGTCGTGGAAAGAGGGGTAGCCTATAATATCAGATCTGTCTACTTCATTCAGTACAAAACGTAAAATACGCACTTGTTTTTTGGCGTGTTCTCCGGCGGCCGAAGTATTAATATTTTCTCACACTTTGGGGTGCGGGTTCAGCAAGGGGATCATCGGTGCATTATTATGACGACGCACAACATAATATATCATGCAGCGTTTTGTCTGGATCTCAGCCAAGCTCCGTGGCAGTGCTCTGAGCATTCAACATCGCTGAACTGGCTCTTTTTGTCAAGGGGCTGTGCTCCGCCTCGCAGAGACGAGCAAGTGTGCATGGAAACCTCACACCTCGCAGAGACGAGAGCAGCAGGTAGGTGGTGTCACAATTTTTGGATGTCCTAAAATAGACCCCCTTTTTTCGCTGGTGGCGGAGGCCAATCCGAAAACGATATCCGAAAATTAGCGGACGCCTGAAAAATCGCTATTTTCTAGTATTATTATTATCTTCATGATGATAGTGTTAAGGTATTAGTGGGGTATTAGTGTTATAAGGCTTAGTTTGATGAGCTATTGGTTAACCTTTGCATGTGGTCAAAAGGACTAATACCCCACTAATTTCCTTAACAAATGGCGTCGTCGACAGACCATGGGTTTTTTAGGTCGTGGGTTCAAATCTCACATACATTTTTAGGTCGTGGGTTCAAATCTCACATACATCCACCTTAAATAAACTTTTTCAGACTTTCCCCAGGTCGAACTTGAAAAATACTCTCCCCGGTATCCCCAGGAAATGAAACGGCTTGGATAATTGGTAGGTCCGCCCGTATATCCGGCCGACCTGCTATCC
>JABAKD010000013.1:15573731-15586231 GCA_012845835.1 Undaria pinnatifida
TTCGCGTACCGCATGTAAGCCCCAAGGTTTGAGCGCAGGTACGTCGTTGCTGAGGTTTAATAATGCTGAGCCTGGCACCAGGTACCAGGTATGCAACAAGCTGCCGGGGAACTGCCCTTCTCTACGTATATATGCCTGCTGTGGCGGTCGAGTTTAAAATACCAGGTTCTAGATATCTACCTGGTATAAAAACAAATTATGAAGATTAAACACGTTATTTACTACACTTAAACACTGGGTTACATACTGCATCTGACATCAAACCTTCTAGAATAGTAAACATTACCAGGCAGATGATACGCACATATTGAAATGTCCCGCCCCCCCCTCCCCTCCCCCTCCCCCGATCCCTCTTGTTCAAAAACCCCTCACCCCTTCCCCCCCCCCCCCCCCCTCCCCCGATCCCCCCCCCCCCCCCCCTCCCTCTTTCCGCCTAGTTTGTCCAAACGCCCCACTCACAATCAAAATCGGCCAGAGTAATAAACACCTATACGCAGTTGATATCACGTCATTATCTTTCTGACCATCCATGACGTAGTTTTCATTCTTTCCCCCCGCCCCCCTTAACCCCCCCTCCAACGCCCCCTCTTTTCCAACCACCCGCACGATCGCCTAGACCTAGCACCACGCGTATAACAAGCCCCTACATGTCATTGATCTCACAGCCGGAGTATATTTGAATATTATTTGTGACCTAAACCTCTTAAAAATTCCCCCCCGCCCGCCCCCCTCCCTTCTCGCTCTCCCTTGCTCAAACGCCCCACCTAATATCGAAATCCGCCAGATTAATAAACACTTCACGCACTGGATATCACCTCATTATCTTTCAAGAGCCATCCATGCCGCTGCTCCCCCCCCCCCCCCCCCCGCCCCGAACGCCCCCTTCTTCCCCACCACCCGCACCATCGCCTAAACCTAGCACCACACGTATAACAAACCCCTCACCTAAAACCCTTCCTTTCCCCCCCCACGCCCCCTCCACCCCCCCCCCCCCCGCGCCCCCACCCCCCACCTCCCCAACCCCCCAACCCATCCCACCCCCACCCCCTCGAACACTCCGCCCTCTCTATACTCCCTGATTGTACGACTTACCCCAGGATATACATGATAAACTGATGTATTCTTTCCAAAACCGTCACATTTATCCCCTTAAAATAATGTATAGTTTCCACGCACAGATTGAGCTGCCCCACACGCCCCACCCCCGCCCCAACCCCCCCCCTATGATAAACTGGTGCTTTTTTTTATTTTTTATTTTATTTTTTTCTTTCCCAAAACCGTCAGATTTATCCCCTTACAAGGATTTATAGCTTCCACGCACAAATTGCCCGCCCGTCCCCCCCCCCCCCCCCTTTCCCCCCCCCCTCCAACCCCGATCGCTTTTGATCAAAATCAGGCCCCCACGTCCTTCAAAACTCCGCCCCCCCCTCACCGGTTATTCGACTCACAGGATTCACTTGATAAACGGATACATTTCCCTCCACAGCTGTCAGATTTGGTCCCCCTCAGAAACGGGTTTTATAGTTTCCGCGCACAGACTGACTAACATCACCCTGATGATCCTGATAGCTACACCGTAGTTGCAAGGGGAGTCGCCGACCTATATCCTTAATGAGGACACACAACTCGTAATACGCGCGATCGGAGTATCACACACAGCTTGCAAAGATGAGTTTCGACGAAATCTTCGATGTCACAGCTGGAGTGTATTTTCATTATTTATAATAAAATATATATACATATATTTGAATTAGCCAAGATCACCGACCGTGTTCGTTCGTAAATAACAGCGAACTCCGAGACTTAACTTACTCGTGTGCGCGTACGTGCACTTGGTATATATAGACATTCAACTTGGTATTACGTACTCGGACGCGTGTACCTTATATTATTATGCGAACATTCTCGTACGCGTAGTTTTAATATAATAGCGGCTGAGGATAATATCGAAGTGCTCATTGAGTGGTCCATTATTTTTGTGCCGTCGATGGGACCCTGTTCTTTCTCCAGTCAGTGTCTATCACATCGTCGTCGTGCGTGTCACTATGTCGTTAGTATCTTGCGTTGCTATATTCCATCCAGGTGATTTATGAATATTTTTATATTATTTAATGTACCGTCCGACAAAATGTGGAGAGCGTTATTAATAGTTATAGTGATAACACTCAAAAAGGTGGCGACAAAACAAAAATCCAAACCACGAAAAGAAAAAGCCGAAAACCAATTAATCCAACTAACTATATGTATGCGTGTTCATCACCTCCTGACCGTACACATCCCCGCCACCAGGGCCGAATGCCCCCTCCCCATGCGCTGCCGCCGCAGAAGCATCATACGGTATAATCCGTGGTCTCAATTAACTAATGGCTGGTTTGTAACTGCTGCGCGTATAGTATGTACCAACACGCCGAAGAACGTTGTGCGGTGTTGCTGCCTACGATACTATTATTGCTGCTTGCTATCGGTTGGCGACGAAGATTATGGTTTGAAATATAGAGTACGACGTCATCAGGACTCGAGGCCAGTCACGCAGCAAGTACTGAGTGCTCTCTCGAGGCCAGTCACGAAACATCTTTCTCGCTGAACCACGACAAACACCAGCCAGTAAGTATACCAGTCGTAGTGGGTATAATCCAGTATGTGCATACTGTATCATATGATGACGCCATTTATGAACGTGATATATATTTTCATACCACCGCGTTGTACCAGTAGCCCACACAAATGTGGTATATTGTCACACTAGATGAGTTGAGTACAGAGCACCAACTACTGTGCACGTTTCGTTTACCACATCTACTGCATACTGACGATGCATATTGTGTGTATGTACAGTGCCAGTTTCAGATCGGCATGCATGTGTACCATATCTTACGAGCATTCAGGTAGTCACATCCTTTTTAGCTTCTGTGACGCCACTCTCGGCATTGCACGATACATGCAGCAAACAGTCCGATTTCCTAAAAATCAAGGCAGCAACCAAAAGCCATTCTATCACGATGTTCTTACGAACGGCGACATAAAGGCATAACACCAACATAACTAGTCTTCGAATAGCCTGTAGCGACATCTCGTAATGAACTAGACATTTTTTCAGTTGGCCACCCTCAAGAAATGGATGCATGGTGCATTTCAAATAGTGAATGGGGGTGGGGGATAATGTTTGGTGGTGCACTCTATAGGTGAGCCGGGGGGGGGGTACTATAAGAGAAGGCCGGGGGGTAACGATGATGTTCGGCGATTTACCTTAAGATGTTAAGATATTAATATGTTAAGATGTTAAGATGTTAGATGATGGTGCCCCCCCTTTGCTGCCGAACGGCCGAAAGCAGCAGCAGATCAGCAGTTGGTCGCACACAGTTCCTTGTGGTTGAACGTCGACGCTGCTAGCTCATGATGCTACGTTCTAACAATATATATATTTCGTAACCAAGGTCAATGGGAAGAAATCATAGCAAATAAAACGGGCGCGTTCCTACCCTTTGTGTACTTGGTACCTGGTATGGGACATGGCGTTACTAGTGAGATTCATATCACCTTGTGGGGAGAAAGGGGTAGTAGTAGCGTAGTAATATAGTCGAAGTAACAGCAACAATAATAGTAGTAGCAGTAGTAGTAGCAGTAGCAGTAGTAGCAGTAGCAGTAGTAGCAGTAGCAGTAGTAGCAGTAGCAGTAGTAGCAGTAGCAGTAGCAGTAGCAGTAGCAGTAGCAGTAATAGCAGTAGCAGTAGCAGTAGTAGTAGCAGTAGTAGTAGCAGTAGTAGTAGTAGTAGTAGTAGTAGTAGTAGTAGTAGTAGTAGCAGCAGTAGTATAGTAGAAGTAGCACCAAGCAGGGCGTAACATAGGTGGTAATGTTGCGCTGGTGCACCTTTTTGTCGTAAATCCCGTTTTTTCACCACGTACGTACCGAAGGCATGGTGCGGCTTGCCGTACCAAGCTTTTCCTGTGCCGCACCTCCTTTCGCCAAAAGATTGTGCGGGCCCTTTTTCGCCGCAGGCGTTTTCTTTGGGGTCTGTTTCTCTGTTTTGCTGCAGGCGAAAAAAAACTGGAGTGCTTTTCGCCGCAGACCAAAAATGTTTCGAGCATTTTGCCGTGTTCCGAGCGGGTTAAACGTGAATTTTGAGTATATTGACGCATATGTGGTTAAAAAACCGGCCTCGGGGGTGCCTCCGGGAGCCCCTGCAGGGGGCCGCACCTCGCCCGGCCGCACCACGAGCCGGACGCCTATTTTGCGCCATGGTACCAAGTACGTACCAAGTATGCAATTATTTAAGAGTCTTGCGACTAGTATATTAAGAATGTAAGGATAATTCTATGAATCGACACAATATTCGCCAATTGCTAAGGGCATAATACTGCTGTGTACATCATAGTATGTGCGAAATATAGATATCAGCCAGCCGTCGCGTGGTGAACACTCAATAAAAAACCAACTGAAGAACTACAAGTAAGTTTGCCGGAAAGAATGTGTCCAAGAATGACAGAAGGGATGAGATCCCCTCCCTGCTGTGAAAGAAAGCTCGCCTTTCTTTCTTTCCTCCGCTGATCCTTCGAAGTCAATAGGGTTGATAGTGCATTCCCGATCGAGGAACTTCACAAACAGTCTATTTCTTCGTCACGTTTTGGCATTACCGCTCACGCTGCACATCGTCGGGTGATAAGGACGAACTAAACCTATTATACCTATACCTATAGTAACGGTTATATCATAATCATCACACAGTTTATACCAGGTATATGAGTTTCCCTGCTGGCCCTTGATCACATTCCGGCGAGATATATCGTCAACACTTTCCTATTTACACATTATTATTTCAATGCTTTTTTTGCGGTGCTTTCATTGCGGGCGAATATCTGAAATGTTTTCAACATTAATACTAAAGCAGATTGACATTTTATCGGCGGCTAATAATGTCAGCACGATATGTTAGTATAGACTATATTGAGCACATTATAAATATATGAATGGGGCGATAACACATGCAATGGAAATAACATTTGCCTGGTACACACATGACGGCGCTTTTAAATTCAGCAGATGCAGTATTAATAGTACCTAGTTTGGCGGTGCTTTTCTTTTTGCGGCTGAAAAATTCCAGCTCTATATCTGACCTTGTATGCCGTAGGCTGGTGTCACTATTCTTCGTATGACATCATCATGTGATCAATATGATATTATCATGTGATCAGTATGATATTATGATGTGATCAGTATGATATTATCATGTGATCAGTATGATATTATCATGTGAACTTTAACCGCCCAGGGTAGACGTACGCGCATACGTTTTGTAACGAGAGCAAGCGGGCATATTTGAGTGGCGTTAAAAATCAGGGCTTCTGTACCTTTCGCCATGGGAGGGGGGTGGGGGGGGGGCGTTTTCATTTGTTGCCCACCTTAGTGATTTGGCCATTGACCACGCACTTTTTTTCTCGAGACGAAGCACCATTCCTGCTCCTAATAGCCTAATAGCCTAATAGCCTAATAGCCTAATAGCCTAATAAACTAATAGGGCCACCCCCAACTTAGGGTTAGGGTGCTCGTTACTTATTTTTCCGGCTTAGGGCTGGGGTTAGGGTTAGGGCTAGGGTTAGGGTTAGGGTTAGTGAGGGACGCGTGCTACGATAGAGGTATCACTTTTCGTGTGTGTGAGTGTGTGTGAGTGTGAAACATTATGGTTTCCGAATGACGGGGCTCCTTAACCCCAAATCGTCGAACTATTAATATAAGACATTTTTTTGCACGATTCTCGTTGTATACACAGGCCATGGGACTGTTCATCCGGTAGCAGTTTTATTTTTTATTTTTCTCCCAATCGTTTTTTGGGTCAGGACAAGTAAGACATGTTTCAACCTCCCAAATTGAGGAACCGCAGAAATAAAGTGGTGCACCTCGTAGCACGGGTCTCGGGGGGTTAGCTGCCATGGTTCCAGTGGAAGTGAAGATGACTCTGCACTCTCAGGCGGAACCTGCCGGACGGCAATACTGCCGCTCACTAGCCGACGACTCGCATTGTTAATCAACTGAAGGATAAAATCTGATCGTAGAGCACCTGGAAACCGATGGCTATCAACCAACGAGTGCATGCATGCAGCAAGGGCGTCGTTGTTCGACATTGTCTCTCAGCAGAGTTTCGTGCAACTGGACCTGTCCCACACTAACGTTTTCTACATGCACTGCCTACTTCGCCTTCGTTTGATGCGCTGCAATGCCGGTTTCATCCATACGTTACCTCCTATCCCCTTTTTCAACTATCAATGGGTTAGGGTTAGTCTGCACGTTGGCGTTGTCCCACGACGGCTCTCTCTCTCTCTCTCTCTCTCTCTCTCTCTCTCTCTCTCTCTCTCTCTCTCTCTCTCTCTCTCTCTCTCTCTCTCTCTCTCTCTCTCTCTCTCTCTCTCTCTCTCTCTCTCTCTCTCTCTCTCTCTCTCTCTCGCCTCCGGCAACGGTGCCCATCTTCTCACGGATGCACGATGACACTTCTACCTACAGTTACTACATTATGCTCGTTCTGCTGACGCATGCACGATTGGTGCTCGTTCTGCATGCGCGCAATGATACGTGCTAATCGTTCCCCCGACGCGTACGATACATGACATGCTGATCGTTCTGCTGGCCTGGAGTTGTCCCACGAGCCGTAGAATATCGCGGTGAACTTGTTCCGCTGCGCATATGAATGGTTCTTCGGCATTGACCCGCCACGATATGCCTAGCCGACATGCTGCACATGCTGTGATACATCCTGTCCCGAACAAATTTGTTCGTCGCGTCACGCCCTCCCTCCCCCACCTCTCATACTTCCAATGTGCCGCCGTACACGACTAAATAAACTCGACGCGCCCCCCCCCTCCACTACTTCCGATGTGTCGGCGTGAAACACTGAACTACGTCAATGGTTGCTTCTTCACTACTACTTGGTGAATAGCATGAAACACGGAAAATAGCTCGATTGACTGTTTGACGCAACAACGCACGGAAAACCTGTCCATGGATCACACGCCGACCTTCACATCCCTTCGCCGACCTTAGCTCCTTCCGGGCCCGGCACTCAGTGTCGCCAGCTCCAATCGTTTCGACTGTCTTCCGCTCATGCCCAAAGACGACGTTTACGTTCACACACAATATCTAATGATGATCAAAAAAGCAAACACAACAACCGTCCTGCAAATTCACGAGCAACGTCGTAAGACAATTGAAACTTTAAACCGAACATGTTCAGACAATCTGCATTCACGCACAATATCCTGGGATAAACTACATCCGCACACAACATGAAGATATACCATCGTGTATTAACGGTGGAAATTACGAACCGAATAATCTCGGTCTCGTATAAATTCCCACCCAAATTTCTGACAGTACTTGGGAGCCGCATGTCACCTTCGCCCGTCCCCTCCCACGAGCACCGGGTATTACGGATAGCTACCTTTTAACACAGCAGCAGCATTAACAGTACCCAGTAGCCTGCCGAGACGCCAATAGGTAACTTGGGTCGTCTTAGGCCACAGCATTTCAAATCCATCAAGGGGTCGTATTAAGGATAACTACCTTGCTACCCAGCAGTGTTATTAATACCAAGTAGCCCACCGAGTCGCTGATCGGGAACTAAGCTAACTGTTGATCGGTAGCATAGCCGCTGCAGTGCGTAGGCCACAGCATGTCACTTTATCGAGAGGTCGTGTTAAGGGTGAGCTACCTTGCTACCCAGCTTTATCCAGTAGTCTACCGAGTCGCTGATCGGTAACATGGTCGCCTGAAGCGAGTAGATCACAATATCGAGGGGTCGTATTAAGGAGAGCTACATTGCTATGCGGTAGTACTAATAGTAGCCAGTAGCCTACGGAATCACTGACCGATAACATAGATAGTTGCTCGTAGCGCGTAGGCCACATAAACACAGTGCAGAGATATTTACCGGGAAAACGAATGCCGCTTGCACGAAAAATCTCTCTTCGTCTTCGCGAGTATCGATATCCAGCACGAGTGAAGGCTAGTCTGCAAAGCTACCCTTAAGGGAGCATACGCATTTTTTTATGGCGGCAAGGCAATGCCAACAACATCGTCGCACTTTTTGTTGTTGCTACTTGTTATTACAGTTGACATCCGACGATGTGTAGGTGCGACGTATAGCATGCGCTTCAACGTCTATCGCTCGCAAACACCCCCACCCCCCACCTTGATTGTTGTACTTCGCCTTGGGGGGTGCCCTTGCAGCATGGCAGTGGTGCTGCAGCATACCAGTTGTGTTAGAGTGACAGTTTATACCTGGTGTGTGATGTGTCCAACGACAAACGTTTTTCTTTCTTGTGTTGGCCTTTTCCGTACACCGCGACAAAGCCATGATACAACCTATTTGGCGCTCACAAAGCGGTCAAACGATCACACAGTCACTACAACGAGCTCCATCCTACGGGCTGTGATACTAAAATAAGTTACTGTTAGTACCACCAGACATCATAGACTCCAACCGCCCAACGGAAAGGAGCATTGGTGTGGAGAATGTTGATGATTTAATGGTGCCCATCTGGCAATGAAGTGTATTTAGTGACCGTAAGCGATCGGAGTACCGCTGAGCGGGGCGGAAACACAAGTTAACGGTAACATGGGGCAGGACGGCAGGACTAACAAAGAGGTTAGCCGAAATGTGTGTGGTCCTGCTTATCTATGGCCGATGGGCCCAACGTGTGCCGTCCTGTTTATTGGTGTTATTATGTATTATGTTTGGTATCTGACAATGTGCAGCATAATGTCACGAGGTGTTCATTGTCACCGGCCGGGAAAAAAAAAAAAAGTATGAATTAATTGATCTTCTCGGAAGAGCTATATACCCACACGAAAGTACCATCACCTGAATCAACAGTAGTATTAATAGTAGTATTCGTGAGGTAGCGAGGACGAAAATATGTCAGGAGACGGCATTGTCGAAGGGTGCTAGTCACATATTAGGACCAACCACACTAAAACTGGCATGTTTACCGTATGCGACGGTGTATACCACACACCCGGTAGTTATATTGTGGGCTCTAAGAACTTTACCACCGGGTGTGATATAAATACCCCAGGGGTGTGAAATACAACGTACCCCGGTGATAATTGGGCGGTCGTTTCGAATGTGATAAAACTTATGTATGGCCGAGCGAGATGATATACTCTAGGGTGCGTGACGAAAGGGGTGTGATAAACCAGTGGTTTCAATGGAGTTTGGCTGCCGCCGCACTCCCAGGAGGTGGGGCATGCAAAAAATTGACGCGATCTGTTTGCAGGACGGGCATGCAAAAACCTTGATACGAGTCATTGTTCTATTCATCGAAGCTGATCTTTCGGCCGCCCGGGTTTCTTGTCGGAACAGCGCGACGAAGACACGCTAAGGAGTCGCGCGACTGTGGTGCCAACCTCGTCATCCCCAACGGGTTGGGGATAGGGTTAGCTCTAGCTCTAGCTCTAGATCTGGCTTCGGGTTTGTCCGGGTGGACATGCAAGGTTGATATTCGCCACTAACGACGGGCAGGAAGTTCGTTGGTTGCCCGTCTGCAACTGGCAAGTAAGGGAAGCCGATATTTAGGGAGTGCCACACTGATTTTGAAGCATAACATCGCAGGGGGTGTGGTATAAAACGTACTTAAATGATAAACCCGGCCATTTTGGGGGGATTCTAAAGAAGCTATCACCCCGGTGGTATACTTAAGGGGTGTGATAGACAACGTCCCGGGAGCTATACACCGCCCGTCGAATACGGTAGTCTAGACCGTCGTCCGTCACAGGCCTAAACTGTCTTCTCCTGCGAATTAATAACATGTTTGTCAGCGATTGACGGCGACTAACATCCCGAATCGGGAAGAAAGGCTGAAGGAGACATCGGGTGATTGCCGCACAGGCCCTAGGGGTGCTCCCGCGGGTTGGATACGATTCCGATGGTTGGGGGTGTGCAAGTGGAGGCTGCACGTTGCTGGCGACAGCGACGTTCGTTGTCGTGCAGTGCGTGGGAAAATCAGGTGGTTGAGATCGCCTATCCAGCGAAAGGCTCAGTATATCTCCTTCATCCCCCCATCTCCCCGTACGAGATTTGTTGAGCCTGTCTTCCAACCATGGACTATTATGATGTATCACATGACGATAAATGAATGGCAAGCAGCAGCAAAAAAACAGCCCCGACTTTCTGCTGTATGGTAAACCAGAAAAATGAATCGACGGTGGTGGGATAAGTTGGTCGATTGAATCCTTGGCAGAGATTCCGTTGCCGTCTCGGACGCAAGAAAACGAAACAAGGCACCAAAAGGCGCACGGTGATGGACATTTCACCGTTAACCGCTGAGCTATCCACCAGCGCTGGCTCTATGCTAAGTAGCTATGGTATGTAATGCTGTCTGTGCATGTTTAATGACAGCACAACCTGGGGCAAGCAGCAGCAAAAGAACAGCCCCGACTTTCTGCTGCATGGTAAATCAGAAAAATGAATCGACGCTGGTGGGATAAGTTGGTCGATTGAATCCTTGGCAGAGATTCCGTTGCCCTCTCGAACGCGTGGGGGTCAAGAAAAGGAAACAAGGCACCAAAAGGCGCACGGTGATAGACATTTCACCGTTAACCGCTGAGCTATCCACCAGCGCTGGCTCTATGCTAAGTAGCTATGGTGTGTAATGCTGTGCATATTTAATGACAGCACAACCTGGGGTCCGTCCGGCTGTTCACCCCTGAGTTTTTTTTTTTTCTGCTGGCGTGGTCCCCGATTTCGTGCACCTGTCATAAGGCGAAGTTTGGCTCATAGGTGACGGGATACCTGGTACCAACAGTCAAACGAACAACTACCCTCTAATACCTTACGAAATGGCGTCGTCGGCAGACCATGGGGTTTCGTAGTTGTGGTTTCGAATCCCACCGCCCACCAATTGACAGTAAACGTTTAGTATACGACTTTATGACGCTCTCCCTGTCTAACGTCGAAATAGAAATAGACTCTCCCTGGGGGTCCCCAGGTGTTGGAACCGGTGGACATTGACACGTCTGCTCGTATGTTATCCTGCCGATTTGCGATCCCACCGGTGTAAGGCTAAGTTTTGGGAAAAGTGATTATTAGTTAACCATATATCGGTAGTCAAACGGAGCATTACTCTCAGACAGTACATTACTCTCAGACAGTCTCAAGACACCAACGATGTTACGAACATATTTCGAAGTATAGGGTTTCACTCAGTTGGCAGGTATATCGTAATAAGTCATAATCACATTGTTGTTGTTGTCGTTGTTCTCACATTAACTCGTATAATCAAGTCCGTGGTCACAGGACAGGCTCCAGTTACTCTGGAGCTGAGGAACACCCCAGGGAAAAACACACACAACCCAAGGTGGTACACGCATATATCACAGCTGACGCAATTCATGCCTCCACCAGAAACATATAAAAGTGAAATCGGGAGACATTATGACTGTGCGACCTACTGTACAAGTAGAGGCTTGTCAAGGCGTTGCAAGACTGAAGTTTTACTAAGATGTTGCGGCATGGAGTGCTTAGACTGTTTTTTTTTGTTTTTTTTTTCCTGTTACCAAGCCCCAGCCCACCATCCAATAATGAGGTCGAGGTTCCTCTGATTTTATGTAAAGGTTGCAGATTTTGCAGCCATCGATGGCTTTTTCGATGGCTGCTTCGATATTGTTGACTGAGTGGTTATTTGTGGTGCACACAGGGTATTTAACAGGGAGAAGTAAGCAAAGTCGCGACCTGGAGGATGGTACCACTCTTCGCGGAAAGCCGTAGACAAGTATTACGGGCGGGGGGGAATTAGGGGTGGGGGGCATTGGAGGTGAGGTGGATTGAGGGTTGGGTGGAGCGCTGAAACGTTTTCGTTGCTACTGAGAGCACCAGAGCTCTTCGTGAAAGAAAACAAATACAAAGTATAAACCTCGCCTACCGACGGAGGGTACATCATTTTCCCAAGGGACTAGGTAGCAGCCGGGTTCGAGCGAGGGAAGGGGGGAGGGGGGGGGGGGGGGGCAGAGCAGATGCCACACTAATAGGACCGAAAGGCGACCACGGGGGGCGTTGGTGTTTGATAACCAGGGGGCGCGTGGGTGTTAAGCTGTTCTAGATTAACAAATCCGTTGGGCTACTCGCAACATGTTAACCGATTTCCTACCCGAACTAAGCCATGTAACACTCCACGCCCCAAGCGGCAGGATATTTTCAGGTCTGCCGGATATACCCGTCGGCGTGTCAAGGCCAAGCGGTTCCATTTTCGGCCGAACCTGGCGCGGGGAAGGGGGGTAGAAGCAGTGCAGGTGCTATTGGAGACGGTCGTAATATCCAAGGGATGGTCCTATAATTTTGAATACTACAGTTGGCCACCATCTGGGACGGAGGGGGGGGGAACCCTGACCCCAACTACCGGAGAAGCAATAAGAAGACGGCACAGAAGGGGCGGGGAGGGGGGGGAGGGGGCGGCACACTTAGTTGTTGCTTGCCTTAGACATTTGATCATTGTAAGCGTACTTAGTTATTGCTTGGC